>OZ017741.1:129541827-129651827 GCA_963969285.1 Odontomyia ornata | reverse complement strand
TGTCCGATCTGCAGAATTTTTAGAGTAAGTGCAAGCAATCATAGACGAGGACCCTTCAAAATCAGTGAGGGTCCTTGCGAGTGAGCTTCATATTTCTGAGCACCTTATTCGTAGAGTTGTCCACGATGGTCTTTGGTATAAGTCGTACTTGATGCACAGCGGACAGTTCATGTGGAAACGAACACGGGAACAGAGAGTTCTCCGATCAAAACGTCTTTTAAACTAAATCAAACACCCTGAGGCACACAAAATGTTATGGTTTTTTCCGACGAAAAAAATTTTGACCAAGATCAAAAGACCAATCGAAGAAATGACAGATGGCTATGCTCAAATTGTACAAAAGTTCCTGTTGTTATGCATACAAAATGTCCAGCCCCTGTTTGGTTTTAGGTGTTGTCAGCAACGAAGGACATGTTATGCCACCACACTTTTTTACTCAAGGACTTCGAGTGAACTCTGCTGCATGCATCGAGGTTTTGGAGATGGTAGTGAAACCCTGGAGAGACAATGTGAGCGGAGGCAGACCATACATTTTTCAACAAGACTCTGCTCCTTCACATAAAGCGATGGCAATACAAGATTTGATGGCCACATAACACCGAACCTATGTCCACCTAACACCCCAGACCTTGATCCTTTGGATTATTACGTATGCGGCGTAGTTGAGCGTGAGACCAATAAACGCCTTCATAATACCACTTCTACGCTGAAGACTGCTATTAATGCCGTTATGGTCAATATGAAGAAGGAGCATTTGATTCGGGTATGTAATCGTTTCCGGACCCGGATCGAAGAGTTTATTGCTGCTAATGGCAATTTTATTGAATAACTTTATAGCCATATGTTGATTTAACGTTGTATGAAAAAATTCCTTAAATTTCATTAAATTTTGTTAAAATACAAGCTAATTAATTTTACTCTCAAGTTGTCCTCAAAGAATACAGGAGGGTTTAAGACGGGCGGTTAATTTTATGTATAACATACGACTATTGAGAACGTACGTATGTGTTGAACGACAAATGTCGATTCTGCCAAACGTTTCTTTTTATTGGTAAATGCTAGCAAATACCTCTTTTGAGCTTCACGTGAAGTTACTGGTATTCACTGTACATGTGCCCATTTCCTCACTTGTCCAGAAACCCGGTTGAGTTGCTAAAAGTGACATCTGCATGTAACGATGTCCACGCTCAATGCTGTTGAAGGGTACAGGAAGGGAAAGTACAATGTGAGTAATTTTTTCGACTGATTAAATTATGAATTATTATTTTCAGGGAAATGCATTAATGCATTGCTTTGAAATGCATTAACGGTTGAACGAATTACTTGGTTTGTCGTGCTTAAAACATTTATGACTTTTCGAAAGGAAGTACATTTTATTTAAACTTTGTTTATTTTTTCCGCGCCATATTAGACAAGCTATATGAAGGTCTTCTCTGAAGAAGTAGTCTTATAATTTTATTACAACCTATGAATAAGTATTACAAGAAGCCCGATATAGTACCCCTACAGTGTGCATGAGTGAAGTAAAATCAAATGTGAGGAGAAGTTGTATGACAAATATAGCGTACATGAGAAGAAAAAAAACAAAATATGGGCTACAAATGTCAAGTTGACTGTTCCACGAGTAAGTTCTGGATAAAAATGTAAGCAAATTGCTAAAAGAATTTAAACAATCATTCATTTCTTGTATTTTGTTCAATTATCATGTCGCTAATTTGTAAAACGTGGAAAAGTTACGTAGCGTGCGGTACGCATAGAGTTTTCTTCTATTATTGGAACTTTTAATTGATATTTTTAAGAAATAATGTAAAGTGTAGTGTCTAATGAAAATGTGCAAAAACTCTTCATTGCGCTTCAGTGGAAAATCATATTTTGTGTTTTAATATTAATGGAATTAATAAATTAACAAACATATTGTCTCGTGCTGTGGATTTTGTTAAATCAAATGAGCAAGCAATTGATGGTTCATGTTTGAGTTTAATTGTGTTAATTTTTGTTCACGTTGTTCTATTATGTGTCAAAAAATTTTAAGTAAAATAAAATTTTGGCCTTCTAGTTCAGTGGGGGCATCAAGATATGTTAATTAATTTTTGCGAGCATTTTACGATTTTCTTTTTTTTAATTTCCGAACGACGCGGGTATAAGCAACAGTGTCTTATTGCAATTGGTCGTCCTGACTGCATGTAATAAAATATTCTATTGTGAGCCAGGATTACTTTCTGCCATTTCTGCCTCCCCGTACTAATTTATCAGTCGAATATGTAGCTTGAAATTCTGTATTGATAAACATTTCCTATGCTTTAGGAAAATCCATTTCAGATTGATTACGCCTCAAGTTTCAGCAAACGTACTCAAAGTTAAGTAAGTATATTGTACATTATTCAAGAATTAATGCGTATTTGGACTATTAACGTAATTGTAGTTATAAGAACACTTGAGCCTGGGAAAATTTTGAGGACCATAGGAAAAAACATTGCTGACCTTGCTCTAACCTTTGAAATAGTTGGGATCAGGTTGTTCCAAGGTCTTTTGAGAAGCCTCTGTGATGTGTGAGCTTTTAGAGATGCATGCATTCACAGGGAATCCTAATGTTGATTGCTTATGACGCCTCAAGAAATCCCCAATATTTAGGGTCCACGGCCACGATAGTTTTGGGATCAGGGCAATATCGGGTTTTCCAGGAGGTGCTAGCCAAGGCAAAGTCAGAACTATGATGAATCATATCCTGCAGCTAAACCTACACCGCAGCTCAACCTCCCAAAATCTGCTTGAGAAGTTTGCGACGGATATGGAAGGCTTTATTCTGCTAAGTAAGCAACACTATGAAAAAAGTTCTGCATCATGTTATCCTGATGAAGCTGGTACTGCCACCATCTGGGTTTGGAACAGGGCTGTGAAAGGCGGGATGGTTTTGTGTTGGTGCGATACTTAGGGACCACCTTCTTTAGTATGTACCTAACGCCGAATGAATTGATATCATCGTTCTAAGCCAAGCTGAAAACTTTGATGAGCGCTGTCTCGAACGCAGATGGAAACATGCTCATTGGGGGAGAATTCAACGCTAAAGCAATTGTATGGGGTATGCCTCAAACTGATCCGTGGGGCAAACGAATTCTAGAAATGACAATTAGGACGGCTCGTCGTACTAAATACCGGGAATATGCCGACTTTCCGCCGTATTTGCTTTGGAGGAATTATATCCTACGTTATATTTGCCTCGGAGTCCTTAGTACGGAAGATACACAATTGGGAAGCATTAGAGGACTACTCAGCCAGTGATCATCAGTGCATTCTGCTTGAGATCAGTGATGTTGTCTCCCGACGTCCATGATCTTGACCTTCTAAAATTGGGTGGAAAGTCGGCAGAGGTTTGTCAAGGTGCTCACTGCAGGTGCTCTACTGCAGGGAGATTCGCAGGGCACGGAAGAAATGGTAAATTAAGATGCGGTAACTCAGCTATGAGCATCATCACGACCGCTGGCAACGCTTTCTTATTTGTTTCCTACAACCACGTTTTTTTTCTCAAAACGTATCATTTACAAGCTTCGAGTCATGCATGTAGTTTAACCATGATAATCATCTCAAAAAATTGTCACTAATTGTGAATAAAGAGGCAAAGCATTCTGCAGACTAAAAGTTGTTCGTACAATAAATCGTGTTTATAGCGGAATAAAATTTGTTCAAATTGACGGTACCCAAGCGGCCGGTATAATTTGTTTCTGCATACTACTGCATATTTTGCATTGCAAAATATCGTTGGTATCGTATCTGAATGAAGAAAATACTATTAGCTAGCTGCTTAGCGTATACCTACGTGCTAACGGTCTGTTGGCGGATAGCGTAAATTTGAATTTTACTCTTGTATTCACTTGACTTCATGCATGAACCGCCATAAGATATGAAAGACCAACTCTTAAGAGATGATCATTGCGGTAATGAAAATGACGATACGTCTTGAGATAAAAAAGTGATATCCACACGTCATAAACATGAGTAACCTGGAAACTGATTCTGTTAATGAATAGTACTCATTTGCTGCACATTCATGTTGATCAATACAAATTACGAAGCACGCGTAAAGTGTAAGATGTGATGATGAACTAATTAATTTGTAAAGGGCCCATGTAGATTCGAACATTTTTGTGACATGTGTTTCTAAACTACATCTTAATATAAAGATAATGATGATGGCGGTTAATGTAGATATACTGACTTCCGAGTAGCACAAACGCATACTCAAGTGCTCTAGAAATTCGAAACATAAAACTTTAGTGGTTTTAAATATTTATTGTGTGGTATAGTAACATAAAATAGAATCGGATTGAGTGTGAAGTTGACCGAAGCCACTATTCCAGTCCAATGCAGAAAAAGAAGCCGGGCTCCATCACTGATTAGCAATCTCCTCAGGAACCATTTTAAAATGACGCGAAGTACAAGAAAGACTCCATCAGACAACAGGTTCCTCCCACTAGTGGATCTCAGGGACAATGACACGAGCAATGAAACATCAAACAAATCCGGCAACTAACATGAGAATCCCGCCAATTGCTCTTACGGATTTACCCCGTTAAACGATTAATGCTATTTTGAAGGAAGCAAATATATAAAACTATTCGATAAAGTTAATGTTCATTGGTAAAAGATTGTTTTTGTCAAAGAACGACGATCTGGAAAAAAAATGTAAAACACCTGAAAACCAAAAAAGGAAATTACTTCATTTTTCAACGGCCGGAAATGCACCCGTTGAAAGTTACACTATCAGGACTTCATGACATGGCCTGCGAGGAACTCAGAAAGCTTTTGCGTGTAGAACATAAGCTGACCGTTTAAGATATCAATAAGTTCAGTAGCAAAGTACGCAAATGCGATAGTGTCTATTATTTCTTATAACTACAACGAGGCTTAAAAATTCTAGAATTATATAGCTTACGCGCTATCATGCATACCATCGTGCAATGGAATTACTACTCCTACTGATGCAAAGGGCCAGTACAATGTAGAAACTGCCAGCGCTATGGACATAGTTCTAGCCATTGCCACTTACCTACAAGGTGTTCCATTTGTAGTGGTGATCATCACTACATGCAATGCAAGCTCACTAACGAGAAAAACTACAAAATTGTTTGATGCAATTGTAAAAACGCTTACTTTTTTAATTCTCCTGAATGTAAAAGTAGAGCAGATTATATTTCAATTAAAGAAAAGCTTTCAATTCAAAGCAAAAAGCATAAAAAACACTCCATATTAACAAAACGCCTTTGACATCATGCAAACAAACTTTCCAAAGCTCCCATTGTGTCAAACGCAGACATCAACCCAGACCCAAATATATCGTTTAATTTGATCCCAAAGCAAAGCTCAATATATCGATTCAGCTCAAACAAAATGGATTTTTTCATCCTAAAACGCTGGAAAAAAAAACGCAGGAAGTTATTCAAACCTTAGCATGTTGTAAAACAAGACAAATTTAACGTCGTTGTAAATTTAGTAATTAAATTCCTGTATGGGTGAACAATTTAAAATTTTGCTAGGGAGTAAATCCATAGAAATGTTTGATTTTTTGGTAGTTCATAATATCGATGTTTGTGTAATTACAGAAACGTGGCTGAGAGCAGAAGATCAGTTAAGACATTCTTTTTATCATATTTATAGAAACGACCGACGTAATAGGATCAGTAGGGGAGTAGCTATAGCCATTAGAAGGTCTATTCGACATTGTCTTTTACCTGAAATTAACTCATCTCTCATTGAAAATATAGACGATCTCATAGAAAATATTAATTTAAAAATTTACTTTAACTTACTCAAGATAAACTAATGCATTTTGAGAGAGATTTAAGCCACCGCAGCCATAGGTACTTACTTTGTGGAGACTTGAATTCCCGCCATTGGCGTTGAAACTACCAGTAACCGAAATGGGCAGGGCGAATACTCCAAAAAGTTGTCCAGTGAAGACAACATTTTCTTACATGCACCTAATGAGCCAACATTTTCCTCATCTATAGGAATTGGTTCTGTCCTTGGTATAATTCTTAGCGATGAAAATGTGAATTTATCAGAGCTAAGTGTCATGCAGACATTTTCATTTCCGCGACTACCTGTCTTCTTTTCTCTAGGAAGCTCAGCAAATTCCGTCGAAGATAATCACAAATTTTTAGGGTATTGTAAAATTGTTTTTCAATACCCTATTAGTTTCGCGTCCTGTCTGTCCGTCTGTCCGTCCGTCCGTCCGTCCGTCCGTCCGTCCGTCCGTCCGTGTGTCACACCACTTTTTCTCGCAAACCACATAAGCTACAAATATAAAATTTTATAGGTAGGTGCAAAGTGACGCCCTCTTCAAAGTTTCAACATGAAAAAAAATTTATAAGGTCTTTAAGGGGGGTCTCCCCATATAGGGGAGTTGCCCCTTAAAAAAAAGTTTTATCGCATGTAGGCAATATGGGTATCAAATGTAAGGTCTTGATGAGAACTTTTCAAAACAGGTCTTGAAATGACAAATTTTGCTTCGAGGGGTGCAGGGAAAAGGGAAATGTATGAAAATTTTGTGTCCCCCCCCCCCCCTCGCGATTGGACACCTTTGACCCGAAAAATCTGAAAAAAATCATGAATATAGGCCTTTATAAGTACAACAACAACAAATACGTGAGAAGTCAAAATTCACTCAACTTTGTTAGTAATAGTATGATTTATCGATTTTATGTTTTCTTGAATAAAATCTTAACGGGTCCCTTAAATTTAGTAAAATTCAGTACACAGATGACTATCAATAAGATTAATCTGTTCTAAAAGTTTCATAAAGATCGAATGGTATTTAATGAAGTTATAGCGATTTGAATTTTCCTACATTACTATGGAACAATATGCGCTAGATTACTATGGAAACATATGGCTGTGGAACAATATGCGCTTTTTACTGACTCAGATACTACAGCTTTGCTAGGATTTGCATGAAAGTTTCACGAAGGAAAGGTATCATGAATTCCT
Source organism: Odontomyia ornata (assembly GCA_963969285.1). Taxonomy (NCBI): domain Eukaryota; kingdom Metazoa; phylum Arthropoda; class Insecta; order Diptera; family Stratiomyidae; genus Odontomyia; species Odontomyia ornata. The sequence goes on along the minus strand of OZ017741.1, from coordinate 129,644,843 downwards.
GTGAGAATTGGCTCAGCTAGTGGTATTAGTCATCGTAAAGCAAAATAGTGGCTGTTTTAAATGCGAAGATTGAATAATTTTGAGTTATTTTGCCCCAACTGCAACGTTTAAGGCGCATGCTTTTAACACTTGATTCAATTTAATGAATGACTGAAGATGAGTACCTACAATTAATACTCATAGGTGAAACAAGTCGAGGAGGCAGGAGAGAGCTCCTAGCAAAAGGACTTTGTAACCATTCTAGGATTCGAAAAAATAGGCCATGAATCGATGATTACAGTACAGGGGAGTGGCCGCTGAAAAAAAAATTTCATCAAAGGTAGCCAATATGAATATCAAATGAAAGTCCTTTATAAGAGCTTTTCAAAACAGTACTTGAACTGTCAATTTTTCCTTCACAAGAGCAACAAATACCTTAGAAGTCGAAATTCGATCAACTCTGATAATAATAGCACATTTTATAAATTTTGCTTTTTTGTCTATAAAATCAAGATGTGACCCTTAGATTTCCCAAAATCTATAATTTAAATTTTCTGAAAGTGATTGTATATGGTTCGAAAATTTCACAATAATTGAACAATAAACAGCTAAGTTACAGCCGATTGAATATTTAACAATTACAACAACATTAACACGTGATACTAGGAAGATACACGCTTGCAACGGACCGAGACACTACAAATATGTAGGAATTCTGATAAAAATTTTAGAAATTGTAAGTAATATCCATGTGTTATCATGACTAATCAAACGACGAGGTCAAACCACTTGAAACAAAATGGTGGCTAGTTTAAAATTATAATAACCATAATAATTTTTAGAACTCAATTTATGGAATCTATATATTAGTCAAGTTTTGATATGCAGAATATATTGTTTGATTTACTAATTGTTTTACAATACCCTTCTGGCAGGAGCATCCTCCTGCTACTTCAACTTGTTTGTCTTGAAAAATGCTCTATGGTCCAACTTCGCACGGAAAATATATGAAAAATTAATTTTAAACAGTGCTACTTTAGAACCTTTCAACTCTATTGAAGTGATAGAGGTAGATATTGAAAGACTCAAAAAACAATATGGGAAGCCATCCACTCAAGTGTTCCCAAAGCCAAGCATGACAATAAACTTCACATGTTAGACAATGTAGCGTGGACCCTGATTAAGATTAGAACTACCTTGCGAAGAGAGTGGCAAAGAACTTGAGATCCTCCCATAGAAAACGGTGTAAACAGCCTTACACTAGCAATTCAAAAGAAGTTATCGTTGCTCAGAAATAAAAGGAGGATGCTCCAAATTTAGATTTTAATTCTCGAAAAATATGAAAACTCAATCAAATGTTCAAGAAAAAACAACACCGTATTCTATATCCTTTGAATACGGGGGATGGAAGTGCCACTTCTTCCAATGCTGGAAAAGCAGAAACTCTTGCTAATAAGTGCGATTCTTCCCATGCCCGCACACAAGTAAAACATAATTTTACCACCGAACTTATACTGTCAAATTCTGTTGAAAAATGACTTCTGTTACGGGAACCGCAGTCCAAATATTGCTCGGTTCGTGTTCCGTCGTTCCTCTCTGTGTACTGTAAATGACAACATACATACGAAAAGCTTCGAATTGTAATCAATGCATCTGTGGGCACGGTGTCGTATCATGGATAAGCAGAAGTGGGTGTGTATCCATAATCGTATTAAGTATCAAACATATACACACAAGACTTCGCAAACGAACGTACCGCCCAGCGGAACGAATTGGTTACATGCATTGCAAATCGAGTGAAAGCTTTAGCTTTGTGGTTCCACCAGTCACAGAGAGATGGCACTAAATACGTTAAACTGTTTTGTTGTTGAACTTTGATCTTTTTTGAAATGGTAAATTTTCTTCATTATTTTAGTTGGTAAGCAATAAAGTCAGCATAATTATAGTATAAAAGAAACTTAAAGACACAAGACAATCGAGAAGTATTTCTCCATTCACTGGCTCAAGGCGTGCACCCGAGCTTATTCTATCTCAAGGCACTTAGCCCGAGATAAGTGAATAGTGGGATACGTTCAACTGCGTACTCAAGGCATCCGCCCGAGTATCAGCGCCCCAAGGCAGTTATGCCCGGGGCCTGCAGTTGAACTAGTAATTGATTGATTTATCAGTCTGACTGCGTACTCAAGGCATCAGCCCGAGTATTAGCGTCCCAAGGCTTTGTGCCCGGGGCTAGCAGTTGGATTATAATCAATCGATTCGCTAATATAACTGCGTGTTCAAGGCGTCAGCCCGAGCAACAGTTAAAGTCTTAATTAAATTGGTTTGTTTTTCTCTGGTAACAAAAATAATTAAAGAATATAATAATCGTGCGAATTAACTGCTCCATTAACACTGTAAATTCATAAATATGTAAATATAAAACCTCATTAACTAGTTCTTTAATAAATTAATCACTTCAGAAAATTTCATTCATTGATCGCTCCATAAATGCCCAACTTTATACGTCTCTGCAATAAATTAATTATTGAAAGAATTCCCTAGTAAATATGTTATTGAAATTAATATAGCAAACTGAACTTGTTATTATATGACCAAACAAAGAATAAAATAAAACTTAAAACATTAAACAAAAACACTCTTTTACTGATCTAGTTGGCGAGTATAAAGTAGCAGATAAGTATCATACAGGAATATCTCTCTCTCCCCGGGAGCCTTGATGTGTATATAGGATACACATCATATCAAGCTCCCAGCGCATGCCAGTACACATAGGGTGTACGGGTATTGTGTAACAATTGGCGCAGCCGGTAGGATATCGGTTTTGCAAACACCACAATGTAGCGCATTGTGTAGTGAAGTTAAATGGGATGTAAGTCTTTCCTCCCAGCCGATATCCGAAACTACTCAATTCCTGTATGTTATCATTGCTACTTACATTGTCAATGAAACTAGATCAGTTTTCTCAAATTTAAAAAAAAACCAATCTCATTGATCATTTAAATAACAAGCATATAATTTTCATATCCAATATCTTATGTTCCAAAATCGAATCTAGTCTATTTTAAAATCAATCAAATAAACTTCCAAATGATTCAATCTTAATTTAACGTACAACTTATCGAAGAGATAATGTTTCAGTTGACTTACATGCAAAACAATCAACAGTACAAGTAAACATCAAACACAAGTAAGCATAATGAAAACATAAATAACGAGTAAACAAACTCGTGTCCAACGTTATATCAACATAACATCTTTTATCGCTCAAACAACTGAAACAATAATAATAACAATAACGCGCACCCACATGAATATTCAAGTCTTATCTTTAAAATTGATCTAGCATTCGAATAATTTCTTGAGAGCCTTTAATGAAGATGAAATTAATGAATAGACGTTTGAGCAATAATTTTTAATGCAGTTAAATTAAAGTGCAAATAAATAAACCAACCGCGTCACGTCAAATGAATATCAAATTTAGATAAGAGACAATTTTTCAATGCAAATGTTCAACAAGAAACTTTAATAATTTCAAGTTTCACTGAAATAATTCAAGTGTAGGAACTGTGAAACAAATGAGTTTAAATTGTTATAGCTCAATACAATATAGGCCAACTCAATACAAACAAATTTACCCTTAAGCCAATTATCTCTTTCAATGCCCAATTTTTTCTCCCCCACGAATGACAAAATATGAATTCAGCACTCAATTTGTAATTTCATAGTATAAGCAGTAATAAACAGGAAACTAGTGGCAGTCAAGCCGATAAATCCCGGCAAGCTTTTATAAATAAATAGGAAAACAAAATAAGTTTAGTGGTTCCCCGTAAACTCACTGTCGACAGCCACAAATGTGGTCCCTTCAAAACGAAACTGTCGGCAGCCACTCAGCCTTTAGTCAAGTAAAAAAAAAGATAGCCTCTGAGCCGTCGACCGAAGCTGTCGGTGGACACGCTATTTTTAATAACAAGTCGGTAAGAAAACCGACAATAGCCTCTGAGCCGTTACCCCTAGTTGTCAGCGGACACGCTATTTTTAGTTATAAGGCACAACAGAAACTCATAATAGCCTCTGAGCCATCGGCCGAAGCTATCGGTGGACACGCTAATCTTAACTACAAGTCGGTAAGGAAACCGACAATAGCCTCTGAGCTGTGGACCCTAGTTGTCAGCGGACACGCGATTTTTAGTTGTAAGTCACTATAGAAACAAACAAAAGCCTCTGAGCTGCCCGTCAGCAGACACGCTACATTCATTTAATATTAAGACAATATACCAACCAATCGGAGCCTCTGTGCTGTTGAACTAAAATGGTTTGCAGACACGCTTCCACTAGTCACTACGTTTCCCTGCTCAATAAATACATTTTAACTGCTAACTACTAAATAACTCACCATTTAAACCCTTGTGGTTAACGTGAAAAATTTAAAACCCACCCGTTTCCCACCCTTACATATTACATGTATCTTCGAGATAGATATCAACAATTTTAGCGAACGGCTAATGAAGTGACCTCACACGGCACTGTACTGTCCTCCAGCAAAGTCGGGGACAGCGTTACGCTAAACCGAACAGATACTCACTAGGGAGAAATTCAATGGAAAATATAGGGTCTCAAATGAAGGCCGAAACTATATGCTCCTTTGCCCAACATACAGTGATAGTTTTGTTTCGTCTCTTCCTCGCAAGATATTTTTAGCGTAATATTTCTCCTTAACAGCCCACCCATTTCCAACCCTTTCACTTTACACGTATCCTCGAGATCGCGTTCAACAGTTTTAACAAACGGCTATTGAAGTGACCTCGCACGGCACTGTACTGTCCTCCAGCAAAGTCGGGTACAGCGTTACGCTAAACTCATTCAAAGTTTATATCATAACTTTCAAGCTTAAAATCTTTCCTTCTAATTTTATTTCCTCAATAACATTTATTATAACATATCCAACGTTTCTTTATTTAATCAAAAAAAAAAAACTACAAAATAATACGTAGTTTTCGATTTATCAATAATCTGCAGCTATTTACACTTAATTAAAAGACAGAGCATAATAATTCATTTCCCTTTGTACTATCTCATATAAATACAGGAGTTGCAATAGACAATTTGAACCAATCAAATAACGTTTGAAGGCATATACCTTAAAAGCTACATAATCCCACAGCAAGCCCTACCCACTACAAACTACATAAAGCTAACCTAATAGAAACAAATCATCTTCATTACGATTACCCGCCAACCACAAATTAGCATGTACAATGTACATAGCATAGAATTCCGAGCAACTGGCGAATGTGAAAGCTTTGAAAAGGAAAAAAAACATACTATTTGCTCACACGTAATTGCAGAGACAAAATCTATTCTCCTTATCATCTTATCTTCAAACCTTTTTAAGCACCTTCTTGTAAATTGTCAATCTTTGTTTCCCACTAACAACATTAACGATGCACATCAAGAGAAAAATTTAGGTCCCACGCTACATAAAACCATTCAAAGCTTTAGCAATGAAGCAACAACAACAACTCGCAACCTATTCACTTGCAAAGCTAATAATTCCCGAACTAAAACGATCGTATCGATCTTACGTTTCCCATGGACAATTTAACTGGGTTGATCCCAAAACAAACGAGCATCTAGAGCTTCATATACTAACAAATTTCCCTACTAACCCATTAACATAATATATTATTTGCAAAGTACATAACCAAAAGCTTATTTAGCAAGCTTTTCGTTATCGTCTATGAAAATTTAATAAGCAAGAAAAATGAAGCAAATGAAGTTTTTTTTTTCATAAAAAGCCTTAATAAATGCGAAAGAAAAAATTCAGTAGACTAAACTAAACAAGTTGAAGTAGCAGGAGGATGCTCCTGCCAGAAGGGTATTGTAAAACAATTAGTAAATCAAGCAATATATTCTGCATATCAAAACTTGACTAATATATAGATTCCATAAATTGAGTTCTAAAAATTATTATGGTTATTATAATTTTAAACTAGCCACCATTTTGTTTCAAGTGGTTTGACCTCGTCGTTTGATTAGTCATGATAACACATGGATATTACTTACAATTTCTAAAATTTTTATCAGAATTCCTACATATTTGTAGTGTCTCGGTCCGTTGCAAGCGTGTATCTTCCTAGTATCACGTGTTAATGTTGTTGTAATTGTTAAATATTCAATCGGCTGTAACTTAGCTGTTTATTGTTCAATTATTGTGAAATTTTCGAACCATATACAATCACTTTCAGAAAATTTAAATTATAGATTTTGGGAAATCTAAGGGTCACATCTTGATTTTATAGACAAAAAAGCAAAATTTATAAAATGTGCTATTATTAACAGAGTTGATCGAATTTCGACTTCTAAGGTATTTGTTGCTCTTGTGAAGGAAAAATTGACAGTTCAAGTACTGTTTTGAAAAGCTCTTATAAAGGACTTTCATTTGATATTCATATTGGCTACCTTTGATGAAATTTTTTTTTCAGCGGCCACTCCCCTGTACTGTAATCATCGATTCATGGCCTATTTTTTCGAATCCTAGAATGATTACAAAGTCCTTTTGCTAGGAGCTCTCTCTTGCCTCCTCGACTTGTTTCACCTATGAGTATTAATTGTAGGTACTCATCTTCAGTCATTCATTAAATTGAATCAAGTGTTAAAAGCATGCGCCTTAAACGTTGCAGTTGGGGCAAAATAACTCAAAATTATTCAATCTTCGCATTTAAAACAGCCACTATTTTGCTTTACGATGACTAATACCACTAGCTGAGCCAATTCTCACAGGAATTCATGATACCTTTCCTTCGTGAAACTTTCATGCAAATCCTAGCAAAGCTGTAGTATCTGAGTCAGTAAAAAGCGCATATTTTTCCACAGCCATATGTTTCCATAGTAATCTAGCGCATATTGTTCCATAGTAATGTAGGAAAATTCAAATCGCTATAACTTCATTAAATACCATTCGATCTTTATGAAACTTTCAGAACAGATTAATCTTATTGATAGTCATCTGTGTACTGAATTTTATTAAATTTAAGGGACCCGTTAAGATTTTATTCAAGAAAACATAAAATCGATAAATCATACTATTACTAACAAAGTTGAGTGAATTTTGACTTCTCACGTATTTGTTGTTGTTGTACTCATAAAGGCCTATATTCATGATTTTTTTCAGATTTTTCGGGTCAAAGGTGTCCAATCGCGAGGGGGGGGGACACAAAATTTTCATACATTTCCCCTTCCCCTGCACCCCTCAAAGCAAAATTTGTCATTTTAAGACCTGTTTTGCAAAGTTCTCATCAAGACCTTACATTTGATACCCATATTGCCTACATGCGATGAAAACTTTTTTTAAGGGGCAACTCCCCTATATGGGGAGACCCCCCTTAAAGACCTTATAAATTTTTTTTCATGTTGAAACTTTGAAGAGGGCGTCACTTTGCACCTACCTATAAAATTTTATATTTGTAGCTTATGTGGTTTGCGAGAAAAAGTGGTGTGACACACGGACGGACGGACGGACGGACGGACAGACGGACAGACAGGACGCGAAACTAATAGGGTATTGTAAAATAATTTTACAATACCCTAAAAAAAACAAAATCTCTTTTTTGTTTATGTTTTGGAAACATTATTTTTGCTACCAACCATCAATAAAACTAAAGTCTGAAAACGAAAAACAACCAAAAATTGGTGTAACGCAATATCAAACGAACTATACACATAATACAGTTTAAATCTTGAAAAACAAAACCGAATGAATGTAACGATAAAAGAAATAGAACGAAATAAAGCAGTAGTAAATAGAAAAATAAGCATTAAAAAAAAAGCATACAAAAGTTTCAACAGAAAACCTTTCATGTAATATGAAAATAGGTTGCAAAAAGACAAATAAGCGAAACTGTACATAAATGTGAAATTAGTTCATCAGAAAATTGATTATATTTTCATTAACATTCTAAAATGTAAGTAGAGAAAACAAGAAAATAAAAAAGAAAAAAAAGAACTGATTATATGTTACATAAATCATAGCAATGCGAAAGTATAATGCAGTAAGCTGATTCAAGTGAAGAAAATGCAAAGCATATTGTAAATAACCGAAACTGTACTCGTATATATTTGTGAAATAGTTATATCTTCATTTGCATTAATATTCTAATATGTAAGTAAAGCAAAACAAGGAAATAAAGATAAATCAAAGAGAAATTATTTGTTACATTACAGCAATGCAGAACTATTAAAGTAAAGCAAAAAAAAAAAATATTGTAAAAGACAAATAAGCGAAACAATGTATAAATGTGTAATTAATTATAATTCGTCTTCTAGTATGTAAATGGAGCGAAACAAAATCAAATTAAAATGCCTAATAAGTCTAAGCAAACGATTAGTAAAAATATTCAAGCAAAGTAACTCAAAACAAAAATTATGAAAGAACTACAAGTCATTATGATTCAATAAGAAAAAACAAATATTGCGATAAGAAATTAATATTCAAAGGAGCATGTCATAGCTTTTTATGAAACGATGAGCAAAGGAAAAAGTGAATTCGATTAAAATCGTTTAAAATAGTAATTTTAAATCAACATTCCAAGTTTACCAATTAAAACAATCAAGCAAAAATGAATATCTTTCACGACATGGCTCTTCAAGCCAGTCGTGAACTTTTCTTTTCAGCGGGGAGGCAATGTTACGGGAACCGCAGTCCAAATATTGCTCGGTTCGTGTTCCGTCGTTTCTCTCTGTGTACTGTAAATGACAACATACATACGAAAAGCTGCGAATTGTAATCAATGCATCTGTGGGCACGGTGTCGTATCATGGATAAGCAGAAGTGGGTGTGTATCCATACTCGTATTAAGTATCAAACATATACACACAAGACTTCACAAACGAACGTACCGCCCAGCGGAACGAATTGGTTACATGCATTGCAAATCGAGTGAAAGCTTTAGCTTTGTGGTTGCACCAGTCACAGAGAGATGGCACTAAATACGTTAAACTGTTTTGTTGTTGAACTTTGATCTTTTTTGAAATGGTAAATTTTCTTCATTATTTTAGTTGGTAAGCAATAAAGTCAGCATAATTATAGTATAAAAGAAACTTAAAGACACAAGACAATCGAGAAGTATTTCTCCATTCACTGGCTCAAGGCGTGTGCCCGAGCTTATTCTATCTCAAGGCACTTAGCCCGAGATAAGTGAATAGTGGGATACGTTCAACTGCGTACTCAAGGCATCCGCCCGAGTATCAGCGCCCCAAGGCAGTTATGCCCGGGCCTGCAGTTGAACTAGTAATTGATTGATTTATCAGTCTGACTGCGTACTCAAGGCATCAGCCCGAGTATTAGCGTCCCAGGGCTTTGTGCCCGGGGCTAGCAGTTGGATTATAATCAATCGATTCGCTAATATAACTGCGTGCTCAAGGCGTCAGCCCGAGCAACAGTTAAAGTCTTAATTAAATTGGTTTGTTTTTCTCTGGTAACAAAAATAATTAAAGAATATAATAATCGTGCGAATTAACTGCTCCATTAACACTGTAAATTCATAAATATGTAAATATAAAACCTCATTAACTAGTTCTTTAATAAATTAATCACTTCAGAAAATTTCATTCATTGATCGCTCCATAAATGCCCAACTTTATACGTCTCTGCAATAAATTAATTATTGAAAGAATTCCCTAGTAAATATGTTATTGAAATTAATATAGCAAACTGAACTTGTTATTATATGACCAAACAAAGAATAAAATAAAACTTAAAACATTAAACAAAAACACTCTTTTACTGATCTAGTTGGCGAGTATAAAGTAGCAGATAAGTATCATACAGGAATATCTCTCTCTCCCCGGGAGCCTTGATGTGTATATAGGATACACATCATATCAAGCTCCCAGCGCATGCCAGTACACATAGGGTGTACGGGTATTGTGTAACACTTCCTTCTCGAAAATATCTATACCTAACCAACTATTGATCAAGCTGGCAGAAATAGCATATGAGCTAAAAAAATGGAAAAACAGTAAAGCTTCCGATAAGGATGGTATACTGAACATAGCATTAAAGAATCTTCCACGGAAAGCTATAGTTTACACGTGTTAAATCTTTAATGCGTACCTTAAACATGGATACTTCCCAAGCATTAGAAGTTCACTTCCTGCGTTCGCAAAACTCTTCGAAAAACTTATTTTGAAAAGTATTTACGAGTTCGTGAACAGGCAAAATATATTTTCACACTTTAGATATGGCTTCAGGCGTGAATTTTCAAGGCTGCGTTGAATGAAAAGTGCTCAATAGGTATGGTCACCTTAGATTTAGAAAAGGCTTTCGATGCCTTTTGGTACAAAGGGCTGCTATATAATTTTACGGAGTGCCATTTGGCACAAAGGGCTGCTACATAAGCTTAATGAGTACACATTTTCAACTTACTTACACTTATATCGTCATTCTGGCGCGATCGAAAAAAAACCATGTCAAGATTTGAGGAAGTTCCTCGTCAATTAAGACTATATAGTGTAATGTGACGCCTATGCCCGGGAATTGAAGTGATTCCGATCCCGAACCCTTGCACCCGGCCAGATGGGTATGACCTCGAAGTGCAAGCGGACTTCATCTTTCGTGCGGATATCGTTGCGCAGAAAATATTTTTTTTCTTTCCAAATATTTAGATCTGTGGATATAAATATTTGAAACATAATATTAATCAAAACCCCGACACATTTCGAGACATATCCATCTGGTAATGCACCCCCACCGTTGCCATCAAAACACTTTGCCACTGGCGACCAATAAAAATGCACATTGCCGCCATGTGGCGTTCCATTCCGCGTCAGTTGCGACGACTCCCAGTCCACATCTGTTTTGTCGGATGTTGTCAGATTGACAGTCCGACGCACCGAGGGAGAAAAAAGCGCGGGAGGAAAATACGGTATTTTTCTTTATCTCCCCGCAATCTTGGTGTTCTGAAGGGACGGAAAATATGAACTAACAGTGGGTAAAGAGTAATTGAATTGTTTTTCATTTGTTGAATAATAATTTTCTTACTAGGAAAAAGAGAGATTGACAGTCCGACGCACCGAGGGAGAAAAAAGCGCGGGAGGAAAATACGGTATTTTTCTTTATCTCCCCGCAATCTTGGTGTTCTGAAGGGACGGAAAATATGAACTAACAGAAAAAGAGAGATTGATAGTCGGACGCAACGAGGAAAAAAGCGGGTCTGATCAAACAGACTCGCCAAGACTAGTCAAAAACGGCACTAAGGATTCTCAGACAAATAATCCCATCACTAATTTGAGCATGCGTAACAGCAAAACTCGTAGTAATACATCACCAGTCAATGCATCTCTGAACTCAGTAACAAGTTCGGCAAGTCCAAACGGAAGTTCATCACCAACAGCTTCATCAGCATTTATCGCATCAACTGTAAGTACAGCCTCAATCCCATCACCGGCACCCACTGGTGTTTGTTCGGTTCGAATGGGTGTTTGTATGGCGCGAAATCATCTTCATTAAATCGTAAATACGCAAAAATGAACGATAGACGCGGCGGAAACTATTTGTTAATAAGCGCGAATAGGGCTGTAGAAGCGGATTTATTCAAATTTGTTTGATGCATGATTTGGTACCTCAGAACTGTTCAGAGTCTTCACAACTTTATAAATCTATGATTCTGGATGAAATTAACACATAAAATATTTGGAGAAAGTTGTCTAATTGACTCAACTGAATCAAAACTATGTTTACTTAAAAATGAACCCAAAACCCTAAAAATGGTCGATGGTCTGTCTTTACGAGGTTGCTGCATTTAATTTATTTAGCTCGCAATTAAATATGCAGAGAAGTCTCAAACGGTGCTGTATTTAAGTGCTAGAAAAATAAAAAATTGCCGGACATTGAAATAATCTGAAACACAAAATTCTAGTATTTTAGTTTAAGACTGAAGTGTATAACTAATTTAGCATTAACGCATCTAGCATTGGATTTATAATTATTTCATTTAATCTTCATTTATAGTTAACTTCACGCCTAGTTGCGTGACAATTTCGTAGATCTCAGACTAGAAAATACGAAATCTCGTAGTAGTCGATTTTGAATTTAAAGGTTAGAAACGGAAACTCTTAAGAAAAGCAATTAAAACGCAACGTTACTAAAATAATAAAAAAAGAGAATTCCAACAACAATGAAAATATCAGAAGTAGACTTGTTGGGCCCAACAAAAAAATTATTCGCTTTATAACGATTGTGCCGTTCTATACAATCTAACCTTTTCTTATAGACATATAAAAAAAAAAGGAAACACATTTAAATATTATAGACAATGTACTGACATAATTTCATGCCGAATATTCCCCTTGAAGAAATTATCAAAAAGAAAAAAAAAACAAAATTAAATAAGCGATTTTGGCCTAAAGTAGTAAAAACAGTGAGTTATTTGAAGAATAGAAGATTAGCAAATACTCTTGAGAAAAAGAGACCGTATGAAATTTTTATGGTAAAGAAATGCAATATCGGAAATTTAAAGTTATTTGGGAGCAAAGTTTTTATTAGAGTGCCTGAAAGTTAAACAAGCGATAAAAGCTAATATTGCAATTTCAGTAGGTTATGAAAATGTTGAATATAGTTAAGAACATGTCAATATCATTGAAGAAAGTCAAAAGCAGTGATTTCCGGTGTTTTAAATCTATACATATTTACAACAACCTGAATGTTTGCAATCTTAATTTTGCTCGTTGATTGAATTAAAAGAAATCAAATTGAGTGTTTCATGTGTTTTATGTGAAAACCTCTATGTAATAAAAGTTTGTATAAAATCTACCTATAAGTAACTAAAATCAGTGAGAAAGGAACACCACTTAAGGAGATTCATTCGTTCTGAACTAGATGCTAATAAAAGTATATAATAGGGAGTTAACAGAAGAAAGAGGAAAAACAAGGAAAAAAAAAACTATGTTGTAAATGCGCATTTTTTTTTTGTTTTTTTTGGGAAGAAAATAGGTCAACATGTATATTTGATAAAGTCCGCATTAAAAAGCCAATCATGACAAACTTGGGAAGTAAAAATTAATGAAAAATCACTAAAGTAAAATTAAAAAGAAAAAAAAAAACACAATTAAATTGTGGAGCAAGTTCTTTTGTTTACACTCAATTATATAAAGAAACTAAAAGTATCTTTTATAGAGAAGAACATTTAATTTATGACTAGTGAATATATGAAGAAAAACCAATCAGAATAAAAATTGAAGGTCGAATTGTCATTTTTTAACTAAGAATAATGAGGTCATTTGTAATAATAAAAATGAAGAAAAACATTTTAAATACATGAATCGAGATTCTTGAATGACGAACGATGTGTATGAAAATCGTGTTGATGTACTTCATTAGATTTTGTTTTGTAAATTTCTGTCAAATCGATTATATGTTTGTTTTGAATTCGGGAAATTAGCTTAAAAAAGTCAATAATTTTTAAATGAGTATTTTGACAAGGAACTTTTATACATATATATTTCAATCAAATGAATAAAATTATGAAATGCTAATTAATCAAAGACTTTCCTTTTCAGTGGTTCTTTTTGTTTCAGCGGGAAAGTGAGTGCAGGGTAGGTATGCCGTCGCGAGGGTAGGGTTTCGACAAATCCGCTGAGGTCGGTTTCGCGTCGTGCGCGGTACGCGGTACCTTAGTTGTTTTTGCTTTTTTCCTTAACGTAGCATTCGTCGGGTTGAGTTAACGTAGTATACTTTTCGGTACCGCGTCGGAAATTCGGGAACGCGAAATAAAAAATTAGCTTTTGTTCTTTGACTGGTAATAGGAAGAAATACGGAGTAACGTAGAATAGGTTTCTTCTCCGTATGGTTTTGTTTCGTAACGCGTTTTGAAAACGGGCGTGTATAGGTGGCTGAATTATGTAAATGAGCGTAACCCATTCGGAGACCCGCGACCGAAATCCTCTCCGAACTAGCTGGCCGACAAGCAGCCACCGCGTGAATGGGTTACGGTGCACGGATTGGTTGACCTGTTGGTACCATCCGTTGGCACTACTCAGACTGAACGTCTAGAACCGATGAGAGGTCGGTTCCGCGTTCGAACTTAAAAAGTTGAAAATCATTACAAATGGCGCCCAACGTGGGGCCTAAGACATCCTAAGGGGGAAAGAAATTCGCGTCTTATGACGATTTGGTCCTTTACGGAGGATGTAAAGTACTTTGGTACTCGAGTCCCACTATCAGGAGCAGTGGAGTTGTGTGATACACTCTAGCAGTCGCTTCACGTGAGTTGTAGCTTCCGCTCTCCTTTGTTTGATTTTGTTTTCGCGACAGAATCCTTCCGATGTGTTGTCCCAGGCTAACCCCTGTAAGGACCTTCTATTTTCTTGATGGAACTGCCAGCCTGATGGGTTTACCTATCAGCATGGACTCTCAAGAAAATAGAAGGCTACCTTGCCTTTATGTTGCGGAAGGATTCTACTTATTTCGTATGCGTGATAGACGAGTGGTATCGGTTCAACGTTCGGTGGCGTACGCTGGAGTTGCGAAGCCCGGAATGCTTCCACGCGTCGGGAATTTTGACCGCGTACAAAATCGTTACGGTAGCTCTACCACTTGTCTCGTCGAGTCATTTAACGTAGATTAGAAACGGTTTGTAATGTATGTGGGTATGGGGATAATTTCGTAAATCGACCAAAAGCACCCTTTCTTCGGCAGATTACCACGCACTCTCATTTCCCGTTGAAGGAGTCGACTACTGGAAAGGAAAGTGTGTATTCCAAGAATTTTTTTTCTCGCTATTATCTAGAAAGAGCTCGCCACTATCGGCCACTCAATTAGTATTGAATTCTCGTTTTCACTTATATAGTAGGAATAAGTATATTTCATACATTTTTTTCAGTAATATTAGCAACAACCAAAACCAGCAAAAATGGCAACGAAGCGGACCCCAGATAAGCGTTGGACCAGATCCAAAACGGTCCAACCAGCTAACTGCGGGATCTGCTTCGAAGACGTAGTGGAGGGCGTACACAGCGTGCGATTGGATTGTGGACACCTTTTCCATCGTGCCTGTGTCCAACAGCTCCTCCTCACGTCAGAGCTTTGCCCACTATGTCGGCGACCCATCGAGCGGACCGCCCTAGACGTCCCCCTCGGAACGCCCCTCCCAACGCGTGGAGCAGTGGCGAAGGGAGTTCCAGAGGCCGAACCGTCCCAACCACTGTTAGACCTCCAAGGAGCCGTAGGCGGTGAAGTTCCGGCCGCAGTTTTCGTGTCCGAGGTGACCCCCATGCCTTCCGCCCACTCCATTGACACCCTCGTGGCGTTGATGAGAGATATGTCGAAGAGGATTGGCAATCTGGAGGGAAAGCTCCAGAACCTCCCTATGAGCCAACCACCCAGCCGCGTGAGAACTCCGCTTGGCTGGGAGCCCAATCCCAGTGTGGCTATGCCCCACTCTCGACCATCCGAGCAATGGGTCCCACCTCCAAGGAACTCGGGAATGGACCCCAGAGCTCCCGAATATAGACCACGACACAGCACCGCACCTCCGTTGGTACCTCTAGTCCCCGAGGCAGTTCCGTACAACAGGTCAATCGAGGATGCGATTCCCCCGGGAACGCATTGACACCTTTTCGAGACCCGACGCCTCGCATCATGGAGAGTTGGCGCCTGAACTTTACGGGTTTCAACGATATAATATCGGCGGACCGGTTCCTTTTCCGGATTCAGGCGTTAGTATCCAGCACCCTGGGAGGTGATTCCTCGGCCTTCCTCCGGCATGCACATCTTTTGTTCAGCGGTGACGCTGCCGACTGGTACTGGAGCTTTAAGGAATCAACGCCACGTCCCACTTGGAACTCTTTCAGTGCAGCCTTCCGCAATCGATTTGAGGATGGCTTCACTGAGAGAGAACTAAGGGAACAATTAAAGAAACGGAAACAAGGCGGTCACGAACCGTTTGACCAGTACTACACAAGTATAGTGAGATTGAGCACTCACTTGCGAACAACCATGCCCGAGGACGAACTGGTAGAAATTATCAGAGAGAATATGCGTTGGGATCTTCAGAACAGCCTTCTGCACTTTCCCATCAACACCATACAAGGATTGCGTCTCCATGCCCGTAGGCAAGAACAATTGGATGAGCGGCGAGGCACCTTCCGTCCACAACCTCGCATAACGGGACCAAATCCCCGAAAACATCATACCGCGGAGTTGATGGCAGCGGACCACCTGCTTGCTGACCCAGTACCAATACCGAGGAGTGGAGCACCACAGGAGCTTGAGGACCCAGCATTGATTGATCGACCCTCCCTTGAAGCAATTACAAGCCCGACGGTCTGTTGGAACTGCCGACAAACGGGGCATCGGTTCTACGCATGTCTAGCGGAGCCGACGCTTTTCTGTTACCGCTGCGGGAAGGCCGACACCTACGCACCTGACTGCGCAAATTGCAAAATGCGAAAAAACTTGCCACCAACTGCCGCGACCACCCGTCGGCACTCCTAAATCCCAGACGAACCAATCCTGACCCCATCACTAGCTATGACCAAGCTCCCGACATGACTCCAATTCTGCTGACTCGCACCGCTAAACACAGTTCTCCCGAAGTTCCACACCCGACGCCATCCTTCGCCGAGGACAACGCGCAGGGAAACGATAGCGAGGCGAAAGTTCCTTGGCATGTCAAACCTTTCCACGTCAGGCTGCGGAATTATTTGGCTACTCGACAGCGCATCTTCCATGAGGAGTTGGCTAAAACTGTCCCACCGCGAAGAAAGTGAGCCACGCGTCGGATGCGGAGCTTCTGGAGAAAAGTCAGGCAGTCGAGGAAGGTGCTGAAGGACATACACTTAGACGAATTATTGAGGGAAGACGTTCGGCCATATGCGTCAGTACACCTCCTGCAAAAACGAGTGTCAGGCTTAGTCAATACGGGAGCCAGCGTGAATTGCATATCTGCCGATTTTGCAGGGGAGGTACTGGCAATGCACGCGGATCAAATCCGTCATTTCACCTCCTGGTTAAGCACGGCGGACGGAACTCGTCACTCTGTAGTGGGAAAAATTATGACGGATGTCACCTTTAAAGGAGTAACTAAACCTCTGGAATTTTTCATCATACCTCAATTAACCCAGAATCTTTATCTAGGAGTGGATTTCGTTCGAAAATTTAACTTGGCCCCGGCACGTTTTTCCGGTACGACCCTGGAGTCCGTCACCACCGTTCCTGACCAATCTCAACCCACTCACTTATTACGATATACACTGGATGTAAATCAGCAACTGCGTCTTGATTCGGCTATATCGGCTTTTCCATCGCATGAGAAGGAAGGTCTCGGGCGGACTGCCCTGGTGTTCCACACTATAGATGTGGGGGATGCTAAACCCATAAAACAGAGACATTTTGCCATATCTCCGGCGAAGGAAAAGTCGTTATATGCTGAAGTGGATCGAATGCTAGCATTAGGCGTAATCGAAGAATCACAGAGCGCGTGGGCTTCCCCAGTCACCTTAGTTGTCAAGCCGAACAAGGTCCGGCTATGCTTAGATGCCAGACGCTTGAACGCCGTCACTGTCAAGGACGCATACCCTCTACCGTTGATTGAAGGCATTTTGAGTCGGTTGCCTAAAGCCCATTTCATCACGAGCTTAGACCTCAAGGACGCCTTCTGGCAAATTCCTTTAGACCCTGGTTCAAAGGAGAAAACAGCCTTCACAGTCCCAGGTCGGCCCCTGTATCAATTCGTGACCATGCCATTCGGATTGTGCAATGCCCCCGAAACAATGACGCGCCTTATGGATAAGGTGATACCACCTCATTTGCGGCACCAAGTTTTCGTTTACTTGGATGATCTGTTGCTTATAACCGAGACCTTTGACGAACACATCGACCTGCTTCAGGAGGTGGCTCTACACATCCGGAGGGCAAGATTAACCATCAACATACGGAAGAGTCAGTTCGTGATGACGGAGGTGAAGTATTTAGGTCACATCATTGGGCATGGCCATATCAAGACCGATCCGGACAAGACCCAAGCGATTGACGTTTTTCCATTACCCAAGACCCCCAAGCAATTACGCCGATTCTTAGGCTTATGCGGATGGTACCAGCGTTTTGTACGTGACTATGCCACCATTACCACTCCTTTGACCGACATGCTGCGTAAGGGACGTAAATTCGTCTGGGAAGAGCCCAGCTTGCGAGCCTTTGCAGAGCTAAAGAAGAGTCTGACTACAGCCCCCGTACTGCACAGCCCGGACTTTGACAAACCGTTCTCAATCCATTGTGACGCGAGTCAACATGGGGTGGAAGCAGTCTTAGTCCAGGTTGCACAAGACGGCGAGGAGAGACCTATAGCCTTCATGTCTCACAAGTTGAACCCAGCCCAGCGAAATTACACGGTCTCCGAGCAGGAATGTCTAGCTGCGGTGTTGGCAGTGAAACGCTTCCGAGCCTATGTGGAGGGACACACCTTTGAAATCGTTACGGACCACGCTTCTCTGAAATGGCTAATGAGCCAGACTGATCTCAACGGCAGATTGGCCAGGTGGGCACTGAAACTACAGGCATTTGACTTCACAATTCGCCACCGAAAAGGAAACCAGCATGTAGTCCCCGACACCTTATCCAGAATGTTCGCTCCTGAAGGAGCCGAGTTGGTCCAGGAGGACGACAGCCCCCAATTGATCGATCTGGACCATCCTGCCTTCAAGTCAGCCAGCTACACCCAACTGATTCACACTATCCAGAATCAACTGTCCCAGCTCCCTGAACTGTGGTTGACAGATGGATTTATTTATAGGCGGATGGGACATGCATCCGGAGACCCCATACAAGAAGAAGAACAGTGGAAGTTGTGGGTGCCCGAAGAATTAACCACTGATCTCATCAGACGGGCTCATGACCACCCATCAAGTGCGCACGGTGGTTACGGTCGTACACTTAGGCGGTTGAAAACCTGTTTCTTTTGGCCTAAGATGGCACAACAGATAAAAGCGTACGTAGCCTCCTGTGAGCTATGCAAGTGCACTAAAGCGCCCAACACCATTCTTCGGCCTCCCATGGGTAAGGTTGAGGTCCCCGAACGCGTGTTCCAGCACTTGTACATTGATCTTATCGGTCCTTACCCTCGATCTGCTTCTGGTCACACGGGAGCTGTCGTGGTCCTGGATCAGCTCTCTAAATTCCCTATCATAGAACCACTACGTAACATGCACACTGGCCCTATACTCAGCTTCTTGGAGAACCGAGTCTTTCACATGTTTGGAGTTCCGGAGAAACTTGTCTCCGACAACGGGGTCCAGTTCACCTCCAGCAAGTTCCGAGACCTAATGTCCAAATACGGCATCATCCACCAACGAACCGCCGTCTATTCACCACAAGCCAATGCATCCGAACGACTGAACCGTGCGCTCATAGCGGCCATTCGCGCCTATGTCCACCCGAATCAGAATGACTAGGATCGCAAGTTGTCCGCCATCACTAGTGCTCTGCGCTCGTCGTACCACGCCACTACCGGCATTTCGCCGTATTTCGCATTGTTCGGCCAGTACATGATCTGTCATGGAAGCGCTTACCGGCTATTGTGGCAGCTGAAATCGCTAGAGGACCCAATCGTGGTTCTGGAACCGCACGAAAAGCTCCAACTTCTGCGAGATCAACTGCGGGAGAAGATTGAAGAAAGTAGACGGATGGGAGAGGAGCGGTACAACTTGCGATCTCATCCTTCTGGCTTTAAGGCAGGTGACGAAATATATCGTCGAAACTTTCGGCAGAGCGATGCCACCCGACATTACAATGCCAAACTAGACAAGAAATTCGTGAAGTGTCGAGTCCTACAAGTAATAAGCCCCACCCGATACCTCATCGTGGACATGGCTGGTAAAACCCTGGGAATTTACCACGCAAAAGACCTTAGACGATGAAGTACAACTATGCCACACGCAAAACCTTGGCTTACCTAAGTCTCTGCCTGGACAAAGACCTCCGAATAACACCTGACTCCCTACTGTATAGCCACTATCGAGTCTTCACGAACGTGGTTGTAGCCTATTCCTCGAAATCGACCTTCGACCCGCCACGGCCCTAACCAAGACCTTTTACATAGGAGGCGGGATCGTAATTACTTCGATTTTGGGGGGGGGGAATGTGTAATGTGACGCCTATGCCCGGGAATCGAAGTGATTCCGATCCCGAACCCTTGCACCCGGCCAGATGGGTATGACCTCGAAGTGCAAGCGGACTTCATCTTTCGTGCGGATATCGTTGCGCAGAAAATATTTTTTTTCTTTCCAAATATTTAGATCTGTGGATATAAATATTTGAAACATAATATTAATCAAAACCCCGACACATTTCGAGACATATCCATCTGGTAATGCACCCCCACCGTTGCCATCAAAACACTATGCCACTGGCGACCAATAAAAATGCACATTGCCGCCATGTGGCGTTCCATTCCGCGTCAGTTGCGACGACTCCCAGTCCACATCTGTTTTGTCGGATGTTGTCAGATTGACAGTCCGTCGCACCGAGGGAGAAAAAAGCGCGGGAGGAAAATACGGTATTTTTCTTTATCTCCCCGCAATCTTGGTGTTCTGAAGGGACGGAAAATATGAACTAACAGTGGGTAAAGAGTAATTGAATTGTTTTTCATTTGTTGAATAATAATTTTCTTACTAGGAAAAAGAGAGATTGACAGTCCGACGCACCGAGGGAGAAAAAAGCGCGGGAGGAAAATACGGTATTTTTCTTTATCTCCCCGCAATCTTGGTGTTCTGAAGGGACGGAAAATATGAACTAACAGAAAAAGAGAGATTGACAGTCGGACGCAACGAGGAAAAAAGTGGGTCTGATCAAACAGACTCGCCAAGACTAGTCAAAAACGGCACTAAGGATTCTCAGACAAATAATCCCATCACTAATTTGAGCATGCGTAACAACAAAACTCGTAGTAATACATCACCAGTCAATGCATCTCTGAACTCAGTAACAAGTTCGGCAAGTCCAAACGGAAGTTCATCACCAACAGCTTCATCAGCATTTATCGCATCAACTGTAAGTACAGCCTCAATCCCATCACCGGCACCCACTGGTGTTTGTTCGGTTCGAATGGGTGTTTGTATGGCGCGAAATCATCTTCATTAAATCGTAAATACGCAAAAATGAACGATAGACGCGGCGGAAACTATTTGTTAATAAGCGCGAATAGGGCTGTAGAAGCGGATTTATTCAAATTTGTTTGATGCATGATTTGGTACCTCAGAACTGTTCAGAGTCTTCACAACTTTAAAAATCTATGATTCTGGATGAAATTAACACATAAAATATTTGGAGAAAGTTGTCTAATTGACTCAACTGAATCAAAACTATGTTTACTTAAAAATGAACCCAAAACCCTAAAAATGGTCGATGGTCTGTCTTTACGAGGTTGCTGCATTTAATTTATTTAGCTCGCAATTAAATATGCAGAGAAGTCTCAAACGGTGCTGTATTTAAGTGCTAGAACAATAAAAAATTGCCGGACATTGAAAGAATCTGAAACACAAAATTCTAGTATTTTAGTTTAAGACTGAAGTGTATAACTAATTTAGCATTAACGCATCTAGCATTGGATTTATACTTATTTCATTTAATCTTCATTTATAGTTAACTTCACGCCTAGTTGCGTGACAATTTCGTAGATCTCAGACTAGAAAATACGAAATCTCGAAGTAGTCGATTTTGAATTTAAAGGTTAGAAACGGAAACTCTTAAGAAAAGCAATTAAAACGCAACGTTACTAAAATAATAAAACAAGTTGGGGAAACAGACCTACGCTCATGTCAGAAGGGTTTTGTATTCAATTTACAAAATGCAGTCACCAGATTGAATAAAGTCAAGAAGCATGTCAATGACGATTTTATTGGAGAAACTATGAAATTCGAAGATCATACTATTATTAACGAAGTTGAACGAATTTAGACTTCTGAGGCTTTTGTTATTGTTATACTCATAAATATCTCCCTTGATGATTATTTCAGATGTCCATTCGTGAGGGAGGAAACCACATTTTTCATGTATTTCCCCCCTGTGCCCCACTGAAGCAGAAACTGACAGTTTAAGAACTGTTTTGAAAAGCTCCCATGAAAACTTTCGTTTCATACTCATATCGGCTGCGTTTGATGAATTTTTTTTTTCAGGGGCCACTCTCCTGTACTGTTATCATCGATTAATGGCCAATTTTTTCGAATCCTAGAGTTGTTACAAGGCCCTTTTGCTAGGAGCTCTCTCCCACCTCCTTGACTTGTTTCACTTATGAGTAATAATTGTAGGTACTCATCTTCAGTCATTCATTAAATTGAATCAAGTGTTCAAAGAATGCACCTTAAACGTTGAAGTTGGGAAAAAATAACTCAAAATTATTCAATCATCGCATTTAAAACAGCCACCATTTTGTTTTACGATTACTGATACCACTAGCTGAACCGATTCTCAAAGATATACATGACACCTATCATTCCTGAAATTTTCATGCAAATCCTAGCAAAACTGTAATGGCTGAGTCGGTAAAAAGCGCATATTTTTCCATAGCCATATGTTGCCATAGTAATAAATGCAGCGCATATTGTTCCATAGTAATACAGGAAAATTCAAACCGCTATAATTTCGCTAAATACAATTCAATCTTTATGAAACTTGCAGGGTAAATCAATCTTATGAATAGTCATCTGCGTACTGAATTTCATTGAATTTAAGGGTACCGTTAAGATTTTATTCCAGAAAACATAAAATCGATAAATCATACTATTACTAACAAAGTTGAGTGAATGGCGACTTCTGACGTATTTGTTGTTGTTATACTCATCAAGATCTACATTCTTGATTTTTTTCAGATTTTTCGGATCACAGGTGCTCAATCGCGAGGGGGGGACACAAATTTTTCGTGTATTTCCCCTCCCTGTGCGCCCCTCGAAGCAAACTTTGCCAAACTAAGACCTGTTTTGAAAAGTTCTCATCAAGACCTTTTATTTGATACCCATATCGGCTACCTCTAATGAAATTTTTTTTTTTGGGGGTTAATCTCCTATATGGGGAGGCCCCCCTTAAATACCTTATAAAATTTTTCTGTAGTTGGACTTTAAAGAGAGCACCACTTTACACCTACATAGGAAATTTGATGCTTCTAGCTTAAGTAGTTTCCGAGAAAAACTGCTGTGACACACGGACGGACGGACGGACGGACGGACAGACAGACAGACGGACAAACGGACAGACAGGACGCGATTTTAGAAGGGTTTTGTAAAATTATTTTACAAAACCCTAAAAAGAGAATTCCAACAACAATGAAAATATCAGAAGTGGACTTGTTGGGCCCAACAAAAAAATTATTCTCTTTATAACGATTTTGCCGTTCTATACAATCTAACCTTTTCTTATAGACATATAAAAAAAAAGGAAACACATTTAAATATTATAGACAATGTACTGACATAATTTCATGCCGAATATTCCCCTTGAAGAAATTATCAAAAAGAAAAAAAAAACAAAATTAAATAAGCGATTTTGGCCTAAAGTAGTAAAAACAGTGAGTTATTTGAAGAATAGAAGATTAGCAAATACTCTTGAGAAAAAGAGACCGTATGAAATTTTTATGGTAAAGAAATGCAATATCGGAAATTTAAAGTTATTTGGGAGCAAAGTTTTTATTAGAGTGCCTGAAAGTTAAACAAGCGATAAAAGCTAATATTGCAATTTCAGTAGGTTATGAAAATGTTGAATATAGTTAAGAACATGTCAATATCATTGAAGAAAGTCAAAAGCAGTGATTTCCGGTGTTTTAAATCTATACATATTTACAACAACCTGAATGTTTGCAATCTTAATTTTGCTCGTTGATTGAATTAAAAGAAATCAAATTGAGTGTTTCATGTATTTTATGTGAAAACCTCTATGTAATAAAAGTTTGTATAAAATCTACCTATAAGTAACTAAAATCAGTGAGAAAGGAACACCACTTAAGGAGATTCATTCGTTCTGAACTAGATGCTAATAAAAGTATATAATAGGGAGTTAACAAAAGAAAGAGGAAAAAAAAGGAAAAAAAAAACTATGTTGTAAATGCGCATTTTTTTTGTTTTTTTTGAGAAGAAAATAGGTCAACATGTATATTTGATAAAGTCCGCATTAAAAAGCCAATCATGACAAACTTGG
This sequence comes from Odontomyia ornata, assembly GCA_963969285.1. Classification (NCBI taxonomy): domain Eukaryota; kingdom Metazoa; phylum Arthropoda; class Insecta; order Diptera; family Stratiomyidae; genus Odontomyia; species Odontomyia ornata. The sequence goes on along the minus strand of OZ017741.1, from coordinate 129,620,689 downwards.
GAAGTAAAAATTAATGATAAATCACTAAAGTAAAATTAAAAAGAAAAAAAACAAACACAATTAAATTGTGGAGCAAGTTCTTTTGTTTACACTCAATTATATAAAGAAACTAAAAGTATCTTTTATAGAGAAGAACATTTAATTTATGACTAGTGAATATATGAAGAAAAACCAATCAGAATAAAAATTGAAGGTCGAATTGTCATTTTTTAACTAAGAATAATGAGGTCATTTGTAATAATAAAAATGAAGAAAAACATTTTAAATACATGAATCGAGATTCTTGAATGACGAACGATGTGTATAAAAATCGTGTTGATGTACTTCATTAGATTTTGTTTTGTAAATTTCTGTCAAATCGATTATATGTTTGTTTTGAATTCGGGAAATTAGCTTAAAAAGGTCAATAATTTTTAAATGAGTATTTTGACAAGGAACTTTTATACATATATATTTCAATCAAATGAATAAAATTATGAAATGCTAATTAATTAAAGACTTTCCTTTTCAGTGGTTCTTTCTGTTTCAGCGGGAAAGTGAGTGCAGGGTAGGTATGCCGTCGCGAGGGTAGGGTTTCGACAAATCCGCTGAGGTCGGTTTCGCGTCGCGCGCGGTACGCGGTACCTTAGTTGTTTTTGCTTTTTTCCTTAACGTAGCATTCGTCGGGTTGAGTTAACGTAGTATACTTTTCGGTACCGCGTCGGAAATTCGGGAACGCGAAATAAAAAATTAGCTTTTGTTCTTTGACTGGTAATAGGAAGAAATACGGAGTAACGTAGAATAGGTTTCTTCTCCGTATGGTTTTGTTTCGTAACGCGTTTTGAAAACGGGCGTGTATAGGTGGCTGAATTATGTAAATGAGCGTAACCCATTCGGAGACCCGCGACCGAAATCCTCTCCGAACTAGCTGGCCGACAAGCAGCCACCGCGTGAATGGGTTACGGTGCACGGATTGGTTGACCTGTTGGTACCATCCGTTGGCACTACTCAGACTGAACGTCTAGAACCGATGAGAGGTCGGTTCCGCGTTCGAACTTAAAAAGTTGAAAATCATTACAATAGTACCTGCAGGTGTTCCACAGGGCTCTTGTCTAAGCCCTACTTCGTATAATATTTATACGTCTGACTTTCGATTAAACCATAATTGCCAGATAGCAACATTTGCAGACCACACATGGATTTACGCGACAGGAAATGACCCAAAAATGATCACCCACAGCATAGAAAATGCACTCGAACGCACCTAATAATACTTCCACAAATGGAAAATCAAAACAAATGTTGCAAAACCAAAGAAATTTTTTCTAAGCAAAAAACAGAAACTTTGCATGCTTCCTGACCGACAAATTAATTTCCTTGGTCTCCGGATACCATGGAGCGAAGCTTCAAGCCACCCAAAATCGATACCTGAGAATGGCGCTTGACAAACCCTTCTATTTCTCTACTATAATGCTGCATAAACTTGCATTCCTCTGTGAGGGAACACGCCCGGTTGCGGCGCAAAGACTGACTGCTAGCTTAAACTACGAGTATTACCTTGCCATACCCTCTAACAGCCGCGCTGTGTGCTTAATATGAATAAGCTGAAAAATCTTTACTGCCTCAGCCATGTCTACCTTTTGTTAATAGTGCAGACACCTCTTTTCCCCTTGTAAAAAGATTGTCTATAATAGCCCAGTCATATTAGGGCTTTCACCTCGGAATGTAAGATAATAAGCTGCAAATTGGTATGAACCTTTGTTTTGTCATTCTAAATGTTGTCTCAAAAGTCACAATCGTTATCGTGTTCGCGTCTTAAGATATTCAAGGTCAAAGGTCACAAAAATCGGTTTTTCGCGAATATCTGGCTTCCTATCGGTTAAATGAGATTTGCATTTATTATAAAAGTTGTAGGCTATAAAATTCCCTACAACTTTTGTTTAAACTTTTTTTTCATACGACCAACCGTTTTGAAGGTAGAGCGCGAAGAGTGCACATCGTACAGTCATATACGGCCTAATGCAAGGTCAAGCGTGAGTTATGGTTATCAGTACGTTATAAAGTCAATTATTTACTTGGAAATTATAATTATTAAACAATGCCTATTATTTATGTACTAACTATTAATCATTTATATTTAATTAAAGTAAGTAACTTGATTATTTATATATAATTATTCATATTTAACTATTTAAGTATAAAATATTATTAATTCTGGATTATATATTTTAGTTTTATTTTAAGTTAAAATGATAGTAAGAGTATATATTTTACACATATTTTTATTTATTATTAAATACGGCATAATATACATTTATCAAAATGTGAGTTCAAATATCAAAAGTATCTTTGTTGATTTTAATTGTAATGAAATTGGAAATGGAAGCTAATTATCTTCTTCTTGTTCGTCGTCTTCTTCTTCTTGTCGCTCAAAAATGTTCGATTCATTGTCATCATCCTCATTATCTGTCATGTTCATCTCCAAACCTTCCAGAATATCGGGATCATATGTATTTTCTTCATCGGGATTACTTGGATACAGTGAAGCGTTGAGGCAAGCTTGTCCGTTGCACTGGCCGCAAGCTAAAGAACATTGTAGCCCTGATTTTCTGCATCCACAGCGGGAACCACAACCATTTTTGCAATTGCAAAATATTACGTTTAGTAGTTCGGCTGGTGCTGGAGGTAATAACGTTCGTATGGGCTCCAGGATTTCATTTTCAAGCATCCAGCCCCATTCTTTAGGTTCTAAGTCCTTCCCTAACCAAGTTTGAATCTGGTAGTAGACACGTTTTATGTGTTGATGAGCTGCTACACTTGTTGGTGGAAGTGTTGACAGTTGTACAGGTTTATTTAGTTTTGTAAATTTGATGAATTGCAACGGTACAATTTCAAACTAACGAATAATCTTGACTCATACAAAGTGGAGAGAGTGGCCTTGAATACTATAGAACATCTGTCCCGGCAATGAATAGAAAAGGGCATAGGGTAGAGACAAGTATTTCCAGGTATATAAGTATTGAGAAATTTACGCGTTTTAAAGAAAAGATATATAATGTCGTGTTAACTTAAAATAAAACTAAAATATATAATCCAGAATTAATAATATTTTATACTTAAATAGTTAAATATGAATAATTATATATAAATAATCAAGTTACTTACTTTAATTAAATATAAATAATTAATAGTTAGTACATAAATAATAGGCATTGTTTAATAATTATAATTTCCAAGTAAATAATTGACTTTATAACGTACTGATAACCATAACTCACGCTTGACCTTGCATTAGGCCGTATATGACTGTACGATGTGCACTCTTCGCGCTCTACCTTCAAAACGGTTGGTCGTATGAAAAAAAAGTTTAAACAAAAGTTGTAGGGAATTTTATAGCCTACAACTTTTATAATAAATGCAAATCTCATTTAACCGATAGGAAGCCAGATATTCGCGAAAAACCGATTTTTGTGACCTTTGACCTTGAATATCTTGAGACGCAAACACGATAACGATTGTGACTTTTGAGACAACATTTAGAATGACAAAACAAAGGTTCATACCAATTTGCAGCTTATTATCTTTCATTCCGAGGTTGACCCCTTTTTTTACCTAATATGACTGGGCTATAAGTAGTTCAAGGTAGTGATTAAGTCACCTCGTAGTTTTAACTAGTTTAAGTTCATGTAAGGTTTTTTATACTATTTTTTCCTTAAATTAATTACTCTAAGCTCTACAGAACAAAAACCAAAAATCAAAATTGTTTCTCCTGAAACTTACAATCAGTAGAAATGATTATGTATTCAAAACTCTTAATGTATCGTCAATCTTTGTAGCATAATAATAGTTAATCAATAAAGTTATTTCAAATTGTTGAGTTGTTGATGAGTAGGCTTAGGGGGCCCATCGGCTGATAAGATTATCATACAGTCGATTCGTTTGTAGATATAAATTTTGTGTGTTTACCTAGGACTCAGATGGTCACCACTTGAGGTGTTAACCGTGTTGCTTTACCTTGCGAAAAATGAGATGACGAAAAGAGGGTATATTCCAGCTGCTACTGTGTGTACAAATTTTATTTTTTATGGAGTTTGTATTTTAAGTAATGAATATGATGATTATTACTCGGGTTGAATTTTCATGTGGGACGAGTGAATGGATGATGAATTATAGTAATGGTCTTTAGGGAATTGTTAGGATCAAGTTGGGTGAACGATCTTTATTTGAACATTTTCTTTGGTCTTAGGTTGAACATCTTCTTTAGGGCTATATGATTAGAAACAAAATAATTTACTTCTGAATGAGAACTTTATTTCGTAATATCGTAATCTTACAATAATTAGAGTTTGTTATGATTTTATAAATGATATACTTTTCTACATATATTAAATTTTCCAAGGATGTATGTATTAATCCGAGTGTAGCATGGATGATTCCACATTTAGGCCAGATTTGCTTGACAACCTTCGGCTTCACGTCTGTTCTACCCATTCCGCACTCCTCTACTTCCTGTGCGTAGAAACATTTTGGTGACAATCACAAGTGCTCACTCTCGACATCAATAGGAGCGTTAAATGCATCCATGGTGATGGAGCAGAAGTAAACTCTGAACTGGTACTTAATGTTTGTTTAAAAGAAACCACTGCGTGCAAGCTTAAGTATCTTCAACGAATTTCCATCCCTTTAGAGCACGTCTTTTATATTTATCCAGGGGTTATGGTGTGAAGGAAAGCCTATCCATTTATGAAACACACGATTTCCTCTTTTTTAAATAATTTTCTCAACAAGGTTAGGTATGCATCAGGATGTTTTCACAGCAGTTAACTCTGGTTTGTCGAACCCATCTTGTATCAAATTTCCTTGACAGTCTTCCAGTAAGTATGTTCGTGGCTTTGGTTTTCTTACTTGTTTTGTTGAAAAAATTTCAATGGACCTGTTTGCTGTGTAGTATTTTTCAAAGACGTGTTTGTGTTTACTTATACATACAAAGCCACCTATCCTGAACTTAAGTTTTGAGTTAACCTTAATTTTCCTATAAACATCGGGAAGAATTTGTACTACATGGGAGGCATTAACTTCAATAAGACGCATCTTAGTAACATGATGTTTTTTTCTCTGCTAGTGTTCAAGCAGTTTGGACACCAAGCAAATCCAGTGGTAGCTTCAATTGATACTAAATGATTTCCAAATAATTCCTTTAAGAGTTCATTGAAACGTTCTTTAATTGATGCTTTTAAGGAGCTAAAAGTTGAATAGTGGTTAATTTCATATTTTTTCATGAGGTGACGAAATGTTTTATTGAAAAACACTTTTCCATCGTCCGTTTGCAGGTTTTTGGGTACCCGTCTTTGTTGAAGCAAACTCAGAAATTGAATCGATCGCTGTGAGTAAGAACTTGTAGCCTCGATTCACACTCGAGTATGTAGTCACATCAACCAGATCTGCTTGCCAGATGTCATGGACGTCGTTTAAAATTTCTGCGTGCCAGTCTGTGTAGCTCGTTGACAATTTGCTTTCTACTCATATCGACAAAATGCACAATGACGATAGCCGGCCCATCTGGCTGTGGTGAAACGAGTTATATAGAAAGCCTTTTGTAAAACAGCTCCATGGTCCATCCGCAACTCAAGAAGGTTATCTGTTGTAATGCTCAAACTCAGGCAATACAAAGGCGCCTGCATTTAATAGTATCCAACATATAAATACCATTCCTGAAGAATTCATGAGCTATACCAATGACATCACGCACATTGTTTTGGATGATATGATGTTGAATGCGTATTCAAGGCAGGTATGTGATCTGTTTACCAAAGGGTCTCATCTTCGTAATTTTTCAGTAATAATGGTAACATAGAATATTTTTCATCCAGGGAAATTCTGTAGAAATATTTCGCTAAACGTAAATATCTTTTATGTTTCAAGAATCCACATGAAAAAAGTCAATTTCATCATCTGGCAAAACAAGTCCATCCGGAAAATAGTTGGGAGCTTGTGAGGATCTATAAAGAAATAACACAGAGCAACACACTACTATTTATTAATGGACCTAACTCAGGATTTAAATGAGGTTTTACGTTTCCGTACCGATTTATTTAACAAAAGTTTTGTGACGTGTTATTGTTCAAAAGCAGTTCAAAATATGCAAACGATGTTATGAATGAAACAATTGAAGGACAGTATGTACATATACATATGCTAACACTTAAGAATACAGACACGGAGGTATCAAAACCCTTTGTGAAATTACAATGTACACCTTGAAAGGAAATCACTTGCTTCGCGGAAAAGTATATACTCGTAACCGTCTGTGTAAACATAAAATGTGTATGCGCAAGCTAGTAGACGCAAAACGTGTAGTTCCGTGACAACACAAGGTCTTAATTCAGCAGCGAGGTTTTCTACCCATATTGCTTGGCAAGGTATAATTGGCAAGCCAATTAAAACATATGCTAAATAATATCAAGCTCAGCAAGATGCTGCTTCTGTCATCGGAAGTATGCAAAAATTTGAAAGAAACAATTGAAAGTGCATATAAACGGACCTTGTTTGATAGGGCTATGCATAAGAATTTGAAGAGTAGGAGGTTTGGCGAAAAGGATAAATGGTATCAATAGAGAAAGGAGCTTATAAAATTTTCAGATACAAGAAGTAGAAGCAAAACAATCCGGTCTTCAACTCTTTCTTCTTTAACGAGAGAATATGCAAACAGGATTTTAAAAAGTCTAGGTGGTAATACTGCACACACTAAATTCTTGATTTAAGGTGAACAACCCCAGATTACATCTGTACATGTTGAAAATTTATTTGAAGCTTTAGGTGAAATGACAACTCTGAAGAATTATTAACGGATGCGGCTAAACAGCGACTGTCAGCAATTGGTATAGTAAAAACTCTTAAGCCACCATCGAAATTTTGGAAAACTTTTGACAAAAAAGGTTATAGGATAATAACTGCTGATGATGAAATAACACAATACACAGTACCTGCTGATATGAGTCCTGATAAAGTAATGGGTGAAATAAACGCTTGAAGACAAAGGTTTGGGTGTATTCAAAACGGAAATTGGACCTGGAACAAACCCTGAGGGAAATGACGATGTGGAAATGGGGGAGTTGAGTGAACAATCTATATGAAGGCGTTCTAACTTGATGCAAACCAATCCGCAACTAGTACTTTCAACATTAGGAAACCTAATGTTTGACAAAGCGATCAAGTAAAACAGAAAAGATTTTGAGTGTCCAATGCGCCAGATTTAATTTGGAAAAGACTTTAAAAAATGCAATTGACTGTATAATGTTCATATTATTTTTATGTACATATGTCTTTAGGTAACAGTTCACTTAACACTTACCCCGAAAATATGTTATCATCTCTTGAGAACAAGCTGCCCAAAACTTTCCAGTTTGGCGAAGACGGGTGTGTTGGAATAACGGAAATTGCCGTATCGAGACGCAAAAATAAAAAAACTGAAAGTATCAGCAGTGGTATTGTTCAACGTTCTACATCATATCAACCTGAAGAAGGTGAACACATTGTTAAGAGTTTCCGACGTTCACCAGAATCAGTAGAAACAATATATCTACCACAGACATCTTTCACTGTTGTCTCGTTAGAAAAATACAGTGTTAGTTTTAAGTCAATTGTTGTTAATTTGAGAAGGTTATGCTATGAAAAAAAATAACATCAACTTTTCAAATCATCAATTTATCAACCTTCTTTTTATGCGGCTTTGAAAAGTTGTGAACATCAGAAGCTGAACAATTGGACCAGACTATTTGAGAGTCCATAGCTCAAGCAGCTAAAGAATCAGGAACTGAAATATTACCCGGTGAACTCGTTAAGCCAGGTGCCAACAGTATTTTAAAAATACCATTTAAAAGGTCTGATGGGAGTGTGGATACAATCTCTGTTCCAATAGACGTGGAAAAAGCCAAAAATTTTGCGATTTATTCATCAATGCATTTTCAAAACCACCTGTTGATAAACGCGACCTGGAACTGGTTGATACTACCCTAAAGAAATCGTTCAATAAATCAAAGGTATTAAATAGTTTTAGGCTGTTGAAAAAAAATTTAACAAACTTGAAAAGAGAAGTCAACGAAGAATACCTGCAGCTAAAGAGCATTGCAAAGCTGCGAGCTTGATACACTTTTACACGGACATTATTAAACCACGAGTTCTAGGTGAAAAGTTGATAAGAAATCTACGAATAATACCTGTCTTGGTCTGTGAAAGTGTTTGCAGGTTTAAACATGTAGAATACTTTTCATTAGAGAAAACTTTCATTCAAAACAACATGGCGAATAATTTGACTATGAACCGAGCTTCATAACAACGTATATTATGCCTCACTTCTCTCCCCAGCTTGAAGGCGCCCCACGGCGTAACAAAATGAGACCTGGCCCGAAGTAATGTGTCAAACGGTTCCAGGCTGGGTTCTCAGGTTGACAGAGGAGGTGTTTAGTGGGTAATCCAGTCGCGCATGGGAGTCCCACACTCTGTGCATAAATGGCATTCACCTCCCTACGACAAAAAAAATGCCTAACTCCAAACAACGCTAGAGAAACCTATAAATATTCACAATGCGGTAGTGTCAAGCCAATCGATATTAGTACTGGTGAGATGCATTCACACTTCATACGTTATTTGTTGGTCCAGAGTGGCGGTAGTTTGTCGGATATTGGGGATCTCTATCGTGCTCCAGTAATATAACTGCGTGGGCGAGGAATTTGTATTTTTTTCAGTGGCTTATTATGCTATTTAGTAGTAATTCAATTAAATCCTTTCTTGCACAGTAAAGTCTACTGTCATTAACGGAACACTATGCGGAACATTTTTACGCATATACAGTGGATTTACGTACATATCAAAATGAATATAATATCAACGGAGACGGCTTCAAAAGCAAAATCAAAACAACCGAAAGAATGAGTCAGTGGTGGACATTAAGTTACTTTTTCGAAAATTTTTACATCGACTTAAATATCATACATATTATATATACTATACTAGAATCTGGTTTTAACAGGTCATTCAACAAGCCCCACAAATTAATTTGACTTCATTTGTCGTATTTCTAATCTAACAATTGGACAGCTTTGCTAGTTTGAAGAAGTTTGCTTGTTGGAAAATGTTCTCCTTTTTTTTTATTCCTGAAGCTTAGAGTCTTCCTCATTTTTGCATTTTTTACTTCAAAGCAGGATATTTGACCTTTTTTTTATTTTTGCCGGAAAACTCATTCATTAAAATAATTAAGGATTTCCTTGTAATGTTTATCTCAGATTTGTATTCTACTAATCCTATTTGTTTTTTTTCCTTCAATAAATATATACATATAATATAAGAAGAAAATAAAACGGTGGACTCACCAACATCCTCGCCGGTCGCCCACTGTTGATGTGGTATTACTGGAAACTCTATAAATTCGGTTAATGAACTTGAATAAAATTATCGCGTTTCGCACTAAATTGAAATTCAAATCGCACTTTTGTACTGTATTAATTTCATTATTGGAACCGAATAGTATTTAACATTTACACATTTTCTTAAGCTTATCGTTATAGGACAGTTTTTACCTAAAAACAAAAAGGATAACTGCGCATTCAGCTTATGGTAGGGTAATTCCAAGTTCATGCAAGCGTGTATTCCGTGGTCGTACAGTCGGATTGGGTCCTTGTAGGTATTGTATCAATTCCCCAGAACGATTTCCTCGTTCCTGGCTCCTTTTCACAACACAAAATAAAATCTTCTGATCGCACCTATTTTGCGCGATTTTTACAGCAAATCAATTTTCGCAGACGATTGAGGAGACTAACGCTGAAATATTCCCCGACTTTCGTAGCGAAAGAACTACTTGTACACTTTTGGGACTATGACTCTTTCACTGTGAATACTAGTTAATTTCACTGTCCAAGGGTGTCAGTACCGAATATCAAAAAGATTCTCCGCTTGCCATAGCGGCACTACCGAAATTTAAATTTAACATAGGGAGGAATAAGATAATATAAAATTTATATTCAGAATTAAAAAAAAAGTTTATGATTTATAAAACTATAATTTGGAATAATTAATTTTTTCAAATCTGCAATCAAAATTTCGGACCAGTGTTATGCTGGTTTTCGAGGAGTTTGCTTAGGCGACTGATCAGACCCTCGGCTGTGCAACGCATTATTGGGATGCAGACGTTTGTTCTGGGAAATTCCTATCACTTGGAAGAAAAAAAAAAGTTTGAAAGACCACATTCGAAAAGAACATGAAGGAGACCTCGTATAAGATGGCTGCATTCGGTTCAAGCGCTGTCGCTGGTATGCAATATAGTGTGTGTTGTGGACTTAGTTCTCGGGTGACTTCCTCGACAAAAAAACTGCAAGGAAAGAAAATGGGTTAACGCCGTTTGTCGTTGGCGTGATTAACTCCGACTTCCTTGCCTCGCAGATCCGTGGTAGGATATCGCGCAGGACTTATTAACTTCTGGATTCAACATTTCAAAAATTTACGGTCCAAGATGGCATTATAATGCGCAACCGCCGATAGACCTCTTCTCCTTCTTTGAATTCTGGTATTCGGGATCGAAGGTTATAACGCTTCTCGTTTGCGAGTCGTTGGTCTTCGATTTTGGATGTTATTAGGTTGCGTGGAAGTCGGAGTCTATCATGCGATTCCTCGACTTCTACTTGATCTTCGAGACAACCCAACTGACGGAGTAGCTGATACGACTTTCCGTGGTTCAGCATTAATTTTCCGAACACAGCACAATATGGGGATATTCTTGTGGCAGTGTGGTATGAAGGCCGCAGAGCACACGTGATGTTGGGTAACTTTCAGTCCCAGTCTTTCTGGTTGGGATCCATGTAAGCTTTGATAGCAGCTATTAGGGTACGATTTAATCGTTTGAAAGTGTTTTGAAGTGGGGAATAAATCCCCGTTCTTTGATGTGAGACCCCATATTTAGCCATGAGCTCACGACACTTAACGGATTTGAACTGGACTCCATTGTCGGACACGATGTACTCCGGAACTGCAAATACGTGGAAGACAACCTTCTTAATAAAGTCTGTCATCGAACTGGTGTTCATATTTTGGATGGGTTTGATAATCGGGAACTTTGACTGGTGCTCCAAGACCACGACAGCTCCAATGTGACCGGACTTAAACCATGGATAAGGGCCAATGAGGCCTGTGTATAAATGCTGGAATACACGCTTGGGTATGTTGAGTTTATTCATGGTAGGTCGGAGAACAGTGTCCGGGACTTTAGTGCACTTGCACGTGTCGCAAGCGACCACGTATGATTTCACCATCCATCTTGGGCCAAAAGAAATACGTTCTTAACCGCCTAAGCGTCCTACCGTAACCACCATGTGCACTCAGTGAATGGTCATGGGCACGTCTGATTAACTCAATCGTCATATCCTCGGGTACCCATAATTTCCACTGTTCTCCTTCCAGTACGGTACTACCGGTGGAGTAACCCGCTCGCTTATACACGTAACCATTGGAGACCTTTAAATTGGGCGGCTGTGGGAGTTGGCTTTCAATGTTGTGCTTAAACTGCGTGTAGCCGGCCGACTTAAAGGCGTGATGATCTAAGTCAATTTGAATCGGACTGTCGACATCCTGACTAAACTCGGCTCCTTCCGGGGAGAACATTCTTGATAGAGTATCCGGGACCACAGGTTGTGTTCCCTTATGGTGTTTAATCTCGAAATCGAAGACTTGTAGTTTCAATGCCCACCTCGCCAGACGTCAGTGTTAATCGGACTAATTCATCAACCATTTTACAGATGCATGATCCATAATTATTTCGAACGGATAACCTTCTACACATACTCAGAAACGCTTCATCGCCAGCTCCGCTGCCAGAAATACCTATTCCGAGACCGTATAGTTCCTCTGTTCTGAACTCAACTTGCAGAGACATGAAGGCTATATGCATTTCCTCTCTGGTATCCGACAGCTGGACCAAGGCTGCTCCCACTCCATGTTGAGTTGCGTCACAATGGATTGAGAACGGTTTGACAAAGTCCAGACAGTTGTGAATAGGAGCGGTTGTCTGGCTCTTCATTAGCTCTTCGAAAGCTCGCAAGCCGGGCTCGGACCAGATGAACTAACGTCCCTTTCGAAGCATGTCTGTCAGTGACGTGGTGATGGCTGCGTAATTCTTCACAAAGCGTTGATACCATCCACATAGACCCAAAAGCGACATAGTTGCTTGGTGGAACTTGGCAGCAAAAAAGTGGCGATAGCTTGGGTCTTCTCTGGATCAGTCCTAATGGTTTCATGACCGATGATGTGGCCCAAGTACTTTACCTCTGTCATGACAAACTGACTTTTCTTGATGTTGATTGTTAATCCGGCCTTCGTGATCTTGCAGCAATATGACGTGCTCGTGTAAGGACTCCGAAATGAGCAGTAAGTCGTCAAGATAAACGAATACTTGATATCTTAGGTGTGGTGATATCACTTTATCCATATGACGATTCATTGTCTGAGGAGCATTGCAAAGTCCGAAAGGCATGGTGACAAAATAGTACAGCAGACGTCCGGGGACAGTAAACGCTGTCTTATCTTTAGAGGTGGGGTCTAATGGAATTTGCAAGAACGCATTCATAAGATCGAGACTGGTAATAAACTGCGCTTTTTCGGAAGATGACTCAAAATACCCTCTATCAAAGGAAGCAAATATGCATCCAAACATAAACGAACCTTTTTGGGTTTAACTACTAGGGTCGTGGGTGACGCCCAGGCGCTTTGTGATTCTTCGATGACGCCTAGTTGTAGCATCCGATCAACTTCAGCAAATAGCGACTTTTCCCCCGCCGGTGATATTGCGAAGTGTCGTTGTTTGATCGGTTTAGCATCGCCGACGTCAATAATGTGTGACACTAAGGTAGTCTTGCCAAGTCCTTCCTTCTCATGCGACGGAAAAGCTGTTACAGCCACCGCCAGTCATCGCTGTTGTGCTGAGTCTAAAGTATGTTGAAAAGGGTATGGTGTGGATGTAGAATCTTCCACTGCATCGATAGAGTTAACTGGTGGGTTTGTGAATAGCCCAAGTGCAAGGTCGAATTTTCCAACGAAGTCCGCCCCGAGACATAAATTCTGGGTCAGTGCAGGGATAATGTAGAGTTCTATAGGCATGGTTACTCCCTTAAAGGTAATATCGGTGAGGAGATTTCCCTTAATGTAATGGTGGGACCAGCGGTGCTTAAGCTCGCGGTGAAGCGTTTGATCTGATCTTGGTGTTGTTCCCATACCTGTCGTGCAAAGTCAGACGATATGCAGCTGACACTGGCACCAATGTCTATTAGGCCTATCATCTGCTTTTGCAAGTCAGTTACGGTTGTATAAGGCCAAACATCATGCTTGGCAAGTTCGTCTAGCTTAATTGATCGTATTTGCCGTCTAGCTTGTGTCACTCTCTGCCAGAAGTTGCGCATTCGGAGTGTGGATCACTTCGTTCTCGGGAGTGTGGTAGGGATAATTTCTTCATTGAAGATACGCTGTCTCGCAGTCTGATACTCCCGCATTCATACATGGTATGGTTTCATGTGCCAAAGAACCATAGGTTTCTGAGTATCCACTAATTCCTCAAAGTTGGTCACAGGTGTCACCGGAAGCGAAACTTTGGGTGGAGCGTTTGTGGCTATGACCAGGGGTATCAAGTTGCGTCTAGTGGGTTGGGCTTGCTGGTTTTTTGGTCTGATCCTACGAGTGTCAGCGGGTGTTGTGTGCACTCGCTATCCAGTTTTTTTTATCGGGGCCTGTCCTTACAATTTGGGGCGTATGTGTCGGCCTTACCACAGCGATAACAGAGTACGGTAGATTCCAGCGGACATGTGGAGAATCGATGGCCAGATTGACGACAATTCCAACACATAGTGACTCTTAGTCGGCCGGTTACTTCGTCTATTTCTACTACTTCTGTTTCACTAGTGATCCTGGAAACGGTAGGCAGGCAGGTTGGTTTCTCTGGGAGAGTTTGAACCGACGTGTCAAGGGGGGCATACGCTGGAGGATCAGGCTGTAGCTCATGTCTGAAGCGTCGATCTGGACGATCTCTACGAGGATATCCTCAATAACCCTTGCAGAAGATTGTACCGCTCCAATAGTATCTCTGGGGGCGTAAGCCATACGTTCTCTCAGTTCAATACGTAATCCACACCAGAGGGTTTTCAGAGGATCGGCTTCTGCAATAGGACTGGCTAGTCGCTCTACCATACCAAGTAACGCAGCGTAGTATTCGTCCATTGTTTCGTGCTGTAACTGATAATGGCTTCAAAGTCGTTGTTTATTTAAGATATCGTTTTCCCGCGGTGAGAATTCTTCCATAGCGGCTTGTTTGAGGGTATCCTAGTCATAATAGGGATTGGCATCTACTATCCCCCAGAACCAGGGTTGCACGTAACCTGTGAACAGGAACAGTGCGTTTCGTGCCAACAGCCTAAAGTCGCCATCCAGGGAGACCATTGTGAGGTGTTTTACCCTCCTTAAAAATTGATCTATAGATCGATGTTTGCCGTGAAAGTTAGCTTCCATTGGGCAATATGCTGGGCGGCTTTATGTAAGAGAGTTTTACTCCTTCAACAGGTTGCCTGTTCCGTATAAGCTGTAAGAATGCGTTGCTGGGGTGCAAGATAATATATAGCCGCTACAGGTTTCGAACGCGCTGGAACTTGTACCGCAGGAAAGTGATACGCTTCTGTTTTAGTAGTGAGCGCGGTTGTTGGGTCATACCGAAAAGATGTTATAGGGCCTGCCTGTCCACAACGCTCCTCGTTAGCGCTTTTTAGTGGAACCGGATTAATTTTGATCTCACGAGGTTCTACGCGGATGGATTGCGAGGTCTGAGTTCGTTCCCCGAACGGGGGTTTTTTTTTGTGGTAGGGAGGTGAATGCTATTTATGCACAGAGTGTGGGACTCCCATGTGCGGTGGACTACCCACTAAACACCTCCCCTGTCAACCTGAGAACTCAGCCTGGAACCGTTTGACACATTACTTCGGGCCAGGTCTCGTTTTGTTACGCCGTGGCTGGGGAATCCCTTTCCTAGTGGGAGGGGAGAGGGGAAGAGAAACTACAAGAAGAGCGATCCCCCAGCCCCAGCGCCCCCGGCTGCTGTGACTCCTTTTTATATTTTAGGACTGCCCGAGCGTAATGTGCCACCTGGTTCCATTTGTCAACCGATTCGAGCATCACCGCAACTATATTATCCGGGGTGAGCTCTCTCGTCTCCCTGTAGAGTTCCCTTCACAGCTTGACCCTTTTGGTACACGCAAAAAGTGTATGACAGTCATTGTCCTCCTCTGCTGGGCAAAACCGACAATCGGGAGACCGTGACTTACCATTCTTGTGCAGGTAAGACTGAAAACACCCATGCCCGCTCAAAAGCTGGGTCAGATAGAAGTCAGTCTCATCATGCCTTTGATTTAGCCACGGTCTCACATCCGGGACGGGGCGCGCAGTCCACCTTCCCTTCATGCAATTCACCCAAGACTGCTGCCAATCGTTGAGCGAGCGTTGTCTCTCCTCGCGGATGACTATCTCCCTTGCATCCTCGTTTCGGCGCAGGTAAATAGCGTGGCGCTCTCTAGCAAGGAGGGCGACAGGTATCACGCCTGCAATCACTCTCACCGCCGAGTCGGAGACTGTTGGATGCGAAGATGCAATTCTCAGTGCTCCTCTTCTCTGTACCTGTGCCAAACGTTTTCGGTATACCTCCTTGCTGAGAGCGTCGCCCCATACCTCTGCTCCGTACAGTAGCACTGACCCTACAGCACTCATCAAGAGGCGTCTTCTTGATGGGCCGGGTCCCCCACGTTGGCCATAAGTCGACTCAGGGCCGATATTCCCGGAGCAGCCTTCCCAGCCATTGCCCCGATTTGCTCAGAGAAACTCATCTTCGAGTCGATCAGTAGCCCCAGGTACTTCACCGCTGGCTTCGATTGGATTTATATATCTCCAATACAGATCATCCTTACTCTAGGGATTCTCTTTTTGTCAAGATGACCACTTCGGTTTTCTCCAGTGCTAAACTCCGCCCGCGAGCAGTCATCCAGTCCCTAACTCGGCGCACTAGCATACCTAGCCTAATTTGCGCTTGTTCAAGGGTGCGTCCAGCGATCAGAGCCACAACATCATCCGCATAGCCGACCAAGCGCGACTCATCTGGCATCTCAAGTCTCAGTAGCCCGTCGTAAGACACGTTCCACAGGTCCGGACCAAGAGTGGATCTCTGGGCAACACCCGATGTAATTTCTATCCTTCCTTGGCCCCGTGTCGTGTCGTAGAGCAGAATTTGGTCCTTTAGGTAGTTCCTCAAAAGCCGCATTCGATATTCTTGAACTTGAAAGAGTTTTCCAGCGTATCCAGAATATCTAGCGGAGTTGAAGGCATCCCTGACGTCGAGTGTCACCAACAGGACGATCCGTCGCTTGGTGCAACTATATGCCTCTGCCGTTTGGACCGCGTTCACCATCTCTGCAATCTCATCAATGGTAGAACGTCCTGCTCTAAAGCCGTACTGCCGAGGGGATAGGTTCCCAGCAGCACGAATCGCGTCAGTGAGTCTTCCCTTGATGAGTTTCTCTAGCACTGTCCCAGCCGTGTCAAGCATGCATACCGGGCGGTATGCAGACGGCGATTCGGGATTTCCCTTCCCCTTGCTGACCAGCACGAGCCTCACCACCATCCATCGTACTGGGAAAACCCCATCCCGAATCCAAGCGTTGAATGTGCTGAGCAGTAAGTTAGGACAATGGTGATAGACGAGCCGCAACACCTCAGCTGGAACACCATCTGGACCTGGAGCGTTCCTCGCTTTCAAGGAGAGGGCTGTAAAATATGTCTGGTTTTATCGGATATATTTTATCTCGTTCCTCTCTAGAACAAGATATAAATTCTTAATATAAAATCCAGAACTAGTAGGGTATCTACTTATCTAAGCGGCTAGGCCGCAGAGATTTCTGGCGTGGAATCTTTAATTCCATTAATGCCATGCTTACTAAATTTTAAACCTTAACTTGCTACAATCAGCAGCAAAGTAAACAGTTTATATTCGCTACAAACTCGCAGCGATTCGTTTAAAGAAACTCCTTCGAACGCGTATGATCAATAATTGATATATTTTTCATAACTCCTTTGGTTTATATACAATTTCGTTTCTTACAAGCTAAACAAAAATATGAAATTTATTGGTCATGCATTATTACTAAGATGGCCCAATTCTTAATTTATTACTCAGAACGACGACACATTCGAGTATACAAAATATCATGCATATGAACTCACATGATTCATTATTACTTGACCATAAACTCAAGTGTCGTGTGTCAAAGGGAACACCACTTCAGTTCACACCTCAAGCAATGTACGTGAATCATCTTTACTAGCCCATACGTTCAATCGTCGCGTGCCAAAGGGAACACGAGATTTCATTCACACGTTATCAGTGAATGTATTTCTATGGTGAGATTCATGTTACATTCGTTACATTTTAATGTTTATGTTCACTTGATACTTTTCGAAGTCAAGTGAAATTTATTGCATTAGGTCAAGTGAAATGTGGGTGATATTCATCACATTGATTTAGTATTAATGTGATGAATATCATTTTAATATATGAATGAATTGTTACCTTGTGTTGATATCATTACGTGTGTTTCTATTTAGTTCTGGGTGATACTCATTACATTGATCGGGTATCAATGTAATGAATATCACTCTAGTGAATGAATGATTGTCGGATATCATTACACCCTTAACCTCAAAATGAGTGTTAATATATTGAGCTTAGTTCTATATCTTAATACGAATCTAAAAAAAAAAAAAATTTTTATTATTTACATATTATTCAATGTTTATATATATTCTTATATTATTTTTAATTTATTCTATATGTATATATATTCTCTTTCTTATATCTTTAATTTATTCTATATATATATTTTATTTTACATATTTTTCTTTAGCTTTAAAAAAAAATTCTGGTAATTCTTTATAATTAAATGTTCTAATTATCCTTGTAAGTCTTATAATGTTTTTATTATGATACAACGTTATATGCTTTTATTCTATCTTTATGTATTGCTTTATGGAGTCCATCAATATCAACTATTATATTACTATTTTCAATGTTTATGACTTTGAAAGGACCTTTATAAGGAGGTTGATGTTTCTTTCTATTCTCATTTCTGATTAATACTAAATCTCCGATGTTTATGTGTATTGGGTTTGTATAAATTTGATTTTGAACTCTTTTGGATTTGACATTCTGTATTATGTTCCTAGCTTTTGTTATGGATGTTCTTAATCTAACCTTTAGCTCTTTTGAATAATCATCAAGATTGTAGACTTTATCCCTATTCTCAATTAAATCATTCGGAAGGTAAGAGAGTTTTCCAAAAATTAGCTCATATGGTGTATAATTTGTGTCTACATGTGGTGTAGTATTATATGCAAAGGTGTAGTACGGAATCCATGTGTCCCATTGCTGGTCATCAGCAAAAGAGTACATATACTCGTTAAGTACGCGATGGTTTCTTTCAACTGAACCCAATGTTTGGTGATGGTATGGAGTAGAAAAAATTTGCTTTATTTTTAGCAATTCACATATATCGCCCATTAGTTTATTTGTAAACTCGGTCCCTAAATCAGATTTGAGTATTTTAAAATGTCCATATTTTAATATGAATTCTTCTACTAGTCCTTTAGCTATTGTTTGTGACTCCTTATTTTCTATAGGGAAAGCAACTACAAATTTCGTCAATTCGCATTGTAACGTTAATATATATCGGTAGTTATTTGAGATTCTTAATGGACCTACGGTGTCTATTTGTACCGTTTCAAAGCTTGTTGATGGAGTGTCAGTTTTGACCATCCTTTCTTTTGTATGTCTTACTTGTTTATTAGTCTGACATGCTGCACAATTTCTTATGTGAACCTTGACCATATTGCTCATATTTTTCCAACAATATCGCTGTTTTAATTTTAGCAATGTCTTGCGAACCCCAAGATGTCCTCCGTGCGGTGAGTTGTGATACTCTTCTATTAGCTTCTTTTGGTTTGTTTTATCTGTTACTTTAGTTGGTGGTTTGTATATCATGATTCGAAGTTTCTTTTGCGTACTTGTTTTATGTTGCAACATATTAAATATTCTTTTAAACATTACTTTGTCTATAGACTCAAAAATAATGTCTTCACAAGATAATGAGAGTTTATTTATACATTCTTGATTCGCGAATCTCATTAGCTTCTCCAAAATCGAAACGAGTTTCGGATATGGATTATCGCCAATTGTCTCATTATTTTTATCTCTTGTGGTAGCATTCTTGATGGAAACGGATTTCGCATCAGTTATATCGCTACAGTGCACTTCTATAATATCTTTTGTACGTATAATGGAAACTTTATTTTCTCTGTTATTTTCTCTGCGCAGTATAAATTTTAATTTCATGATACCGGTGATGTCCGACAAACTCGTGCAATCCCAACAATAGAGTTGATCAAGTTCTATCGGTGTCTGGGTGCCCTCGTCGTCGACTATCTTCTTTTCATTTTCAGAGGCCATTTGCCTGGTAATAGCTAATATTTTCTTCTTCGCAGTTTCATCATTTTCTGGAGGTATCATTGCTTTTAAGGTATCAGAGTCTAGCTCGATCCTTGATAATGCATCAGCATTGGTATTCATACTACCTTGTTTATATACAATCGAAAAATCATAATCGGACAGGTCAAAACGAATTCTAGTAAGTTTCGATGAAGGATTTTTATGTGTAAACAAAGATACCAGTGGTCTGTGATCGGTCACAACCACAAACTTCCTTCCGTAGAGGTAGGGTCTAAAGAAGTTTATGCCCCAATGTATGGCTAAGAGTTCTTTTTCGATAGTAGGTTTATTAATATCGTGTTTAGCCAAAGATTTACTTGCATAAGAAATTGGTAAGTCTTGCCCAATTTCACCTTGGGATAGAACTGCGCCCAAAGCGTAGTTAGAAGCATCAGTCGTTAATATGAAAGGTTTGTCAAAATTTGGATATTGAAGGATTGGAGGTTCTATCAATTTTCTCTTCAAAGTATCGTATGCATTCTGACATTCTTCAGTCCAGCTAAATGTTGCATTCTTCTTTAGTAAAGCATTCAAACACTTCGCCGTCTCAGCAAATTTAGGAATAAAACGCCTGTAATAATTGCAGAAAGCCACAAATCTGCGGACTTCGTCTGCATTTTTCGGGACAGGGTAGTTTTTGATAGTATCATTTTTAGCTGGATCAGTCCTGATTCCTTCATTGGTTATCAAATGACCCAGGTATACTACCTCTGATCTCAAAAATTGGCATTTTTCCGGATTTAATTTTAAATTGTGCTGACGCAGTCTTTGTAATACTTTACGAAGGTTGTCATTATGATGTTTGATGCTGCAACCGAATACTATAATGTCATCAACATACAGGAATGCTTCGTGACTTAGGCCACTAAGAGCTATAGTCAACATCCTTTGAAAGCTATTTGATGAAATTTTCAATCCGAATGGTAATCTTTTAAATTGATAGTGTCCATCACTGGTGGAGAATGCCATCAATGGTCTAGACTCTTTCTCAAGTTCAATTTGATGAAAAGAGCTAGTCATATCCAGCGTAGAGAAGTATTTTGCTCTACCCAACTTGTCTAAAACGTCTTCAAGTCTCGTCAAAGGAAACTTGTCGCTGACAATTTTGTCGTTAAGTCGTCTAAAATCCACAACCAGTCGCAATTTAGCCTTTCCATCTGCACTCTTTTTTGGTACTACCAAAAGAGGTGAGTTGTATGGGCTTATCGATGGTTCAATGATGCCATTTGTTTTAAGGTCCTTAACTTGTTGTAGGATCTCTTCATTTTGGGATTGTGGCAATCTATAATTTTTAATATAAACCGGATTTTTATCTACGGTCTGTAACCTCTGTTTGTAAAAATTATTTGTTTCTAATTTTTCTCCATCCAAATGAAACACATCTTGAAAATTCTCTATTATCTCAAGTAAATTATGCATCGCGGGTCTGTCGAGAATGTCTTTGTTCATAACCTCTATAAGTTTCTTGAATCTGTCTTTGGTATATCTTTGTTTTTCCCACTTAAAAATGTTATAGTGTTTTAACGGTTCTACTTCAACATTAAAGTTCCTTATGACGATGTCTTCGTCATTAGTGTTCAATATTTTTACGTGTCGAAACCCTTTTGCAGGTATGATAGTATTTCCTACAAAAACACCCTTTTCCATTTCTGTGTTAAGGATAATACTATCCTCAGAAACTTCTATATTAACAGGGACAATCATCTCAGTTCTTGCTGAAATATTTAGCTGTGAATGTTCCTGTTTTCGTGTGTCCATAGGTAGTATGATATCTTCATCGTTCACGTTGAAGGTTATTGTAAACGTTTCGTAATCGATTTTACATAAATAATGGACCATTAAGTCTCTACCGATGATTCCATCCGTGCTTATTGGAAAATTGCTTTGCACAACGTGGAATGGTTCTTTTAATTTATAATTCCCAATCATTAAGTCAAGATTAGTTGTACCCAGAGATGTAGTTATCTCTTTGGTAATGCCGGTTAACTTAATTTTATTATTAGTATCTAACGTGTTCTCTAAGTTAAAATGAATATTTTCTTTACAAATTGACAGATCTGCTCCGGTGTCGATTAAAAATAAGAGATATCTACCTGAATTACAGTTATAGATTCTTACAAAATTTGTACAGTTTTCAGTGATTCTAAATATTTTTCTCTCTAGTTTTGAACTTACTGATCCGGGAGGTTCTGAAAATCCTCTCCGGAGCCTTGCACGTTTCCCTGATCGGTAACAACGTGTACAGTTCTTCGTTCATTATTGTAATTATTCCTATAATTGTTCCTTCTATTACGTCCACGACCTCTATAATTACTATTGTTTTGGTTACTTTGGTAACGAGTGTTCGTTTCATTACCATTACCACCATTGTTGTTGCTACTATTATAATTGCGATTGCTATTCGCATCATTATTATCTGAATTATATCTTCGACCTCTGTTTTTCTTATAGCGGTTGCCTTGCTTTTTACCTTTTCTATCTGAGCCGTTAGTAAAATGCATCACGCTATTGGTAGCTTGCGTCTCTGCATTTTCCAGTTCTTGCGCAAGAGACACGGCTTCAGCAAAGCTTTTTGGTCTTGCCGAGAAAATAGTGCTTCTTAGCTGATCACCTAGTCCGTTTTTGAAAACAGTCAATGCGTAGGTGTCATTCATTTGCGTTATTATTTTCTTCTCGTTAGCGGAAACTTGACTACCTATTTCCTGACTTTGTAGCTGATTAAGTTCATCAACTAAATTCAGAATCTTGTCTTTGTAAGCGCTCACGGAAGATTTTTTCTGGTAAGTGTCGCTCAAAAGTGTGTGGATTTGTGGAACTGTTTTGTTACTTTTGTAACGATTCTGTAATTCTAATTTCAAAGAGTCAAAAGTGGAAACCGAAGTGTTGGCCAAAGAAAGTCTGACGGTGGCACTCAATTTTACATTTACAACAAAGTCTATTAAGCTAGTTTTTGCATTAGCTGATAAAGTTGCGTGTAAAATTTCCAGAATTTTAAGGAAAGGATCTAATTCCTTATATTTGCCATCAAAGACAGGGATCAACTTCATAGCCGTTTCTAGATTAAAATCAGCCATCGTAAAGTTTTCCTCGAGAAATGGTAAACTCAATTCTAAATCCTCGCTAATGGATTCTTCTTTAGTGTCTGTCTCTATAGAGTATCCTTGTTTACTCAGCTGTAGCCAGATTTCTCCTTCTAAGATTGACGATTGAGCCCTGAATTTTAATTTTAGATCTAATATTCTAGAGTCTTCCTCACTACAAACTTTAAGGGTACTATTGAACCTTTCTCTCCTAGCTTTCAATTCTTCTAATTTTGCGTGAAGAGTCTCAAATGTATACAAACTTTTCGCACATTTCTTCAAGTTGCTAAGGATCCTTTCATTTTCAAGCACAATCAGTTCTAACTGCTCCATGAATCAATAATGAGATGCCAAAATTTAATCAGTATAGCATGAAGTCCTTTCAATGATAACGAAAAAAAAAAAAAATAAGGATAACTATCAATTTAATTTTATGGTCATTTCTATATGCATTCAATTACACATTTATATTCCTATTCAATCTTTTAACAACGTAATTCTTATTATGTTTGTTGTAGAAGTAAAATATAATTAATCCTATAGTGAATGCACCCGTCGTCACCAACGATTGTTGATACTGCTCCACGAACGTACTTTGCACAGAACAGCTATTCCCCATATTGCTTCCAGTACCTTCGTTCCGGCTTTAGCTCTAACAGTTTCTGCTGTAACCGCTGCTTCTGCTCCCCAACTGATATCCGGATTATTCTGTGAAGCTCTGCTCGTTCGCGCTTTAATTTCGTTCTTCTACCTCCTCTCGGTCGACGCTTCTTCGGAATCGTTGCTTCAATATCCTGTTCTTTGTTGATTTTCTTCTGCTGATAACGCTCAATACTGCGAGGCTTAGGTCCTCTGTAGTCAGGTGTACCTATCTTTGTAGGTACATAAGGTGGTGCTGGCTGCTCAATCTTCTTCACGGACATCGGTTTGTATTCCTCCGCTTGTTTCACTAATTTCTCAAACACTTCATTAATAACGCGCTTATCCTCTTCTGATAGTCCTTCATTAATCGCATCCTCTTCTTCAAAGTTCGGTAGGGCAGGATCGCCATAAAATATGTCTGGTTTTATCGGATATATTTTATCTCGTTCCTCTCTAGAACAAGATATAAATTTTTAATATAAAATCCAGAACTGGTAGGGTATCTACTTATCCAAGCGGCTAGGCCGCAAAGATTTCTGGCGTGGAATCTTTAATTCCATTAACGCCATGGTTACTAAATTTTAAACCTTAACTTGCTACAATCAGCAGCAAAGTAAACAGTTTATATTCGCTACAAACTCGCAGCGATTCGTTTAAAGAAACTCCTTCTAACGCGTATGATCAATAATTGATATATTTTTCATAACTCCTTTGGTTTATATACAATTTCGTTTCTTACAAGCTAAACAAAAATATGAAATTTATTGGTCATGCATTATTACTAAGATGGCCCAATTCTTAATTTATTACTCAGAACGACGACACGTTCGAGTATACAAAATATCATGCATATGAACTCACATGATTCATTATTACTTGACCATAAACTCAAGTGTCGTGTGTCAAAGGGAACACCACTTCAGTTCACACCTCAAGCAATGTACGTGAATCATCTTTACTAGCCCATACGTTCAATCGTCGCGTGCCAAAGGGAACACGAGATTTCATTCACACGTTATCAGTGAATGTATTTCTATGGTGAGATTCATGTTACATTCGTTACATTTTAATGTTTATGTTCACTTGATACTTTTCGAAGTCAAGTGAAATTTATTGCATTAGGTCAAGTGAAATGTGGGTGATATTCATCACATTGATTTAGTATTAATGTGATGAATATCATTTTAATATATGAATGAATTGTTACCTTGTGTTGATATCATTACGTGTGTTTCTATTTAGTTCTGGGTGATACTCATTACATTGATCGGGTATCAATGTAATGAATATCACTCTAATGAATGAATGATTGTCGGATATCATTACAGCTGCCTGCTCCAGCTCCAGCTGTGTGAAGAGTCGGCACTCTACTGCTATTTCACCATGGGCGGGGAAGAGTCCCCGCACTATCGCGTCCATCTTTTCCGCGTCATGTATACAAGGCTTCCGTAGGGCACCAAGTTTCTCCATGACCAACTTGCAGCCAAGGCCCCACGGATCCTTGTTCACACTGTCTACTAGGTCTTGCCAGCAGCGAGCCTTGCTACTGTTGATCAGTTTGCGAAGGCATTTCCTGGCCGACTTATATGCTGCCACCTGGTTGCATGCCTCGTCACAGTTCCGCGCCCGTTGAGCCTCACGTCGAAGTTTGTGACACTCCCTCCGCTTTTCAGCGATTTCAGTTGACCACCAGAACAGTGGGGGCTTGCCGTGCCGGGGTCTTTGACGGGGCATAGAAGCGCAGCAAGCAGTCGTAATTATGCTCATAGTACAGTTCACCACGTCTTGAGCTGCCAGTTCTTCCGTCCCCTCCAAAGCTCGCTGCAGCGGCTCACCCGCTGTGAGAACCTTGACCAACCTCTTGACGTCCATCCTTCGGATGTTCCATCTAGTTGTAGAAGGCCGATAGCACGGACGTCGGTAGACAGCATCATTTATCTCAAGCAGAATGCACTGATGATCACTGGCTGAGTAGTCCTCTAATACTTTCCAGTTGTGTATCCTCCGTACTAAGGACTCCGAGGCGAATGTCACGTCCGGTATGGTTCCCTCACAGCCAATAGGATGGAATGTGGGCGCGTTTCCGGAGTTTAGTACGGCGAGGGCCGTCCTGGCCGCCATTTTCAGGATTCGTTTTCCAAGCGGATCCGCCTGAGGCATGCCCCATTCGATTGCTTTAGCATTGAAGTCGCCCCCAACGAGCACTTTGCCCTCTGCGTTCGAGACAGCGCCCTCCAAAGCATTAAGCTTGGCTTGGAAAAATGATATTGACTCGTTAGGCGATAGATACACACTAAAGAAGGTGATCCTTCAGCACCGAACCCACACGAAACCGTCCCCCCGTCCACAACTCTCCGCTTGAAAGTCACTGTTCTGAACCCAGATGGCGGCAGTACCAGTTTCATCAGAATACCATAATGCAGGACTTTTATTATGGTGTTGCTCACTCAGCAAAAGAAGTCGGCTTTCATGTCCCTCGCAAACTGCTCAAGCAGATTTTGGGTTTTTGGCCAAATGTAATGTTATAAATCTCCTACCTCACAGGATCCTCCCGGCCTTTTTCGAGATGTCCTGCTTCGGTACTTTGGGCACCACTCAGCCTCGCCACCTGCAGCTTACTTTATCAACCTCAAACTCTTTGGACTTGCCAAAAGAAAACACCTAGTTTTGTATTTTTTTTTTTAATATTTATTTGAATTTTTTACAACTTCTCGGTCGCCTTTAGTAGCGCGTATGTGATCCTTCACCTCCTTCTTGATCTTGCGCCGCAGCTCCGTCACCTTCTGCTGCCACTGAGTCCGCTCCGCTGTCGTGGTCGAGATGCGTGCGAGCCGCCTGAATTCATGGAGCTGCTGCCGTAACTGCTCCCGTCGACCGCCGCGCCTCCGTTTGTAGTTGGCTTCACGGACGGAGGTGTCCAGCGGCGCCTTCAATCTGCCCAAGTACTCCTCGCGGGTGATGGGCCGTGGACCTGCCCTGGCGTTTTCCCGGAGTGCCTCCTCCAGACTCTTCTTGGGTGAACGATGGAGTGCACCTGGGCTGCTTGTTGCGGACACTCCGGCTGCCACTCGATAGATCGGGATACACACGCTGGCGAGTGCTGGTCTAGCTGGGGTGCTCCTGTCCTCCTGGGCACGGCTTCTGATTTTTCGCTCCGCTCGGCACGCTTCAACCGTGCGTCTGGCGGTGTCTCCACGGACGGAGGATGCCTGGAAGAAAGTAGGAATTAATCGATGGTGGCTACGCAGCGTAAAAACGCATCCAAGCCGAATGAGGTTCACGGCTCAAGCCTACACCTCACCATCTAACTGTTGTGTTGGTTTCCTGTAATTGCACCGGAACTCGTTATACTTTCTGGCCTCGCTGATTACTTCGCGGCGGAATACACTTCGCGTACAAAACCGTAACCGCTGTTGTTACTACTCGCCGTTTCTCGCTCGATCAATTGTCCTTTAAACGATTCATGCGGCCTCAATTCGCCCTAAATTCGCTGAGTAGTTGAAACGTGCGTTCTCGTTCCACGTAAACTTCTTCCTCCGCACACTTCTCACTACTCGCATGGTGAAGCTTTGCGGCGAATTTGAGAAATGGTTTGAAGGCAGGGTTTAGCACAGTGTCACTCCGCTGGAAACACACCCCGAAGCTTCTCATGTACATGGTCGTTGTCGTTGCTAATGTTATGGCTTATGTAGTATAACACTTGGCGTAGCTTGTCGATATTTCTATAAGCACACCCCGAAGCTTCTTATGTACATGGTCGTTGTCGTCGCTAATGTTGTGGTTTATGTAGATCGAATTATGAAGTCTTTACGCTTGCCGTTGGTTGACAAGTACATGCTTTGATGACAACGGGCGTAGCTTGTCGATAATTCTATAAGCACACCCCGAAGCTTCTTATGTACATGGTCGTTGTCGCTAATGGTATGGATTATGAAGACTTTACGCTTGCCGTTGGTCGACAAGTACATGTTTTAATGACAATGGGCGTATGCGCTTGGCCGTATACACTTGGCGGAGCTTAGACAATTGACAACGTTGTATATAGCATAACATGGTCACGGACGAGTCGGACCAATGGCGAATAGAAATAAATATCTGTCCGTGCAAAAGGAATGGAGTAGAACTGGGTAGATCTAGTGTTAGATGGAGGACGTATGCAAATAGCATCTTGAACATTTGATGATAAGTAACCCCGAATAAGCTTGAAGAGCAAACATTGGTCGAGGTTTTGTCGCCTCACCTCTAAGGAAGGGATGCCAAGGTAGATAAGACTATCATGATAGGAACGGTAAGCTAGTTTGAATTTATAAAAAAGCGAGCGAGTAAATTTTCTCTGTACGGATTCAACCGCGTACAAAAGGTATGTGTGATGGGGAGACCATATTTGACATGCGTATTCTAAAATAGATCACACGAGCGAGATATATAGGCGGACACATGTT
Source organism: Odontomyia ornata (assembly GCA_963969285.1). Classification (NCBI taxonomy): domain Eukaryota; kingdom Metazoa; phylum Arthropoda; class Insecta; order Diptera; family Stratiomyidae; genus Odontomyia; species Odontomyia ornata. The sequence continues at coordinate 129,592,940 of OZ017741.1, read as the reverse complement.
TGGGTGCTAAAAGAAATGTGTGAACAACGCAGAACAAAGCCCGCGATTCGAGCTGCCCTGGATGTCATATGTGCAATATGGTGGTCGAATTTGAGCTGTACATCAAACATCACACCTAGATCCTTAAAGTGATCAACTGATGAAAGTATAGACCCACCAATCGAATAGTCGAAGCTAAGAGGATTATGTTTATTAGAATAACGCATATGGAAACATTTAGGAACGTTAAGCGCAAGACGATTGACTTGACACCATTCGTCTAATAAACTGATGTCATTTTGGAGTGCCAAGCAGTCATTCGTCGAGCGAATGATTCTAAAGATCTTAAGATCATCGGCATAGAGGAGGCATTCGGAGGTAAAACTACTGGGAAGGTCATTGATGAAAAGGTTGAATAGGAGTGGGCTTAGGATAGAACCCTGAGGTACGCCGGAAGTTGGGGAAAAGGGGGCAGAGGAGAAACCGTTCCAAATTACAGAGCAAGAACGGTTGAGGATAAAGGAACTGATCCATGCAAGGAGGTGACCGGATATTCCGTATCTACTGAGTTTGCTAAGTAATGTTTGGTGGTCAATGCTATCGAACGCTTTGGCAAAATCAGTGTAAATCACATCGACCTGGCACCTGGAGTCTAACGCAAGGGCTACGAAGTTGGAGAACTCGAGCAGATTAGTAACTGTTGAACGGCCCTTTATGAACCCATGTTGCTTAGCGGAGAGATAAATATGGAAGGCCTCGTAAATTCGTGATTGGACGATTCTCTCTAAAATTTTGCCAAAAGATGAGAGAAGAGATATTGGCCTATAATTGGAGATGGAACTACGGTCACCGGATTTATGGATTGGAAAAATATTGGCACGTTTCCATGTATCAGGGAAAATCCCCGTGGAGAGACTCAAATTAAATATTAATGCAAGAGGAAAACTAAGAGAAGAGCATAGCGATTTTATGAAGAAGTTAGGAAGGCCATCAGGTCCAACAGATCCGCTTGTATCTATCGAGTTGATGATATCTTCCACTTCAGAAGAGCTGGTTGAGATAGAGCTGAAATCAAAATGGGGTGGATTGCCAGAGTTGGAGGAATTAGGAGAGGAGGATTTGAAATTGGATGAAAAAAAAAAACGGCAAAGAGATCGCATATGTCCTGATCATTAGTGGCAGTTTTATCAAGCAAAGATACTGAATTAGGGAGATTCTTGGAAGATTTAAGGGACTTAACATCAGACCAAAAAGGTTTAGGGTTATTGGAGGAGAAGGATGTTTCAATGGATTTGTAATAGGCAAGCAGAGCATAAGATATGGCTTTTTTGGCCTCCGCTCGAAGAAGTTTGTACCTTATAACATTACTTCGGGCCAGGTCTTGTTTTGTTACGCCATGGGCACCTTCAAGCTGGGGAGTCCCTTTCCTAGCGGGAGGGGAGAGGGGAAGAGGAAATGCCAGAAGAGCGATCCCCCAGCCCCAGCACCTCCAGCTGCTGCGAGTCCCTTTTATCTTTTAGGACTGCCCGAGCATAATGTGCCACCTGGTTCCATTTGTCAACCGATTCGAGCATCTCTCCCGTCTCCCTGCAGAGTTCCTTTCGCAGCCTGGCCCATTTGTTATTGTCCTCCTCTCCTGGGCAAGACCGACAATCGGGAGACCGTGACTTACGGATCTTGTTCAGGTAAGACTGAAAACACCCGTGCCCGCTCAAAAGCTGGGTCAGATAGAAGTCAGTCTCACCATGCCTTCGATCTAGCCACGGTCTCACATCCGGGATGAGTCCACCTTCCCTTCGTGCAATTCCTCCAAGACTGCTGCCAATCGTTGAGCGAGCGTTGTCTCTCCTTGTGGACAACCATCTCCCTCGCATCCTCGTTTCGGCGCAGGTAAATAGCGCGGCGCTCTCTAGCAAGGAGGGCGACAGGTATCACGCCTGCAATCACTCTCACCACCGAGTCGGAGACTGTTGGGTACGAAGATGCAATTCTCAGTGCTCCTCTTCTCTGTACCTGTGCCAATCGTTTTCGGTATACCTCCTTGCTGAGAGCGTCGCCCCATACCTCTACTCCATACAGTAGCACCGACCCTACAGCACTCATCAAGAGGCGTCTTCTTGATGGGCTGGGTCCCCCTACGTTGGCCATAAGTCGACTCAGGGCCGATATTCCCGAAGCAGCCTTCTCAGCCGTTGCCGTGATTTGCTCAGAGAAACTCATCTTCGAGTCGATCAGTAGCCCCAGGTACTTCACCGCAAGCTTCGATTCGATTTGTATGTCTCCAATACTGATCATCCTTACTCTAGGGATTCTCTTTTTTGTCAAGATGACCACTTCGGTTTTCTCCAGTGCTAAACTGAGCCCGCGAGCAGTCATCCAGTCCCTCACTCGGCGCATTAGCATACCTAGCCTAAGTTGCGCTTGTTCAACGGTGCGTCCGGCGACCAGAGCCGCAACATCATCCGCATAGCCGACCAAGCGCGACTCATCTGGCATCTCAAGTCTCAGTAGCCCGTCGTAAGACACGTTCCACAGGTCCGGACCAAGGATAGATCCCTGGGCAACACCCGATGTAATTTCCATCCTTCGTTGGCCCTGTGTTGTGTCGTAGAGCAGGCTTCGGTCCTTTAGGTAGCTCCTCAAAAGCCACATTAGATATTCTGGAACTTGATAAGAGTTTTCCAGCATGTCCAGAATATCCAACCATCTAGCGGAGTTGAAGGCATTCCTGACGTCGAGTGTCACCAACAGGACGATCCGTCACTTGGTGCGAATATATGCCTCTGCCTTTTGGACCGCGTTCACCACCTCTGCAATCGCATCAATGGTAGAACGTCCTGCTCTAAAGCCGTACTGCCGAGGAGATAGGTCCCCAGCAGCACGAATCGCGTCAGTGAGTCTTCCCTTGATGAGTTTCTCTAGCACTTTCCCAGCCGTGTCAAGCATGCATAACGGGCGGTATGCAGACGGCGATTCGGGATTTCCCTTCCCCTTGCTGACCAGCACGAGCCTCGCCACCTTCCATCGTACTGGGAAAACCCCGTCCCGTAGGCAAGCGTTGAATGTGCTGAGCAGCAAGTCAGGACAATGGTGATAGACGAGCTGCAAAACCTCAGCTGGAACACCATCTGGACCTGGAGCCCTCCTCGCTTTCAGGGAGAGGACTGCCTCCTCCAGTTCCAGCAGTGTGAAGAGTGGGCACTCTACTGCTGTTTCACCATGGACAGCGTCAACACGGACGGGATGGGCGGGGAAGAGTTCCCGCACTATCGCGTCCATCTTTTCCGCGTCATGTATACAAGGCTTCCGTAGGGCACCAAGTTTCCCCATGACCAGCTTGTAGCCAAGGCCCCACGGTGGGATGACCTTGTCCATCAGCCGAGTCATCGTTTGCGGCGCGTTACACAGGCCAAAGAGCATTGTGACGAACTGATATAATGGTCGTCCAGGCACTGTGAAGGCGGTCTTATCCCTCGACCCCTCATCGAGTGGAATTTGCCAGAAGGCGTCTTTTAGGTCGAGACTGGTAATATAATTGGCTTTCAGCAGTCTCCCTGGTATTCCATCGATGAGTGGAAGAGGGTACGCGTCCTTGATGGTGACCGCATTTACCTTACGGGCATCTAGACAAAGGTGGACTTTACCTGGCCTCACCACCAAGGTTACCGGTGAGGACCAGGCACTTTGGGATTCCTCTATGACCCCCAACTCGAGCATCCCATCCAGCTTCGCATACACCAACTTCTCCATGGCCGGTGAGATGGCATAGTGTCTCTGCTTAATCGGCTTACTTTCGCCAACGTCGATGGCGTGTGAGACTAGGGTGGTGCGGCCAAGGCCTTGGGTAGCGTAAGATGGAAAAGCAGCGATGGATGCTTCCAGGCGTTGCCGTTGGTTAGGCGTCAGTTCATGCCTATCGGGAATAGAAGTGAGTTCGTTGACATATCTGGTATTTAAAGATAAATCTGTGAATAAATCCGAGGCCAGTCCAAAGTGAAGGACGAAATCGACGCCATCATCACGATGATTAAGCGAAAATGCAGTAGCTGGGATTATCGATTTTTTAGATGATTTCATCAATCGTTCGTAAATTAAAAAGTTCACATTGAATTAATCTAGTGAAAATTGTAATGTGAATAAAATATAGAAAAACTGACACAAATGAAACTGCTAATTTTTGTGAAACTGTAATTAATTTGTGAGGCGTTACTGGTGATATCATCAACTCACCCATAGAGATCGACTTCCTAAATACGAGGACTCATCATCATCTATTTAACTGTGGCTTTGCTGGTCAATATACAGTAATGTATCTTTGCTACAAGAACTGCTGCCGCCGTATTTCGTAGCATTGACGATAAGGCGTCACATTCTTTCAATTTATAATTGGACCTTGTCGAGAACGAATGACGCAGATTGGCACAATTGGCACTACTGTCTGTGTCTGAATTGTATGATGATGGTGATGTATGCAATTAAATTCCTTCTTGCGAAGTTGTGCCGTCGACTCGTTAACCGAAGTGTGGGAATTTGTAGGCCAAAGCGGTTGTGGAGTGTATTCAGGGAAACTGTTTGCTATAGTCTTGCGTACATTGGACCGTACCAAGTCTTGATGAAGTGAATTGTTTGAGGATTTTGGGACGTCGATAGCATGCAACATCACTGCCTCTTCCTCTAATAGCTTCTTTGGTTTAGTTAGATCTTCCAAAATATCTTCTTTGGGGGTAATTTTTGTCTCGTCTTCTACGCTTTCATCTGCATATCCAATTTCTTCCACGTAAACTATTTCTGTTTCGTTGATTTTTTCAATCACTACTGTATCCGATACTGGATTGGGTTTTAGTTTATTAGTACTATCCGGTTTTATTTCGATGTGGGTTTTCGTTTCAATTTCTCGTTCCTCAGCTGAGTGTTCATCCATTGTTGGAGCCACCGGACTTTCGTCGACACTCGCACTTTTAGTAAGTAATATTGAAGGATTTGGCGCCGAAATAGTAGCAGGAGCTAAGCGGAACACCCAGTGGTCACCTGAAGTCGAACTGGAGCCTGAACATTCTGAATTATCAATTTTACGTCGTTGATAAAACAATATGTACGCTTCGTTATTGATAATTTCTTCTTCAACTTGATCAGCTGGAACCTGGCTCTTGATTTCCCTTCCAAATTGTATAACAGCCGATTCGTTCGCCAGTCCCATATTTTAACGTCTTTTCTAATAGAATAAGCTACCAAAATCATGTATCGGATGGAAGCATATCGAAGGAATGATGTTGCCAAATTCGGTTTGGTTTCCATAGAACTCTCGTACGCTGGCTTTTTGAGCCTTATCTACTTGATTACTACAACCCGACGCTACCACCACGCAGATCTGCTCGTCAACGATGTCCCCCAAACTTCTTGAAAGACTATGTCACCGAATAATAGAATTAAAATTATATTTCTATATGTTTTAATTAAGTGGGGGAGACTATTGTGAATCGTTATTTTCTATGTGCCGTTCCTTTGACAGTCAGTCTCGTATCGGCCTTTTCCGATGCAACATGTCTATTGTGTTCAATACAAATATGTATCAATTAACGTGTGTATTATTAATGTCTCATCATACCAACTAGTCACTTTCATCACCCAGTCACAATAATACCCAAGGCCTTTTCACCGTGATCGCGAATTTTCAGCGCACTAAGCTTCGGATTTTCTCAGATAAAACCTACTATCCACCGTTCTTTACGATCGAAAAACGCTTTTTTTGGACTTTTTCGAATTTTATTACCGAAGCGATTGTTTTTAAATCGTTCAATTATATGTTGTACAGTTGACGCACTCTTGTTGACAATCTTTACTATTTCACGTTTACTTTTCCCGAGCTTGAAATGATAGATTACCAGCTCTCGTTCTTGTAATGTTGTATGGCGACCCATTTCGAAAAAAACTTACTCAAAACGATAAATGCCAAACAGGTGACTGCACTCAGCGAAAGACTAAAGTCAACCAAGGAAATGTCAAATACATGTCAGCAGCTAATTATAAAATCACAGTAGTGAATTATATTAAATAAGTAGAATGAATCATTTTCGTTTCGACCCCATATTCAGCCTTCTAGCAAAGATTGACCCGTAATTTCAAAGGCAATGTAACCATTTCGCGTATAGCTTGTGTATTTGTTGCTTACATATTAGGAATTACTTTTGCCTAGAAATAAAGTAATTTCCAATAATATAAAATTATATGCAATGCACATTAAATTTTTTTCACTGGGTGGATCATTTTCACTTTGAGTGACTAGATTATATATATATATATATATATATATATATATATATATATATATATATATATATATATATATATATGTATATATATACTATATATATATATATATATATATATATATATATATATATATATATATATATATATCTCTTTATATCATAATCTATGGCGTGACAGTCCAAACCTGACTGCCCTCCAGGATTAATCTCCTCCAATCACCATGGTTCCACGAACTTTTCCGCCAGTTTATCACTTCCAAAACAAGGGTATATATACATAGATATGTATATATATATATATATATATATATATATATATATATATATATATATATATATATATATATATATATATATATATATGTATATATATATATATATATATAGATATAGATATAGATATACCCTTGATATTCTTAGAAGTAACGAGCCTTTTTAGGGTTTTGTAACATACTAGTTTCGCGACCAGTCTGTCCGTCTGTCCGTCCGTCCGTCCGTGTGTCACAGCAGTTTTTCTCGCAAACTGCTTAAGCTAGAAACATCAAATTTTGTGTGTAGGTGTAAGGTGGTGATCTCTTCAAAGTTCAATTACAAAAAAAATTTCATAAGGTTTTTAAGGGGGGTCTGCCCATATAGGAGAGTGACCCCCCGAAAAAAAAATTTCATTGAAGGTAGCCGATATGGGTATCAAATGAAAGGTCTTGATGAGAACTTTTCAAAACAGGTCTTAGTTTGGCAAAATTTGCTTCGAGGGGCGCACAGGGAGGGGAAATACACGAAAAATTTGTGTCCCCCCCCCCTCGCGATTGGACACCTGTGATCCGAAAAATCTGGAAAAAATCACGAATGTAAAATTGATGAGTACAACAACAACAAATACGTGAGAAGTCGCAATTCACTCAACTTTGTTAGTAATAGTATGATTTATCGATTTAATGTTTTCTTGAATAAAATCTTAACGGTACCCTTAAATTCAATGAAATTCAGTACGTAGATGTCTATTTATAAGATTAATCTACCCTGGAAGTTTCATAAAGATTAAATCAAATTAGCGAAGTTATAGCGGTTTGAATTTTCCTGTATTACTATGGAGCAATATGCGCTGCATTTATTACTATGGCTATGGAACAACATGCGCTTTTTACCGACTCAGACACTACAGTTTTGCTAGGATTTGTATGGAAATTTCAGGAATCATAGGTGTCATGTATATCTTTGAGAATCGGTTCAGCTAGTGGTATCAGTAATCGTAAAACAAAATAGTGGCTGTTTTAAATGCGAAGATTGAATAATTTTGAGTTATTTTTTCCCAACTTCAACGTTTAAGGTGCATGCTTTGAACACTTGATTCAATTTAATGAATGACTGTAGATCAGTACCTACAATGAATGCTCATAAGTGAAACAAGCCAAGGAGGTGGGAGAGAGCTCCTAGCAAAAGGGTTTTGTAACCATTCTAGGATTCGAAAAATTGGCCATTGATCGATGATAATAGTACAGGAGAGTGGCTCCTGGAAAAAAAATTCATCAAACGTAGCCGATATGAGTATGAAATAAAAGTTTTTATGGGAGCTTTTCAAAACAGTTGTTAAACTGTCAGTTTTTGGTTCAGTGGGGGCACAGGGGGGAAATACATGAAAAGTGTGTTTCGTCCGTCACGGATGGACATCTGAAATAATTACCAAGGGAGATATTTATGAGTATAACAATACCAAAAACCTCAGAAGTCGAAATTCGTTCAACTTTGTTAATAATGGTATGATCTTCGTATTTCATATTTTCTCCAATAAAATCGTCCTTGACATGTTTCTTGATTTGATTCGATCTGGTGACTGCATTTTGTAAATTAAATACAAAACCCTTCTGACATGAGCGTAGGTCTGTTTACCCAACTTGTTTGTCACTAGATGGTGTTTGTTGTCATATATCGGGCAATACTAATCAGATTAAGTCAAACTGACATGCGTTTCAAAAGTGACATGTCAGTCTACAATTTTTATATGGGCAGTTTTGTGTTTCGTCAATCTTGTCAAAAGTTGTATTTATTTAAAAATGAGTGAAATTTCTGAAAAAATTCGTTATATTTTACATATCACTACGGTCAAGTGAGAATGCATCGCAGGCTCATAAAGAATTTGTGGTGTCTACGGTCAAGATACTTTATCAAAAGCCACAGCCAAGGGATGGTCGACCAATCAGAAGAAGACCGACCCATAAGCAGCCATGACATTTCTAAGGAGCTTTGCGTAAGGCTGGGTACACAAAGTAGCTCGACGTTTGGGTGCCGCATGAATTAACACAAAAAATTTGATCGACCGAATTTCCATTTGCAAAATCCTAATAAAACGCAACGAAATCGAGCCATTTTTGAAGCTAATCATTACGGGCGATGAAAAATGGGTAAGATACGAAAATGTGGTTTGAAAAAGATCAGGGTCAAAAAAAGTGAATCATCACAAACGACTTCAACGTGAGGATTGACACCAAGTAAGGTTATGTGTGTATGGTGTGTATGGTGGAATTGGAAGGGAATTATTTATCATGAGATGCGAGAACCTGTTGAAACACTTAATTTGATCCTGTTCTGTCAGCAATCAACCAGATTGCAACAGGCAATTCAAACAAGTTGAATTAGCAGGAGAGTGCTCCTGCCAGTAGCGTATTTTAAAAGAATTAGGAAATCAAACAATATGTTCTGCACACCAAAACTTGACAATTACATACATTCCATAAATAGAGTGCGAAAAATTAAATCCCAGTTACTATCTTTTTAAATTCGCTGCCATTTCATTTCAAGTGTTTTAACGCCATTTTTCAGTTAGTCATGATAGCATATCAATATTACACACCATTTCCCTAAATTTTATGAAAATTCCTATATATTTATAGTGTGTAGATTTGTTGCGAACGTATATCTCCCTAGTATTATGTGTTAATATTGTTGTAATTGTTAAATATTCTATCGGCCTCAACTTAGCTGTTTATTGTTCAATTATTATGAAATTTTCAGAACACATACAATTGCTACCAGAAAACTTAAATTGAAGCTTTTGGCTAATTTAAGGATCCCATTTTGATTTTATAGTTAAAAATGTAAAATTTATAAAATGTACTATTATTAACAAAGTTGATCGAATTTCCACTTCTGAGTATTTGTTGCCCTTGTACTCCTAAAGTCACAATCCTGTGATTTTTTAAGATTTTTCGGGTCAAAGGTGGCCAATCGCGAGTGTGAAAGTGAAGCTTGTCATTTTTGGACCTGTTTTGTAAAGCTCTCATCAAGGCCCTTCATCTGATAAACATATTGCCTACATGCGATGAAACTTTTTTTTCAGGGGCCACTCTCTGTATGGTGAGACCCCCTTTAAACACCTTTTAGCATTTTTTTGGTAAAGCTTTTAAAAGGGCGTCACATCACACCTACTTACAAAATCTTATGTTACTAGCTTATGTAGTTTGCCAGAAAAAGTTGTGTGACACACGGGTTCTCCGTCTGTCAGATAGACAGGACGCGATTTTGGTAGGGTTTGTAAAATGATTTTATAAAACCCTAACAGATCGGCCAGAATTAATCAATAGAAAGCGCGTTGTTTTAAATCATGACAATGCCAGACCACACACATCTTTGGTGGCCCGGCAAAAATGGACATAGCTTGGCTGGAAAGTTTTGATGCATTCACCGTATAGTCGAGACCTTGCATCATCAGACCATTATTTGTTTCAGTCTCTACAAAACTTCCTTAATGAAAAGAAATTCACTTCAAAAAGAGACTGTGAAAATCACTTTGGCAAGTTTTCCGTCGATAAACCACAAAAGTTCTATACAGATGAAATAATGGCTCTACCCAAAAAATAGCAAAAGGACATAGATAATAATGGACATTATGTACTTAAATAAGATCAATTTGAATTAAAAGAAATATTCAATTGAAAAATGGCAAAAAAGGCTCAATACTTTTTATAATATACAATATATATATATATATATATATATATATATATATATATATATATATATATATATATATATATATATATATATATATATATATACACATACATATATATATATATGTATATATGTATATATATATATATATATATATATATATATATATATATATATATATATATATATACATATATATATATATATATATATATATATATGTATATATATATATATATATATATATATATATATATATATATATATATATATATGTCTATATAGATATATATATATATATATATATATATATATATATATATATATATATATGTCTATATATATATATATATATATATATATATATATATATATATATATATATATATATATATATATATATATATATATATATATATAAACTCGTATGTTTCTCTTTCTCACATACAAAAATGGATGTTTATGTATAATCAAGCGCCCAAACTCAAGATCCAGTAGGATGTTTCTCATTAAGCCCGTGGTAATAAATTATTTAAAAAAATCGAGGGAGGCGCACATGTCGGCAAACAAATGTTTTGGGCATACTATAGCTCGAGAACGAGTTGGCCGACTGCATTGAAATTTACACCAAATGCGTACGTTTTTATGCTGAACGTAATAAAAATTTTCAAATGAACCAGATTGGTGGCGCTGAAGAAAATTAGAAAATGATTTCGTTTACACAAAGTGCACAACTTTCACATTTGACAAATTTTACATATACGAAAGATACTTTCAGCAATGTCTGTCTCTTTGGGTCTGATGAAATCCGGAGATCTTACTATTATTAAAAAAGTTGACTTAATTCCGACTTCAAAGGTATTTGTCGTTGTTTTACTCATAAACACCTACCTCCGCAATTTTTTCAGATTTTTCGGATGACAGGCGAGGCGGGATACGCATTTTTCGTGTATTTCCCCTTTCTGTGCTCTTCCTGAAAGAAAAAAGTCAGTTTGAGAGCTGTTTCGAAAAGTTTTCGTCAAGACTTTTCATTTGATAACTTTGATGATTTGTTTTACAGAGGCCACTCCCCTGCATAGGGAGACCCTCTTGAACACCTTTTTACATTTTTTTGAGTTGAATATTCAAGAGGGCACCACTTTACACCTACCTACAAAATTTGATGTTTCTAGCTTAAGTAGTTTGCGAGAAAAATTGCTGTGACCCACGGACGGACGGACAGACAGGACGCGATTTAATAGGGTATTTTACAAAACCCTAAAAAACTGCAAAATCATATCCATCACAGGTTACGGTGCGAGTGGCAAGAAAAAAATCCTTGTAAAAGTAAAGTGAATAAAAGAAAGATATTGGAATTGACAAAAGACTATTTAAACGAGTTGCGTAGACAGACCTACGCTCATGTTAGAAGGGTTTTGTACTTAACGTAAAATATGCAAATATATAGAATGATTTAATTCAAGAAACACTTCTATGACATGTACAAAAAGTATATTCTTGCTCTAAAAGAACTCCATTTTAACCAGCCAATATTCCAGACAACGGAATTTTAAATGTATTTCTGTTATTCATCTTATCTAAAAATTTGCAGAGGAATCAATTAAAAGAGTAGTGTCTGGTTCGATGGAAAGCACATGTAGCAAGAAAATCGCATTTGATTTTCTAATCGGAGGAAATTTAAATGGTTATAGCTTCTATAAATTTTACTAAAAGCCATGCAATATAAAAATCTTTTCAAAACTACTTAAATTGCTGATTGCATCCAATTTAATGATACTGATACAATTTTACTGACAAAAATGCTAAGTCCTACTATTATAAGTAAAGTTCAACGAATTTAAACTTCATGGCTATGCGCTATTGGATGTATTTCCATAATTTTTAGGGCTTTGTGAAATAAATTCTACAAAAACCTACTAGCTTTGCATCCTGTCTGTCCATTCGTCTGTTTATCTGTCAGTTTGCCAGTCTATCCGTGCTTTACAGAAAGTTTCTTCGGAAACTATAGAAGTAGTAAAGCTCAAACTCTGTGAAAAGATCAGAAGTGGTGGTCTCTCGAAACCTTAGGTCTTATCAAATATTTCATGTTTTTAAGGTAGCTCCCCCTTCACAACAAAGTGGCTCTTAATAATTTTTTTCATCAAATGCAGTCGAGTAGGATTTTAAAAATCTGAAAAATTAGTTTTTTGCATTACTTTCAGAATCTGGAAAAAATCATTTTCAGCGTCAGGATGTCAAGGAGGAGGAAAAAGGTATGAGCAATATTTGTGTCTCCTCCCCTGGCAATTGGACACATTTGAGCTGAAAAACCTCACTTTGATAGGTCTTTATTAGTACAAAGGCAACAAATACCTTAGAAAACAAAATTCACTCAACTCTGTTAATAATAATATGATATATAAATTTTACATTCCCTTATAAATCGTAACGGTGCCATTAAGCCTCGAAAAAATTTACAATTTTGTATGCTGATGAAAACCCTTTATGTCTACAAAATTTCATGACAATCAAATTATAATCTAGCGAGCTATCGCCATTTCAATTGTATGAATTTATATTAACAATAATACGTGTTGATGGTTCATCCATATTTCAAATCGACCTAGGTACTTTAATTTGCTTTGGGTTTTCATTAAAATTTAAGTAATATTGTTTAATTTGAGCATGTTCAATTGGCTGATCATTCAGAAAAATTATTTGATATGGAGCAAAATGGCGTCTGTTATGCAAAGAAGCTCTGTATCTTTCAGATTAATTCAAATGATTTCTTATTCAAGTAATAGATGAATAGTTCAACTCAACAATTCATGCCTTCAGAAAGCTTGTTTCTAACACAAGGATGGTTACAAGCTCTCCTGGCAGGAGCACTCTCCTACTAACTCGGCTTGTTTTACCTCTCAATTTTAGAGACTCATTTACATCCATTGATTAATAAATTCAATCAAGCTTTAATGTCACGTGCCTTGGACGTTGGGGAAAAATAAAACAAATTTATAAAATATTCTCATTTAAAACAGCCACCATTTTATTTTACAATTACGAATGTCCCTAGTTGAACAAACCCTCAAAGATATTCATGATACCTATCATTCCCGAAACTTTCATCCTAGCAAACCCGTAATGTCTGAGTCGGTAAAAAATGCATATTCTTCCGTAGTCATATCGTTCCATAGTAATAAAGCGCATATTGTTGCACAGCATTACTGGAATATTCAAACTGCTATAACTTCTTTGAATACTATTTGAATCTTTCAGGGCAGGTTAAACTTGTACGTAACCATTCGTGTATCAGATCTAATTGAATTTAAGGGTACGGTTACAGTTCTATTCAAGAAAATGTAAAATCGATAAATCATATTATTACTAACAAAGTTGATTGAATTGCAAATTATGGCATACTTATTGTTGTTGTACTCATAAAAGCCTATATACATATTTTTTTCAGATTTTTCGGATGATAAGTGCCCAATCGCGAGAGGAGGTACACGAAAATTTCGTACATTTCCCTTACCCTGCCTCCCTTGGTATTTATAAGGTAATTTTAAGACTTGTTGTGAAAAGATCTCATTAAGACCTTTCCAATGACACTCTAAGAGACTACCAATGGTGGAAAATTTTTTTGAAGTTTCGCCTCCCTATATTGCGAGACTCCTCCTTAAAACCCTCTGAAAAATTTGTATTCCCTAAACTTTTCAAGAAATCACCATTTCTGATCTTTCCTCCAAATTACATAGCTGTAGCTTCCACAGTTTCGGAGAAAAACTTCTATGGCATATAGACGGACGGACAGACGGACACAGGTTGTAATTTCAATAGGGTTTTGTATTTTAGTACAAAGCCCTAATAAAAACGATGAGTTCTGAATGCACCTGCTGTTCTCTGATGAGAGCAAGTTTAATACGTTCAAGACAGACATCAAAATACTAGTGTGGTAAAAACGTACAACAGAATTAGACAAATAAAATCTGCCAGCAACAATAAAGCACGCTAGCGGAGGAGTCATGATACTCGTATGAGGCTGCAACTGTTGTTTTGAACTGGTCTTTATAGAAAATACCATAGCCAAGGATATGCACCTAAGCATATTAAAAAATACAGCTCCTTTTGGGCCCTCAATTAGAGATAGAGTATCTCATTATCTTGATCGAATGTGAATGAGCTTGTTATCCGTCCGAAGAATCACTTACATGAAACTTCGTTGTCACCAACGGGATTGAACCAGGGACCTTTGGCTTTGGGGTGCACACTGTAACCAGTACACTATGCGGACCGCTTAATGTGTTAATACTGCTTCCTCATTCTACGAATATTCTACTATATGTTAATATTGCTTTCCTCATTTAAACTAAAAAAAAACGTCATTGCAACAAAATAACACTGCTATAGGCACTTATCATTCAGCCTAGTTTGGTACGGCAATGTTATTATATTTCCAATTAGAATACTCATCTATCCATTCGTATCTCACGTCTGTGTTTGGGGATGCTTTCAAACCTTTGGTATTAATGCAAAATAAAAACCTAACTGAAACACATTGCATTGCATTCGAATTTATTATCGTCTCATACAAATTTTCAAATGTTTTTCAAAATACTATCTTGGAACAAACAGGATAAAGTATCTTTGTTTCTTATTTTTAACCGACTTTTAAAGGAAAGACGGTTATCATTCACCACATATATTTGTTTTGTAAAATAATTTTACAAAACCCTACTAAAATCGTGACCTGTCTGTCCGTCTGTCCATCCGTCCTAGTGTCACAGCACTTTTTCTCGCAAAGCACTTAAGCTAGAAACACCAAATTTTACATGTAGATGTAAAGTGGTGCTCTCTTGAAAGTTCAATCACAAAAAAAAATTATGAGGCATTTAACGAGGGTCTCCCCACATAGGGGAGTGGCCCCCAAAAAAAAAATGTTTCATCAAAGGTAGTCAATGTGGATATCATATGAAAGGTCTTGATAAGAACTTTACAAAACAGGTCTTAAACTGACAATTGTTGCTTTTAGGGGCGCATAGGGGTGGGGAATACTCGAAAACTTTCACTTTCACCACGATTTTTCAGCATAAATGATCAACGCGTGTGATTAAAGAAGTTTCAGATGAAGGTCAACATATTAACTTAAAATCTTTCGGTACATAATTTTAATCCTTTCAAAGACTCTGTAGATATTAACTGCTCAATATGATACATTGATGTTGAGAAATTGAATTTTAATGATCTTTCATACGAAAAATGCCAATTATTTAACACTCTTCAAGGATTTAAAGGTGGTACCGATTCCTTGGTGACAGATGACAAAAATGATCAGTATCCTTAGTTTTCTGTACTAACTGTACACTTCAGTCAATAATTTCTACCGCAAATAACAAATAAATTACTTCTAAATGCAGCATAAATACAATTCAAAGTGATTTAGAGCGATTTCATTGAGGAAAATTTCATTATGCTTTTCTCTTCCGCATTCATTCTTTGCCTACTGAGGACCTTATTTAAATCCTTCTACATTCTTAGACGTAAACGTTATACATAGGATTTATAAAATTTCCCGAAGAAATAATGGGGATTGACTGATTGTAAATTATAGAGTTAATCACCATATGTAAATTGATTCGTTACTTTTAGTTAATATTATACATTGCATGCATATAAATCTGAAATAAGTGATTTCCATACAAGACCGTCGAGAATCTTCTAACATATAACTGATCATAACTTTAAGCTTTCATTTAACTATAGGACATCATTTTCATGAAGATTTCATGAAAATTCTGTGGCGTAATTAACTAAAACAAGTTAGAAAGCAGACCTACGCTCATGTCAGAAGGGTTTTGTACCCAATTTCTCAGGAATGCAGTCACCAGCAACGAAAAAAGTCAAGAAATATCAAAGAGATATGCACGTTTAAAAGAAAATCCATTGTTTCTCTATTTTCAACGGTCACCATTTTGTTGCAAACCAACAAAAATCACTCAAATCATGAATGCCCAAAAATATTAATGTCATTGACCTCATTTAAAAATTTCAAGAAGATCAAATCAAAACTGCAGTGCCTGATTCGATGGAAAGTCTATGAAATATCAAAATCATGTGTTATTGTTATCGTAATTGGAGAAATTTCAAATGGCCATAACTTCCGTGTATATCATTCTACTTTCATCAAACTAACAAAGTTTAAGGATCTTTTATAGGACTACTTAAATATCGCGTTTCGTTAAGTTTAAAGGTACCTATACGATCTTATTGGGGAAAATGTGAAATTCGAATATCATACTTTTATTAACAAATTTGAGCGAATTTTGACTTCTAAGGTATTTGTTGTTGTTTTACTCATTCACATAGCAATGTGATTTTTTTCAGATTTTTTGGATCACAGGTGTCCAATCGCGAGGGAGGGGACACTAGTTTTTCTTGTAGTTGCACTCCCTGTGCGCCCCTGAAGCAAAAAGTGTCAAACTAAGACCTGTTTTGAAAAGTTCTTATCAGGACCTTTCATTTGATACGCATACTGGCTACCTTTGACAAAATTTTTTTTTTTCAGGGGCCACACTCCTGCATGGGGAGACCCCCTTAAATACCTTATAAAACTTTTTTAAATTTGGATTTTGAAGGGTGCACCACTTTACACCAGCATACGAAATTTGATGTTTCTAAGTTAAGGAGTTTGCGAGAAAAAATGCTATGACACACGGACGGACGGACAGACGGACAGGGACAGACAGTTTGAAATTTTAGTAGGGTTTTGTTAAATTATTTTACAAGACCCTAAAAAGAGGCGATGGGTACGAATAAATGTGAACGAGTGATACGGCAATGAAGGATATTTCGAAGTCAATTTCTTGAGATTGATTGCGGAGTTCACTCTATGGTTCTATATATATATATATATATATATATATATATATATATATATATATATATATATATATATATATATAGATGCATATATATGCAATGTTGCTTCGATTTTCGCCAAATTTTCAGAAATTAAATATTTTGACTAGTTTTGTTAATCATTCAAATTGGTGAATCGAAAACTAAATAAAGGCTATTTCAGATTAAAACCCGTGATTTCTGTTTTGAGCAAAGTATAGCTCCGATTTGTACCAAAATTGGTACAAAAATTCATTAAACTGTGTAATAACGCTCAGAGTAAAATATCCAACGTCGAACCATCTTAAAAACAAGTTGAAGTAGCAGGAGGATGCTCCTGCCAGAAGGGTATTGTAAAACAATTAGTAAATCAAACAATATATTCTGCATATCAAAACTTGACTAATATATAGATTCCATAAATTGAGTTCTAAAAATTATTATGGTTATTATAATTTTAAACTAGCCACCATTTTGTTTCAAGTGGTTTGACCTCGTCGTTTGATTAGTCATGATAACACATGGATATTACTTACAATTTCTAAAATTTTTATCAGAATTCCTACATATTTGTAGTGTCTCGGTCCGTTGCACGCGTGTATCTTCCTAGTATCACGTGTTAATGTTGTTGTAATTGTTAAATATTCAATCGGCTGTAACTTAGCTGTTTATTGTTCAATTATTGTGAAATTTTCGAACCATATACAATCACTTTCAGAAAATTTAAATTATAGATTTTGGGAAATCTAAGGGTCACATCTTGATTTTATAGACAAAAAAGCAAAATTTATAAAATGTACTATTATTAACAGAGTTGATCGAATTTCGACTTCTAAGGTATTTGTTGCTCTTGTGAAGGAAAAATTGACAGTTTAAGTACTGTTTTGAAAAGCTCTTATAAAGGACTTTCATTTGATATTCATATTGGCTACCTTTGATGAAATTTTTTTTTCAGCGGCCACTCCCCTGTACTGTAATCATCGATTCATGGCCTATTTTTTCGAATCCTAGAATGGTTACAAAGTCCTTTTGCTAGGAGCTCTCTCCTGCCTCCTCGACTTGTTTCACCTATGAGTATTAATTGTAGGTACTCATCTTCAGTCATTCATTAAATTGAATCAAGTGTTAAAAGCATGCGCCTTAAACGTTGCAGTTGGGGCAAAATAACTCAAAATTATTCAATCTTCGCAGGTTCAAAGAGATTGAAAATATTCCACTAAATTTTAATGTCAGAACCAGCAAACGGTAACTGTAGCCTTGATAAATTCAAAGTAGACAAGAAGCACGTTACCATTGAGTTTTAATTTTGATCTACCTAGAATATTTCAGAGTTGCTTTTCACTTTTTTCTGATAAAAAAAACATTCATGCCTTCAATGAAACATCATAAGTAACAATATATTTCAATATTTAATCGTCAGTTAAGGGAAATCAGCCAAATAATCTACAATATAATAAAGCGTCGACAAAATAATTTAGATTTAATAGTCTCCCCGGTTATAAAACATAGTCTTTCATAACTTAAGGTGAATTTTAATTAAAAAAACTGAATACCACTTCCACTCATAGGTCATGGTTTCATATTCTTTATCTTCGCCAAAGCGCAGGGAATCATCTGGCGATTATTTCGATTAGACATGGAGCAGAATGTTTAATGGCTGAGGTAAGGTTACTTGAACAAGACCTAAGACTTTTTTCTGACAGTCCAAAATAGCCGACAAGTGGCCGCGAAATGTTCACAAGCCGCATCTGTTCGGTCCAATGATCTCATGCGATTCTACTCGTAGTTGATTGTATTCTTTGTCCCTTCACCGATTATGTGTTTTCATGAACGAGAATTGGCAGTCAATTGTATGCATACTGTGTTCCTTCCTTCCAATTACGATCAGGATTACAAGAATGATCTCGGAGACACAGAAACTGGCCACTCTTCATAGGAAGTGAGAAGTTGATGGTTTGGAAATTACTTGCAGTTTTGGCCGGACATAGTTTTTTATAAGGATTTAACTCGTTTCAGTATATTTTAGATGCAATAATAAATCTGATTTGTTACAAGATTCACATGCTTTGGTAAATACCACACAAGATATCCAATAATGTACAAACCAATGCATTATCTCAGTAAGAAACTTTGAAACAGGAATATTGATCGAAATGCATCTCAACCACTACATAATGTTACCGCCAATCTGAAATTTTCTTCAGACGTTCTCTATTTATTATTCATTGGGAAACTAACACTTGCCTGATATTTTCCAACAAGCATTGAATATGTTGGAAGAATGGCGTTCGCCATCATATAAAAGATTCATGCACTCATGAATATGTTCCTCGACATACAATATGGACAGATTGTTGCTCTTTCATATTTCGCACCTTAGCAGTATTACCAACCGCTCCTCTGCTGCCAACATGGCTCATAAATATGCCAGCCCACTTCAATCCTTTGTGTTAATTAAATTAAAATGAGTGGCGTTAACAATCGCAAGGCAAACAAGAACCGTGCCTAAGTGCTTATACAAGAAATCGTTAAGAACAGCATGGCCGCGAGTATTTCCTCCTACGCTGTTAAAGACTCTTTCTTCACCATCATCATCCTTGCTCTTGTCCTCATCCTTAACATAATCATCATTCTCATCATAGCCATCATCATCACAATCATGATGAAGTGAGCTGCATTTCGCTCGCTCAACACATATTGCACTTTGTCGAATCTTCATTGTGCCCCTGAAACGTCATTTTGTTGCAAGTTCCTGAGACTCTTGTCATATTGAAAGGACCCAAATCATTTCCTAGTTAAATTCAAGGGATGCTCTCTATTCGTCTGTTCACTACTATATGAAGTATACATGGATCAGTTTGAACTGTGACCCAGCTCGGCACTTACTAATCTCGAATAATTTCCACTTTTGCTCATTACATCCTTTTCATATGAACATAAAATGAGCAATTAATTGACAATGCTGTGAGCTATGAAACCAAGTGAAGTTAGAAAAAGTTTAAATGATGAAATGGATATTTCAGGAGTAGATAGAATTGATATAATGAGAAATAAAGCGCTAACCGCCAAAGCGACTGTTGAATACAAAATTATTGGATAGTCTAACAAGGCGGAAAGGTCAAAAGTCGTGGTCTCTAGAAAATTTAGGTCTAACCGAATGTTCAAAAATTTTGTAAGGGGGTCCCTCCTTACGCTGAAGTGGCCCTTCAAATTTTCGTTATCAAATGGAAGATGGTCTGAAACAAAAAAGTATTTTTATGCATCATGGGGTCAAGGAGAAGGCAAAATCTATGAAAAATGTGTGTCTTCCCCTCACGGTTGGACGCCTTTGAGCCAAACAATCTTAAAAAAATCAAGTGGGTCTTTCTCTGTAAGTAAATGGGCATCAAACACCTCAGAAATCCAAACTCACTCACCTTTCTTAATAGTAGTATAGTTTGTAAATTTTACGTTTTTTACCATAATATCCAAAGCGTACCCCCTTTTCTTGGAGTTGGGATTTGAATGCCATTTGCGCACAAAGTGTCGAGCTTTCATGATCACTAGCGATTGAACTACCCACCAAACACCTCCCATGTCCACCTGAAAACCTAGCCTGGAATCGTTCGATCAACTACTTCGAGCCAGGTCTCATTTTGCTACGCGTGGAGTGCCTTTAAGCTGGGAGACCACTCCTCCGGCGAAAAAAGAGGGGGGAAGATGAATTGCTACATAAGTTATCCCCCCTCCCCCGACGGTCCCAGCTGCTGTGCGTCCTTATCATATAGGACTGCCCAAACATAATATGCCACATGGTTCCATTTGTCATTGTCATTTGCCGTTGCTCTGATTTACTCAGAGAAACTCATCTTCGAGTCTATCAGTAGCCCCAGACGCTTCACCGCTGGCTTCAGTTCGAGTAGTATGTCCCTAATACAGATCGTTCTTACTCCAGGTACTCCCTCTTTGGCAAAGTTGACTACTTCGGTTTTCTCCAGCACTAAAGCGAATTCACCACCAGTCATTCAATCCCTCACTTGACGCATTAACATACCTAGCCTAAGTTTCGCGTGGTAAGCGGTACGTTCACCAACTAGAGCCACAACATCACCCACATAGCCGATCAAGCGTGACTTATTTGGCATCTCCAGGCTTAGTAATCTGTTGTAAGATACGCTTCACAGGTCCGGACCAAGGATAAATCCCAGGACAACAGTCAATGTAACTTCCATCCATCGTTGGCCCTGTATTGTACCATGAAGCAGGCGTTTGCCTTTCGGACTGTCCCTAAGAAGTTGCATAAGATATTCTGGAACTTGTAAAGAGGGTTTCAACGTATCCCGAATATCCACCCATCTAACGCGGTTGAAGGCGTTCTTAACGTCGAGTGTCACCAACAGAAAGGTCCATCGATTGGTGCGGCTATGTGACTCCGCTTTTTGGACAGCATCCACCACCTTTGCAGTTTCATCAACGGTGGAGTGAACTACTCTGAAGCCGTATTGCTGAAGAGATAAATCACCAGCAACATGAATTGCGTCTGTGAGTGTTCCCTTGATGAATTTCTCTAGCACTTCTCCAGCCGTGTCTGGCATGCATAGTGGGCGATATGCTAATGGCGATCCGGAATTACCATTTCTGATCAGCACAAGCATCGTCACTTTCCATCGTACCGGGAAAAACCTCGTTCCGTAGGCAAGTGTTGACTATGTTAAGCAGCAAGTCAGGGCAATAATGATAGACAAGTTGCAAACCTTCAGCTCGAACACAATCTGAGCCTGAAACCGTCCTTATTTTTAAAGATACGACTACCTCTTCCAGTTCCGGCTGTGTGAAGAGTGCCCTGTTCCACCGTGGACCGCGTCAACATAGATGGGATGGGCGGGGAAAAGTACCCGCACTATCTTGTTTGCCTTTTTCGTTTCATGCATGCATGCTGTCCGTAGGGAACCGAGCTTCCGCATAACTAGCTTGCTGCAAAGGTCCTGCGAATTTTTTCCACTAGATCTTGCCAGCAGCAAGCGTTATTCTTATCAATCAGTTTGCAAAACCATTTCCTAGCGAACTTACAGTGACTCCCAAAAAGATCCGCGCAAGTAAGAAATGTTCCTTCTTTCTCATTTCATAAGTCAATAAAAAAGGAAAAAAATTGAAAAAAAATTATATAATGAGTAGAACAGAATAGCCTTACATATCACACAATATAAAACTTTTTCACTTTATATGTACCAAAACAAAGAAAATTTCGTAAAGGAAACAAAAAATTGCACCTCTCAAAAAGTTCCGCACACAGGCTAAATTGTGAAAACAAGCAAAAATTTTATAAAACTAGTATTTTTTTGCCTGTCCTTTTGATTCACTAACAAATTTGATTCAATTTGTAAGTCGCCAAAACTGATCATTCTTACTCTAGGGATTCTCTTTTTTGTCAAGATGACCACTTCAGTTTTCTCCAGTGCTAAACTGAACCCGCGAGCAGTCATCCAGTCCCTCACTCGGCGCATTAGCATATCTAGCATAAGTTACGCTTGCTCAACGGTGCATCCAGCGACCAGAGCCACAATATCATCCGCAAAGCTGACCAAGCGTGACTCATCTGGCATCTCGAGTCTCAGTAGCCCATCGTAAGACACATTCCACAGGTCTGGACAAAGGATAGAACCATGGGCAACACCCAATGTAATTTCCATCCTTTGTTGACCCTGTGTTGTACCGTAGAGCAGGCTTTGGTTCTTCAGGTAGTCCTTCAAAAGCCGCATTAGATATTCTAGAAGTTAAAAAGGGGATTCCAGCGTATCCAGAATATCCACGCATCTAACGGAGTTGAAGGCGTTCCTGACATCGAATGTCCCCAACAGCATGATCCGTCGCTTCGTGCGACTATATGCCTCTGCCTCTTGGACCGCGTTACCCACTTCTGCAACCGCAACAATGGTGGAACGTCCTGCTCTGAAGCGGTCTACTGAGGAGATAGGTCCCCAGCAGAACGAATCGTGTTAGTGAGTCTTCCCTTGATGAGTTTCTCTAGCACTTTCTCAGCATTGTCTAGCATGCATAATGGGCGGTATGCAGACGGCGATTCAGGATTTCCTTTCCTCTTGCTGAATAACATGAGCCTCGCCACATTCTATCGTATCGCCCATAGGTAAGCGTTGAATGTGCTGAGCAGCAAATCAGGACAATGGTGATAAATGAGCTGCAACACCTTAGCCGGAACACCATCTAGACCTGGAGCCTTCCTCGCTTTCTATGAAAGGGCTGCCTCTTCCAGGTCCGGCTGTGTGAAGAGTGGACACTCGACTGCTGTTTCACCACTATCACGGACTGTTTCGTCCATCTTTTGCGTGTCATGTATAAAAGGTTTCCGTACAGGGCACCGAGCTTCCGCGTAACTAGCTTTTAGCCAAGGCCCCACGGATCCTTGTTCATATTCTCCACTAGATCTTGCCAGCAGCGAGCCTAGTGGTTGTTGATCAATTTGCGAAAGCATTTCCTGGCCAACTTATATGCAGCTGCGCGGTTGCTTGCCTCGTCACGGCTCCGTGCCCGTTGAGCCTCATGTCGAAGCTTGTGACACTCCCTTCGTTTTTCAGCGATTTCAGTTGACCACCAGTACACTGTGAGCTTGCCGTACCGGGGTTTTCGACGGGGCATAGAAGCTTTGCGAGCAGTCGTGATGGTGCTCATAGTTGAGTTCACCACTCCTTGAGCTGCCAGTTCTTCCATCCACTCTGGAGCTCCCTGCATCGATGCACCTACTGTGAGAATCTCGACGAACCTCTCGACGTCCATCCTTCCGATGTTTCATCCAATTGTAGAAGGCCGAATGCACTGACATCGGGAGATAACATCACTGATCTCAAGCCTAATGCACTGGTCATCACTGGCTGAGCAGCCCTCTAACGCTCTCCAGTTGTGTATCCTCCGTACTAAGTACTCCGAGGCTCATGTCACGTCCAGTGTGGTTTCTTCACAGCCAATACGGTGGAAGGTCGGCGTATTTATGGTGTTTAGTACGACGAGCGCTATCCTGGCCGCCATTTCCAGGACTCGTTTTCCCCGCGGATCTGTTTGAGGCATGACCCATTCGATTGCTTTAGCGTTGAAGTCTCCCCCACCGAGCACATTCCAGTCTGCTTTCAAGACAGCGCCCTTCAAAGCCTGAAACTTGGCTTGGAAAGATGATATCGATTCGTTCGGCGTTAGGTACACACTAAAGAAGGTGGTCCCTGAGCACCAAACCCACACAAAACCATCCCCACGTCCACAACTCTCCGCCTGGAAATCATTATGTCGAACCCAGATGGCGGCAGTACCAGTTTCATCTGAATACCATGATGCAGGACTTTTATCATGATGTTGCCCGCTCAGCAGCAAAAAGTTGGCTTTCATGTCCCTCGCAAACTACTTCAGCGTGTACCTTCTTCGTACACTCTTTTCTTTTATGCCCCATTTCATCGCATTTGTAACATAGAGAACTCCTATCGGATCATTTGCATACTTTTGTGGTGTGACCATAGCCAAGGCATTTGAAACATTGAAGAGGCGTTGCTCTTCACCGTACTCTACAGACAACCCACCCTATTCGTACTTTGCCCGTGCTCAGAAATTGTTAGGCATCCTTTTCAGTCAAGTCAATAATGGCCATGCGTTGTGCCCTATAATTGCCTGGTGTCAGCCTCGCCTTGATCCCGTTCACGCTAGAGAACTCTGTTTTGATGGCCTCTTCCACTTCGGCCAGATCCGTCACGGCTTGGGCGGGGCGTTAGCTGTGCTTTGCCGAGGACTTTCTTTACTGCGTCGCAGAATGCTTCCTTATTGCCGGCCTCTGCTCTAAATTTGACGAGTATGTGGCCTGACCACGTTGATTGTACTGCGTTGATAGCAATGTTAGTGTCTTCGGGCCTAAAGTTCCCCCTGATGTCCTGCAGCGCATCTATGTAGGATCGACCATCTTGGGGTCGGGGCTTCTTTGTCGGGGCTTCTTTCTTTCTTGTTTGACATCGGGTCTTTTTTTTTTCTGGGGCGTCCATGCAAACTTTACTTTCTGGCACTTTTTGAAGGAGCTTCTTAGCAGCTTTCTTCGCTCCTTTTGTGAACACTGCCTGGAACATCTGATCTGGTGCTCCACGCCTATCAAGTGCCTCTTCCTTCCTTCTCTTATCCCGATCTCCTTCAATTGGGCTTGGCGCCATTCTTTGATTAATTTTTAATTGTGGAGCTGTCTGCACCTGTCCTCCAGATTTCACTCCCAGCGCTTCGTATGCCTTTTGCTCTTCTTCGGCTTTCTGGTCCTCTTCGGCCTTTAACCAGCTTTTTCGATAGTGCTCTATGCGGTCTAGGAGTTCCTCTAGTTCAAGAAGCCCAATCCTTACTGCTTTGGTGATTTTTGGCGAGTCGCATGCAGATTGTTTTCTTTTCAGGACATCTCCCCCTTTTCGGAATAGCCTTTCTTCTTCATAACGCTGGGCGGCAATTGTACTTTGCCGCCATCGTCGTTGGGAGAGGTTATCGCCTTCTCTTTTCGAATACAGTTATTTCGCCACATTTTCGACGCTGGCGATGAAATCACACATCGTCGCTTCATGCCGTAATCTCCTCATTGACTTTAGGATGGGTCTTCACTAATTCAGGATTATCGACCCTTGCTTCAATCGCTTTGGTAGCGATCGCAGCAGTGATCATCGAATTCTCGAGTTGCTTTGTATTTTCCTACACCGCTCGAACATCTGGCACGGCATGCAGAGTTTCCCGCTTTTCCTTCATAGGACGCTCTGGCGTTCGCATCATTTTTTTTTTGCTGCGCCCGAACGCCACAGGAATCTCAGTCTGGATCAGACTGTCTGTTAATCTCCATTTTTCATCCGTCTTCACTATCTTTGTATTAATCGTCGTTTTTGTAGTCGTTAGTACTGCGTCCGATGTGCTGTTAACATCGTGGCTGGTATCACTGTTTGCGTCGTCGTTATTGATATTTTTTCATGCTTTTTTTGTGTTTTTTGATATTTTTTAAGGTTTTTTCGTTGCTCCAGTTTTATTGGGTGCTCCCTTGGAGCCGCTATCTCCGTTCGCGTGTGTAGTCGCCTTTTTGGTCCCATGGTTATCTTTGCGGAGCAGGGAGGCCATGCGAGGGTTGGCACAAGCCCTTATGTGGACAAGTGCTAACACTAATCGGGAGTCCGTCTCAACCGAGCCTTCACCACCAACCCAATGGTGCGAGCTGCGAACGTACTCTGAGGCCTGCCCAGGTTTTACTGGGATGGAGACGGAATGATAGTTGAATTGGAGCCGTTCACACACGATGTCACCTCGGCGCTATCGTGCGAAGCAACTAGGTCCAAATCATCATACCCGCCAGCCAGTTCGTTGTCCAAGGCGTAGTCCAGATCCAGTCGGGGTTGCTACCTGTCATCCCAGAAGGGAGCCTCTTGGGATTCCCCATATCCTCGGTCTGTGGGGCGGTGCTCCCCAAGGAATGCTAGCCTCCAAGTATGCTCTTTTTGACCGGCATTTTCCCTGCGGGAATTTCCTCGGGTATGTGGTGGTGGAACTCCACAAAGAATGGTAGCCTCCAAGAGTATTCCCGTCAGCCAGCATTTTCCCTGTAGGGCCAAAACATTAAACTCGTTAGGCTTGGACTAAACTTTCGCAGGGCCATACGAGCCAAAAACGCTCAATTTGCTTTCATCGGCAAAAATCGTTCAGGTATTCCCTAGCAAAATTTGAACGTTCTTTTCTATTTACGTTGCTAATGAGTGGTTTTTTACATGCAATACTTCCATTATATTGAGCACTTCTCAAAATTTGGCGTACTGTTACACGTGCCAGTTTTTTTTTCAAAAGCTGCGAAAACTTCACTTACAATATTTGGAAGCACTCAATTTAGGGTTTTTTATTTATTTTCCGGACGATCGCGCTTTCTTCAAGTAACGTTAGAACCTTAAAAGCCAGAACTATGCTTCAAGTTTATTCTGCCTTCCCTTTAATGCCTCCGACGAATATCGTAAACAGTTATACGTTTCATGTTAAGGGTCAAACATATTTCTGCCACAGTTTTACCTTGTTCATTACTAAAAACCATCAACTAGATCTCTGGAGACGTGTATTTGCCCATTTTTCATTAACGCAAGCACAATGTTTCTTGAAGTTTCTCAAAATGCGTGGTTTCAAGTAAATAGTAGATATAATGCGCCCGAATTTGGCGTATGTCTGGTGTTCAGTACGATGAGTGCTGTCCTAGCCCCCATTCGATGACCTGCAACCTGCTCAAGCAGGATGCGGGTCGTCAAAGTTTTGATTTCGCCTCGGCTAGGAGTTTCTGGAAAATCCGACATTTTGCTGCTTTCAAGATATGAACGAGAGCATGTCAGGTTTTTCAGAAAACCTTAGCCAAGACAAAATCAGAACCTCGATGATCCATATCCAGTAGGTCTTCGAAGTCATCGAAACTTCCTGAAATTAATACAAGGTCCTTATGCTTACAAAATTTCACAGAAATCAGACCATAACCAAGTGAGTCACAGGCATTTCAATTGTATGGGATTGCAAAAACAATAACACGTGCGGATCTTTATTATATATTTTAAACTGACATAGCCACTCTTTTTTGTTCGGGTTTCCATGGAAATCTTAGGAATGTATTATAATTTGGATAAGACCAATTGGCCGAGCATTCTGGAAAATGATTTAAGTGGAACAAATGGCAGTTGTTATGTGCTTATGAAAGACACTCTGCATCATTTGGATAGATTTGAACGATTTTTTATACAAGTTCTATATTACATGAATAAACCAGTTCATCCCATCAGAAAATTTGTCTCCAACCCCAGAATATTACAAAGCCCTTCTAATAGGAGAGCTCTCTTTTGAATGGCTATACGTAGATGAATTCTCATTTCCAATAGACTATTTGTTTAGGTTTCACTTAGGTTCCATTGAAAGGACATGAACATCAGATTACATCAATGTACATTACAGCTAAGATGGATCAATAGTTGACTTTGAGCCAATTTATTGCCATGCCTGATCGACATATGTCTTTTTCTTTAATGTATTGTAACATGTTATGGTTCACTGCCGATACATTTAATATTCCGGGGAAGTGAAAACGCAATGTCTTCAAAATTAAGTTAAAAGAGTTTATTCACTAAGAATGCACAATAATTGATTTCACTACTTTACAAATCGCATTTTATTTTACTTTACACTGTCTATCAATTTATATTCCAACCCGCTTCAAATACTTCATAAAAATCACTTCACTGTCAATCAATATCGTCTTTGATTTGCGCTCTGCTTCTATCGCAGTTCTTATTATCGCGATTTTGCTATTCCTCACCATTCATTCAGCTCGGCTTTGTACAGGGTTTCTAGCCATTCAATCCATTTCTCGCATATTGGTGAATGTTCTGGCAAGAACTACCTGGAATATTCAAGGGGGGTTTCTCAAGGGGTGTTCCGAACTTTATATCGGCCGGCAGATGAAAAGTCTTTGGCTGCAAGTTCGCCCGTTGTAGTAATCTAGCAGTTAGTTAAATTTATTATTTTATTACTTTAAATTATTTGATAATTTCATGTAGAATTTAAATTTTATATTTTTATGGCAATTTATAGATTTTATATTTTTTTGTATTCAGCATAACTATAACTGCTCGATTAGAATTCGGCACAGGCAAAGAGTTAAAAGAAATTCATGCATAATATATCCTAGATCAACTAATTCACTACACAAACAGTAAATTATTTCCATATAGAAAATCCAGTTATGACTAGAAAGCATGGAAATTACAGATTCTCGCTCAGCTCATCGGAAACCTAGACATACAAAAAACAAGAAAAAATAAATTTACACTCATAGAACACTGCAACAATTTTTATGAATGAACCATCTACTTAACGCCACTTGCGATTTCCATGTAAATGGGAAAAGTATTTCTAAAGGATTGCAATTGTGTGCTGCTTGTGAGTGGAGCGTTGATTAATACGTTGCCGTACCGGGTGGGATGGAGCCGGTTCGGGAGTGTATACGTCGGCCGTCGACTAGTTGTAGTGCATTAGGAACTGGTATTTTATTCGCATAGCCACGAGTACGCGATTCTGTCGGTTGAGTCGCAATTTCAAGTTGTCCTACATTGAACCGAAGCTAAAACACGGTTCTGTGTCGAATTTTCTTGGCATTTGCCGCTGCGTTCGTTGACGCTCTGTCGTTCTTGTGCACAGTGATGATCCGTTCGTTATACTTGTTAGGAAGGTGAAAAATCAGCATTCGAGGCAAGACTTGCGAACAACTTGTGCATTGTATGATTTCTGCATTGAGATCAGTGCGATCTTGGAGGGGTTATTTGGATCTCGGGGAAAAGCAGGCAAAAATTCGAGCGAATAATTCACCAACTGCTGTGTCTGCACGCAGAACCAGAGTTGACGCGAATAAAAGACGGGCGAGGAGAGCCCATTATATTTGCGGGCGATATATTCTAGCGTGTAGCAGCCATGTGTTGGCGTGGACATGGGAGGTCACTGCGAAGCTCACATGCTATAATTGCATAAAAATAGCATCGAAAACGTGCAGAAATATTAAATGCAATCCATGGACGCTATCAAATATTCGTCTCTCTAAAAAATGCTTGCGTTCAGTTATGGACATAGCGGAGATTTGTGGCAGCTGTTTGTAGTAAACAAATGCGATTGTCACCGACGAAGTGAATTTAGTTTGATTAAAATTTGTGCCTTATAATATAAGATAAAATGAGTGTGAAATTTGCGGCGCGTGAACTTATTCAGTTAATTGTATATACCTACTGTATTCGGCAAATACCTAAGACAACAAGGCAACTGAGCACGAATTTCAAATAGTTCTAGTGCGGTCAAATTACTTGGAAGTCTTTTAAGCGCCTTCTAGTAAAGTCAAGCTTTTGTTTAGCAGCCATATCAAACACAACGCAAAATATTACTTTTCAAAATAAGTAATTTACGGAACGACTTTATATATGAATTACCATAACAACGTATGCATAGTGAAACGGTCGTTATTCAAGACATTTGAAAGTATTGTGAAATTTCCGTGGAAAAAGGAGCTTTAATTTGTCGAAAGGAAATTTTATATTTGTACTTAATGAGGTTATTCACACTTAAGCAAAACTACATAGAATTTGATAATTGCCCAAAACGTCATCGCCATCATTCAATTAATGTGGAATTGTAGAGGATACCTGCATCGTCGTCGAGCGCTCGGATGACCATGCGGGTAAGTGCCCTTTTTGCCTCATATCTTTGATTTGAATTGGCTTTCTTTTTTTCTAAATTTATTTATTTTTTTAAATTAATATTTTTTCTTTTTTCTATTCTGTCTATATTTATAAAAAAAAATATTATTATATTAATATATTGATTAAATTTTAAACATTGTATAAATTATAAATTATATAAAGAAAAAAAAAGATTAGAATAATGAATAAAAAGAAAGGGATATATTTATTATAAATATAATAAAAATAAAATGAATTCATACCCCGTACCCTTCGGTCTTTCCATTACGTTGGATTTGACCGGGTATAGGACCCGGTACGGTGGCAGGCTCACACCACCATACATGAGCCAGCCGCCGGGTATTAACTCCTTTGTTTCAGGCGACGGCGCGGGTTGAGTGGCCCGAGCAAGGTGCCTCTTTATGACATATGATTATGTAATCGAATTGCATGATTCTATGGCATAAATTGGTCACCGGGGTACTTCTCTTCTGATGAGAAGGCTTATGCAAGTTAACTTGTATGAGTTTTCCACTCAGAAGTGGAATACCTGGCCACTGCAACAATTATGGATTTTAATCCGGTTGGGTGGGTGCACGGGGGCTCCATCACCACCCGGTTGCCCCTCTCTCATTTGTGGGCCATGAGCCTCTCCGGGTCAGGACGAGGTTACCCTGCTTCCACTTCTTTTTACTTGTTTCTCTTGTTCCATGAACAAGTCAGTTGCCCCTGGTGCAGTTGCCTACGATTTTTGCGACTTCGGTCGCCTTGCTTTTTTCGACCCCAGAAATTCGTGAATGCGAAATTCTTTGTAGTGGGTCCTTGCGCTGGGGGAATGAACCCACCCCACGACACCGCAATGCTAGCCTGCCAGCCCATTCACGCGTCCCCAGACAAGGGCATTCTCGGCAGATACTGACACCTTCTTCTGCCGAGGCAGCAGACCATCGCTGCAGTCCTTTACGGACTTTTGAATTACCTTTTCACTACAAATGGCGCCCAACGTGGGGCCCGAAATGCCCGGCTGTATCATCAGTCATGAGCACGAGACAGTCCATCGTCTCTAGGTGTCCCTACAAGGTGTCAGGACTATTGGCGGGTAGGTAACTACTGAGGGCTTTTGCACTAATCGTGCCCCAGCAACTTAGTAACTTCCGGACCTGTGTTGTCTTTGGACATCAATATCGTTTGGTCCTGCTTCTGATTTATACTTTGGTGGTTTACCACCATTGTATGACCAGTAAGGCCAAATGATATCAGAGTCCCTATTTGTATTCGGAAGTTATTATTTCAACATCTATTTTGCGGAGGATTCTGATCTGCTCCCCAAACCATGTGGTGCCTGAGTGTCTTACACTACATGGATCTTGATTTCATGTGATTGGCTGATTAGCTAATCCATGACTATCCATGACAAGACACGCGCTGCTTGTGGGTCAGAATTCAACCCTGTGCTGACAAGTTGTAACTTTTAAAAACTTGCGGATGAGGGAGCACTTCTGAACCCTGATTCTCATGGTGCCGCAAGAGAGTAGTCTTTGAGACGCTTCAGGAGTGTGCCAATGGTGCCCGTACTTGGGAAGAAGGACGGAATGGAAAGACCGATTATTTTTTTTGATACCGTAAATTTTTGATAACCAATTAAATTTTTTTTCCATACCTTTTGTTTTTTTTTGAGGAGTTTTAAAGTTCGCCACTTTCGGCCACTTGTGATTGTTTCGTCTTTTTAATAATCAATTTATTTATAAAATCATTTTTAGCATCTCGTGAACACACTTTTATTATCATATTTATTAGCGTCAACCGTTTTAGGATAGCGTAATGGACATTTCAAGCACATGTCGACTTTGCCTGTGGATTGGCGATGAAATGTACACGTTGTTTGATAGTTTTGTCGATGAAGCGAGGAGGATTGGTGTCGTTAGATGACTGAAGGAGTACATCAAGATTAATATTGTTTTCGAAGATGGCTCACCAGACGAAATCTGTGGTGATTGTTACACTGAAGTGGAACGTATATACTCCTTCGTACGTCGCTGTAAAGAAACCGAGTCAACACTACAACGACTTAAATCGGCACGATGACCTCAAGAACCAGTTATCGACCAGCTGAACAAGATTCGAAGAGCAGACTACCATCCGTCTGAGGATCCGGATCCACCCTCTCGATACCAGCCTTGGAACTCCGGGGATCTTCCGCCACGACTCAACCAAATACCACCAGCGACTCTAGGTCCAGTAGCTCCGCAGGAACAACCCTATATGCTGAAGCCGAAGCATATCCCCAGCATTGTCCAGGGTTGGAATCTACGTTTTAGCGGGGAGCCAAACGACCTGAACGTGGAAGTTTTCATTGGCAGGGTGGAGTCCTTGGTCGGGGAGATGTTGGCCGGTGACTACACGGTGCTGGCAGGATACTTACCGATGCTGTTTAGGGGAGCAGCACTCGAGACCTACTGGCGGGTTCATTCGGCTAAACCATCTATACGCTAGTCACGGCTGAAGGAGGTACTCCGCATGGAATACCCGACGGTCAACATGGATGAGAGGGTCCTGGACAAGATCCATGCCAGATGGCAACGTCCGGACGAGCCCTTTCACTAATACCGGGCCG
The DNA here is from genome assembly GCA_963969285.1 of Odontomyia ornata. Taxonomy (NCBI): domain Eukaryota; kingdom Metazoa; phylum Arthropoda; class Insecta; order Diptera; family Stratiomyidae; genus Odontomyia; species Odontomyia ornata. The sequence continues at coordinate 129,560,034 of OZ017741.1, read as the reverse complement.
ACATCTTTCGGCTGAACGACCAGCTGTCAGAGCCGATGTCATCTACTCAACTGCCGCGGGTGTTGAAACGGAATCTAAGGCCGAAACTTCGTCGCCATGTCGCAAACTCGGACCCGCAGAACATGGAATCACTGCTGGAGGTCGTGAGTCAACTGGAAGGGGTTGAGGAAGACTTCCAAGAACGGCCTTACCTGCAAGCGAGGACGGGTCCGCGACGTGAAATCGCGGAAGTGACACCAAAATTTAACAGCACAGATCTGGAAGAAAACACGGAGTCGAACACCTGTGTTCTGGACTACCCAGAAGGTGCCACTCCAAAAAACGGACGAGCGAGTACCCTACCACCTCAGTGGTACTCACCCCTGCAGTAGTTCCGAAGCCAGCTGCTCACCCCAACAAACCCGACGATAACCCACCAGCCATGACCACTATGACTGCGGATGATCACTCTCTTCCGGAGGCCTCGCCAACGACAGTATTGAAGCGACCACCGCAGTCACTGCCTGAAGAACCTCGGCAGCCTCAAATACGCATTCTAAAATCTTATCATGTTCGACTGCAGGAATATCGGGTGGCTCGTGAGCGAATAAGAAGTCACTTCCCGCCCGCGCAAGACAAAATGGTCAACCCTTCGTTGGCGGAATTTCCGCAAGAGGGTGCGCAACTGCCGTCAAACCCTAAACTTTTGTAGCATCTCGGAAGTTGCTGAGAATGAGATCAGACTTTACCACCCAATTAAAGTGTTGGGCGAAACCGTGTTTGCATGATCGACACGGGTGCCAGTATCAGTTGTCTTGCCTCGAGCTTTGGCTCGAAGGTGCTCCATGAATATACTACCTTGATTAAGCCCTGGCGCACTGAAATCAGTACAGCTGATGGCACCAAACACCCTATACGAGGTAGACTAACAACACCCGTGACGTTCAGAGATCAGATGAAGGATATTACTTTCTACATTATCTCGTCCGTGACTCAGGATGTGTACCTTGGCGTCGATTTCGTCCTTCGTTTTGGATTCGCCTCCGATTTATTCAAAGATTTGCCTTTAGATACCAGATATGTCAACGAACTCACTTCTATTCCCGATAGGCATGACCTGACGCCTAACTAACGGCAACGCCTGGAAGCATCCATCGCTGCTTTTCCATCTAACGCTACCCAAGGCCTTAGCCGCACCACCCTAGTCTCACACGTCATCGACGTTGGCAATAGTAAGCCAATTAAGCAGAAACACTCTGCCATCTCACCGGCCATGGAGAAGTTGATGTATGTGGAGCTGGATAGGATGCTCGAGTTGGGGGATATAGAGGAGTCCCAAAGTGCTTGGTCCTCACCGGTAACCTTGGTGGTGAAGCCAGGTAAAGTCCGCCTTTGCCTAGATGCCCGTAAGGTAAATGTGGTCACCATCAAGGACACGTACCCTCTTCCACTCATCGATGGAATACTAGGGAGACTGCCGAAAGCCAATTATATTACCAGTCTCGACCTTAAAGACGCCTTCTGGCAAATATCACTCGATGAGGGGTCGAGGGATAAGACCGCCTTCAAAGTGCCTGGGCGACCATTTTATCAGTTCGTCGCAATGCTCTTTGGCCTGTGTAACACGCCGCAAACGATGACCCGGCTGATGGACAAAGTCATCCCACATCACCTGAAACACCAAGTGTTCGTGTACCTGGATGATCTTTTACTCATCACGGAAACGTTCGACCAACACCTACTACTCCTGCAAGAATTAGCCCTGCACATAAGTAAGGCGGGACTCACCATCAACGTACAGAAAAGTAAGTTTGTCATGAACGAAGTCCGATACCTAGGACATGTCATCGGACATGGCACTATCAAAACGGATCCAGACAAAACTCGTACGATTGATGAGTTCCCCTTACCAAAAACAGTTAAGCAGCTACGACGTTTCCTTGATGTGGGCGGTTGGTGCCGTAGGTTTATTTGAAATTATGCAACAATTTCAGCGCCCCTGTCAGATATGCTGCGGAAAGAGAAGTTCATTTGGACCGAGCCCAGCCGAAAGGCATTTGAAGAGCTAAAACAAGCCCTAACTTCAGCTCCGGTCTTGCACAGCCCTGACTTTACGAAGCCCTTCTCCATTTATTGTGACGCAAGTCAACATGGAGTCGGAGCCGTGCTGGTGCAATTGACCGATGAGGGAGAAGAAGCTCCCATCGCCTTCATGTCCAATAAGCTGAACTCGGCCCGAAGGAACTATACTGTGTGCGAGCAGGAATGTTTGGCAGCGGTAATAGCTGTGAAGAAATTCCGAGCCTATATCGAGGGCCACCAATTCGAGATCATCACGGAAAACGCTTCGCTACAATGGTTGATGAACCAGGCAGATTTACATGGACGCCTAGCCACATGGGCTCTTAAGCTGCAAGGGTTCACGTTTTCCATCGAACATCGGAAAGGGACCCAGAACATCGTACCTGACACTCTCTCACGAATTTTTTCCCCAGGGGGAGCCAAATTGACAACAAGTGACGAGGACCCCATCGAGATAGATTTGGACAGCCCACATTTCGAATCAGACAGCTACAAAGAGTTGAGACAAACCATCGCGACCCAACAATCGCAGCTGCCTGATTTGAAAGTGAAAGACGGCTACGTGTTTAGATGAAATGAATACGCCACCGGTTATCCATGGCAGGAAGAAGAGTCCTGGAAACTCTGGGTACCGGAGGAAATGACACAACATCTGATCCTCCGCGCGCATGACCATCCTTTAAGTGCCCACGCAGGTTACGGTCGGACGTTGTGGCGACTCAAGAAATACTTCTTTTGGCCTGAGATGGCATCCCAGGTCAAAGACTACGTGAGCGCCTGTGAGACCTGTGAAGGCACCAAAGCGCCCAACCAGCCCCTTCGACCTCCTATGGGTCAACTCAACGTCCCAGAACGCGTATTCCAACGTCTATACATAGATGAGATGAAGTTTTCCGGCGCAATTTCCGCCAAAGTGACGCCGCTGGGCATTACAACGCCAAGCTGGACCGGCACTTCTTGAAAAGCCGTATACAGAAGGTAGTGGGACCCAATCGCTATATGATAACGGACCCATCGGGAAAAGAAGTTGGGATATACCACGCAAAGGACCTGCGCCGATAGATAATTAGCCACGTCTGTTCTGTCCGTCCGCACAAAGTTTCAAAAACGCGCAAGGTTTGTATACTTCAGGCAAAACACAAACATACGTATCAGTCCGTCCGTCTGCCAATTTTGTTTACTTTTATTGCTCTTCACTCCATATTCCGACGCTAAAGACAACCCATGCCATAATGAAAGGTCCTTCAGCTCCTTTTTTGCAATCCTCGTCGCCTTGGGATCGCGAGAAAATTAGCTGCCCTGTAGTAATCGAGCAGTTAGTTAAATTTATTATTTTATTACTTTAAATTATTTGATAATTTCATGTAGAATTTAAATTTTATTTTTTTATGTCAATTTATAGATTTTGTATTTTTTTGTATTCAGCATAACTACAATTGCTCGATTAGAATTCGGCGCAGGCAAAGAGTTAAAAGAAATTCATGCATAATATATCCTAGATCAACTAATTCACTACACAAACAGTAAATCATTTCCATATAGAAAATCCAGTTATGACTAGAAAGCATGGAAATTACAGATTCTCGCTCAGCTCATCGGAAACAAGAAAAAATAAATTTACACTCATAGAACACTGCAACAATTCTTATGAGTGAACCATCTACTTAACGCCACTTGCGATTTCCATGTAAATGGGAAAAGTATTTCTAAAGGATTGCAATTGGGTGCTGCTCGTGAGTGGAGCGTTGATTAAAACGTTGCCGTGCCGGGTGGGATGGAGCCGGTTCGGGAGTGTATACGTCGGCCGTCGACTAGTTGTAGTGCATTAGGAGCTGGTATTTTATTCGCATAGCCACGCGTACGCGATTCTGTCGGTTGAGTCGCAATTTCAAGTTGTCCTACATTGAACCGAAGCTAAAACACGGTTCTGTGTCGAATTTTCTTGGCATTTGCCGCTGCGTTCGTTGACGCTCTGTCGTTCTTGTGCACAGTAATGATTCGTTCGTTATACTTGTTAGGAAGCTGAAAAATCAGCATTCGAGGCAAGACTTGCGAACAACTTGTGCATTGTATGATTTCTGCATTGAGATCAGTGCGACTTTGGAGGGGTTATTTGGATCTCGGGGAAAAGCAGGCAAAAATTCGAGCGAATAATTCACCAACTGCTGTGTCTGCGCGCAGAACCAGAGTTGACGCGAATAAAAGACGGGCGAGGAGAGCCCATTGTATTTGCGGGCGATATATTCTAGCGTGTAGCAGCCATGTGTTGGCGTGGACATGGGAGGTCACTGCCCAGCTCACATGCTATAATTACATAAAAATAGCATCGAAAACGTGCAGAAATATTAAATTCAATGCATGGACGCTATCAAATATTCGTCTCTCTGAAAAATGCTCGCGTTCAGTTATGGACATAGCGGAGATTTGTGGCAGCTGTTTGTAGTAAACAAATGCGATTGTCACCGACGAAGTGAATTTAGTTTGATTGAAATTTGTGCCTTATGATATAAGATAAAATGAGTGTGAAATTTGCGGCGCGTGAACTTATTCAGTTAATTGTATATACCTACTGTATTCGGCAAATACCTAAGACAACAAGGCAACTGAGCACGAATTTCAAATAGTTCTAGTGCGGTCAAATTACTTGGAAGTCTTTTAAGCGCCTTCTAGTAAAGTCAAGCTTTTGCTTAGCAGCCATATCAAACACAACGCAAAATATTACTTTTCAAAATAAGTAATTTACGGAACGACTTTATATATGAATTACCATAACAACGTATGCATAGTGAAACGGTCGTTATTCAAGACATTTGAAAGTATTGTGAAATTTCCGTGGAAAAAGGAGCTTTAATTTGTCGAAAGGAAATTTTATATTTGTACTTAATGAAGTTATTCACACTTAAGCAAAACTACATAGAATTTGATAATTGCCCAAAACGTCATCGCCATCATTCAATTAATGTGGAATTGTAGAGGATACCTGCATCGTCGTCGAGCGCTCGGAGGACCATGCAGGTAAGTGCCCTTTTTGCCTCATATCTTTGATTTGAATTGGCTTTCTTTTTTTCAAAATTTCTTTTTTTTTAATTAATATTTTTTCTATTTTCTATTCTATCTTTATTTATTAAAAAAAAATAAATAAATAAATTATTATATTAATATATTGATTATATTTTAAACATGGTTTAAATTATAAATTATATAAAGAAAAAAACAAAGATTAGAATAATGAATAAAAAGAAAGGGATATATTTATTATAAATATAATAAAAATAAAATGAATTCATACCCCGTACCCTTCGGTCTTTCCATTACGTTAGATTTGACCGGATATAGGACCCGGTACGGTGGCAGGCTCACACCACCAAACATGAGCCAGCCACCGGTTACATATTAAATCCTTTGTTTCAGGTGACGGCGCGGATTGAGTGGCCCGAGCAAGGTGCCTCTTTATGACATATGATTATGTAATCGAATTGCAGGATTCTATGGCATAAATTTGTCACTTCTCTTCTGATGAGAAGGCTTATGCAAGTTAACTTGTATGAGTTTTCCACTCAGAAGTGGAATACCTGGCCACTGCAACAATTATGGATTTTAATCCGGTTGGGTGGATGCACGGGGCTCCATCACCACCCGGTTGCCCCTCTCTCATTTGTGGGCCATGAGCCTCTCCAGGTTAGGACGAGGTTACCCTGCTTCCACTTCTTTTTACTTGTTTCTCTTGTTCCATGAACAAGTCAGTTGCCCCTGGTGCAGTTGCCTACGATTTTTGCGACTTCGGTCGCCTTGCTTTTCTCGACCCCAGAAATTCGTGAATGCGAAATTCTTTGTAGTGGGTCCTTGCGCTGGGGAAATGAACCCGCCCCACGACACCACAATGCTAGCCTACCAGCGCATTCACGCGTCCCCAGACAAAGGTATTCTCGGCAGATACTGACACGTTCTTCTGCCAAGGCAGCAGACCATCGCTGCAGTCCTTTACGGACTTTTGAATTACCTTTCACAACACCGTCGATTCATGTTCAACAGTTCTATACGCCATCAAGAATAATTTGATGTGCCAGTCCCAGTCCCTTTGGTTCTCGTCAGCCATCTTGGCCAGGTGTTTATTGAGCATGCCGTTAAAACGTTCGACCATTCCATCGGATTGGGGATGCAGCGGTGCTGTCTTCATTTTCGTTATTCTCAGCAGTTCGCTCATTTCACCAAAAACTAGTGACAAAAAATTCCGGCCTTGATCTGAATGTAGTTCACAAGGCATGCCGTACCTACTAACCCAATTTAACACTACCTGTTCGGCTACAGTAGTTGCTTCCTGATTGGGAATGGGGTAGACCTCGGGCCACTTGCTGAAATAATCGGCCACAACCAGCGTGTATCGGTTTCCCCATTCGGATTTAGGAAAGGGTCCTGCGATGTCAACAGCAATCCTTTCAAACGGTACCCCCACGTTATATGTTTGCATTTGCCCTCTCAGTCATCGCTTTAGACCTTTGACGGAAGCGTAAATTGTGCATCTACGACACCAGTCCCCTATGTCTTCTCAAGCGTGGAGCCAGCCTAACCTTCCCGCAATTTGGCTAAGGTCTTGTCAACACCAAGGTGGCCTCCCGAAGATCCTCTATGCATTTCCTTAGCCACATCGTGGGTTCGGCTTTTGGGAAGTATAGTTTGCATTCTATAGGAGCTGCCATCCCTCGTTTTCCATTTCTACTTGAGTACGCCACCCTCCACCTGAAGGGAGTTCCATTGTGCCCAATAGCTTTTCAGGGTTGCGTCATGCATCGAAACGCCCTTCCATTCAGGTCGCCTAGTTGTCTCCTTCCACACGAGCAATGGTCTGATGTCTTCATTTGCTACCTGGGCGTTTCAAACCCTGCATCCTTCATCGAATTCGGCCGTTATCACTCTCAGATCAACGGTCGACTCCTTTCCTCAATCCATCGGCAATGCTTGCAGTTAGCTGGCTATGGACGGCGAGATAAGGCATCAGCATTTCCATAAATTCCTTCCTTTGGATGGACAATTTTGTAGTCGTATGACTGCATCTTTTGATCTATCTCGCAACTTGTCCATCAGGGTTAAGTATCCATCTCAGCGATGCATGGTCTGTTCGAAGAATGAATTTTTGGCCATATAGGTACTTGTGGAGCTGCTTGGTTGCCTCTATTATGATAGCTTCTTCCTGGTCACGCAGTAGTTCCTCTCACTTTTTGAGAGAGCTTGACTATAATATGAGAGGACTCTTTCTTCGCCATCGATCTGCTGGGAGAGTACAGCTCCAATCCCGCCGTTGCTTACATCGGTGTCAACTACAAACATTTTTCAGGGTTTTGCCAGAACGGTGATTCACACAACTTCTCTTTCAAGGTCTCAAAGGCTGCCTGGCACTTTTCATTCCAGGCATATGGTCGGTTTTTCTCGGTTAGCTGATGAAGACACTTGGCTATTTTGGCAAAATCTTTGATGAATCTTCGAGAACAGGTAGCCAAATCCAGAAAACTTCGTAGTTAGCACTTGTTGTTTGGTATTGGCCAGCTTTTCAAGGCTTCAATTTTCTCAGGGTCTGTTTTGACCCCTTCTGCTGATACAATTTGTCCCAGGTATTTTACTTTAGTTGCAAAATGGGCATACTTGTCGGGACTAAGTTTCAAATTTGCCAGTCACAATTCGGAGAACACCTCTTGTAAGTTCCGCATATGCTCTTCGAACGTTCTCCCAATAACAATGTGTCATCTCGGTACACCAAGCAAGTCTTCCAGGTTAGGCCTCGTAGCAGGTATTCCATCAGGCGCTCGAAGGTGGCTGGTGCATTGCAAAGTCCAAATGACATCACCAGAATCTGACTCCAACTGAAAATGCGGTCTTCTGTCGGTCCCTCTTGTCGATTTCTACCTGCCAGTAGCCACTCATGAGATCGAGTGGTGAAAACCATTTTGCGTCGGCTAAAGTGTCCATGATGTCATCGATGCGTGGAAGTGGGTAACTATCTTTCTTAGTGACGTCGTTAAGCTGCCTATATTCGACACAAAAGGAAGTACTGCCTCCCTTTTTCTTTACTAGAACTACTGGCGCAGCCTATGGACTGATAGAAGGTTGGATAACACCTTGTTTTTCCATATTCGAGATCAGTGTGCTCACTTCTCCTTGTCTGGCTATAGGAAGACATCTCGGTGCTTGTCAAATTGGCTTGGCTCCCTATGTATCTATGACATGAGTTACCATAGTCGTTTGGCCTTGATCATCCGGGCTTGTTGAGAAGATGGCACCGTACTTAGTGGCCAGGTCAGAGGCTTGCTTGAATAGCTGCACTGGCAATTTGACCTGCTTCTCTCACTTAGATGCTCGTGGTTGAGTCTGCGGTGTTAAAGACTCTAACCAGCACGTATTCATTCCTTATAGTTCTTACAAGGTTTCATCCTACAATCAAACTGCGCAATGCGGACGTCTTCATTGGTACTGTCAGATAAGGTCAGTGGTCTGCAGAATCACCATCACGCTTGGCCCATACAATACTATCGGAAAATTTCGGTACATTAGTGTTGGTTTATACTACCACATTCATCTTGGGGAGTTGGACGCTGGGATTCTCCATCAATACTTCGACATTCTCCCATTTCAATACCCGTTTGCCCAAATCCAAGTGATTCCATGTGGTCGCAGAAAATCCATTCCGAGAATGCAGTCATCCATAATATTCGCGACCAGAAAATTGTGTCGGAATGCAAGGTCTCCAAACTGTATCTGGGGGTTGACCGCTCCATGGCCAGGTGCAGTTTCTCCCGTAGCTGTTCGTAGTGAGAAACCAGTGTCGATTGTTATGATGCAATACTCTCCGTCAACTTGACCCGAAACGTATAAATCTGCTTCTCCCCGATGTAGTTATTACATGGTGATGGTGGTGCTAGGGACGTTGATCCTTCTTGCCTGCCTCTGCTCCACAAAGCTGGCCCCCACAATTTAAAGGGCTTCCATTCTGGGTTTCTGACTCGGTCTGGATTTCCTCCACCCTGGACTATAGCTCGGTTTCCTTCACTTTTTGCAGTCTCTTTGCAGGTGCTCCTTCTCACCGCAATTCCAGCGTCTAGGCGCACCATTTGCCTGGGGCTTCCACTCAATTTCCACGCGTTCGCACCTGCACTTGTCTGTCAGTAACTCGCGAACCCAGGCAGTGGTACGAGTCACATTTTTCGCAGCCTCAAGATTGAGACTATAAGCCAATGCGTTCTTAACCGTTTGCTTTTGAGCTAAACTCACGGCTTGTTGCAATTCCTGGTCCTTCAATGCGCTGATGAATGCTTCTGTTGCTGCGTCATCTCGATGTTCCGAGTCGTAAGCTGGGTAAGCCAAAAGTGCTAGTTGCTCAATGTCTTTGGCTAACTCCTGTAGGGTTTCGCCAGACTTCTGCATCCAATGCCGTTGCTGGAACCGATAAATCTGCTTCAGATGAATTTGATGTATTAATGGTTAACGAATCAAAAACAGATAGCTACAATGTTTCCAAAAGCTATTCACAGTATCTCCAACAACGACTGAAGCTATGAACATTCCAGAAGCAAGGCAAGGAGTAACAGTCCAACCGCCAACCAGAGACAAATTACAAGCAGCAGTATGGGATCTCAGAAAAAATAAGGCTCCAGCAACTACTCTAGAGTGGGGGTCCCCATCTAAATAACTTTCTGCATCAGCTGATATGCAGAGTATGGTCAGAAGAGCAGTAATTAGACAAGTGACGAAAAAGTATAATATGTCTGGTCTACAAGAAGGGGGACAAATTAAGGGGTGTTAGTTATAGAAACTGAGCAATGCTGCTTAGAAAGTTCCCTCCAAAATCAAAGAAAGAAAATTAAAGCCATTCTATGAAAGTACTAGAGGAGAGTATCAGTCTGGCTTTTGAAGTGGAAAGTCTACACTAGACCAAATATTCTCGGTAAAGCAGGTGCTTAAAAAGTGCTGAGAATATAATATTGATGAGCACCAACTCTTCGTAGACTTCAGCAAGCCTACGAAAGTGTCAACAGAAATGCGCTGTATAAAATAATGCTTGACTTGTCCGCATGGTCAATGTCACGATGCTGAATACAGAGTCTTAGGTCAAGGTAAATGGCAAACTAACGGACAGCTTTATATTGAAACCAGTCTGAAAACAAGGGGAGGGACTTGTCCCAATGCTCTTTAATGTTGCACTGGAACACGACATCAAGAAAACGTCACTTGAAACCTCGGATAGACAAATTTTCAAGTCCACACACTTGGTAGCATATGCTGATGATGTCAGTATTATGCCTCGTTCAATCTTAGAACACAGAGCATTTCTGAGTCCAGAATCTGAAGCAAACGGAATTGGCCTACAAGTAAATGAAACTAAAACAAAATTCATGACCCAAACGTGAAAGAAAACTCCAGTTCGACAAAACCTGATCCTAGATGACTACAACCTTGAGAGTGTGGACTATTTTCTGTATCTTGGAGCCAACTTCATTAGAACACGAGATCGGGCGTCACATATATGCCGCAAACAGAGCCTATTACTCCATCCTTCTCTTTCTGAGGTCCAAAGTTGTGCACAGGCAGAATAAGCTCCGCATTTACAAAACACTAGTCAAACCTGTGCTGTCATATGGAAGTGAAACATGGACCCTTATGAGCGAATCCGAAAAGGTAGTGGCCATATTGGAACGTAAACTGCTCCAGAAAGTCTACGGCCCAGTAAAAAAAAGAAACAGAGCGAAGACAACGTTACAACGATGAGTTGTATGAACTACTTGACGATCCACCTGTTTTTTCTTGCGTATAGTTATGTAAATTGCTATGGGCAGGCCATGTAGAAAGAATAAAAGAATATTATAGGGAGGAGCACAATGTAAACGTCCAGTGGAAAGACTATGGACTCGATGGAAAGACACAATAGAAGCTGATAGCAGATCCTTGTTGAATGTAAACAACTGGCGGACAAGGTTGCGAAACCGTAATGATGAGAGGAAATTAATCCTGAAGGTCAAGGCCCAGCTTGGGTTGTCGGACAACGATACCCATCGTTGGAGAAAATTTAACGAATGCTTTGCTTTTGAATATTTGTTCTTGAGCTAAAAATGTACTACGTACTAAATTTTCAATTGAACTGCAGGAATGAAAATCATGAAATTAATCGAACTTTGAGAATTTGATTATTATTTATCTTTTCAATGCAATGAAGATATAGAAGTCTTCCTTTAGAAATGTTTCATAGAGCTTTGAATGTATGTAAATAAACGATGTTATTAAAATTGGTGGGTCGGTTTATATTGACCGATTTTTAGTAGATACGGTATGTTGGTGAACTTTTCTTGAAGCTGATCCTTTAAGGTGATGAACAGTAATGCAGGAACATAAGATTTCCAAAATATCTGCTTTATGGTAGAAACAAAATTAAATCACTAAGGTATTTATTAACAGCAATGGATATATTCCTTGTTTAAAGCGATTATAATTTGCCTGAAATGACTATTTAATTAGGGTTGTAAATGATTATCGTTGAAAGTACTGTTGTTTTTAAAGTAATATAATTTTAATCAAGGATTAATTTGAACAAAAAAATTTGGATATTTTCCAGATGGAGTCCAAAATCACTATTGCAAAACTGAATTTATATCATGCAAAAAAATCGTTACATACTTATCAATTATAGGTAGCATATACTATACTCGTATATGACCTAAAAAGGAAAAAATAAAATGGTTTTTTGTTCTAAAGATTAATAATACACACTATTCAACAAAGCTGAACTCCGAAACGCTGTCACCGTGGCTGTTCTTTATGAAGCGTAATCTGACTGGCCTTTTCAGTTATTTTTTTAAACATTGATGGCTTTTATGATGTGGACAATGTTAGTCAGAAAGGTGTCAGTTATTCCTTGTTTATCAGCAAAAGTCAATAAATTAGCGTACCGGAACGGAAATAGAAATCCCCGTTAGCACTACCAGTTGGAATGCTAAATTTCTCGTGGGCACTATCAGTTTCGATAAACAAATATGCTTCCATCATATACACGCATTCTTATTGTAACTAACCTAGCATCCTCGGCAAAAGCGCAACTTTATCCTCACTCGAGCCGATGGCAACGATCGAAATAAGAGACATTGACTGCGTCACAGATCTCGCCGAGGTAGAAGAGGCCATCAAAAAGTAGCTCCCTAGCGTGAGAAGGATCAAAGCGAGGCTGACACCAAAAAACTATAGGGGACAACGCATGGCCATTATTGACTTGGCCGAAAAGGACGCCGAACAATTTCTGCATAAGTGCAAAGTACGAATACGGTCGGTTGTCTGTAGGATGCGGCGGAGAGCAACGCCTCTTCAATGTTTCAAATGCCTTGGTTATGGCCACACCGCACAAGTATGCAAAGAATCAAATAGAAGTTCCCTATGTTACAAATGCGGTGAAATGGGACATAAACGAAAAGAGTGTGCGAAGGTGGCATACTGTATTCTTTGCAAGGACGCTGATCCAAGACCCGATTTGGAACACGTCGTGCCGGGTTTCCCAGGAAGCCCTAGCCAACGCAAAATCAGAACTTTGATGACCCGCATCCTGCAGATAAACCTACACCGTAGTTTGACCACACATAATCTGCTTGAGCAGTTTGCGAGGGACATGAAAGCCGACTTTTTGCTGCGGAGTGAGCAACATCATGATAAAAGTGCAGGATCATGGTATTCTGATGAAACTGGTACTGCCGCCATCTGGGTTCGAAATAGTTGTTTCTATGCGGAGAACTGTGGATGTGGGGATGATGTGGGGATGATAGTAGTTTGATTTTGTGTGGGTTCGGTGCTCAGGGACCACCTTCTGTAGTATGTTTCAAATGCCGAACGAATCGATATCAGCTTACCCAGCCAAGGGAACTGTCTCAAACGCAAATGCAAATGTGCTAGTTGAGGAAGACTTCATTGCTTAAGCAATCGAATGGGGCCTGCCTCAAACAGATCCACGGGGAAAACGAGTCCTAGAAATGGCAGCCAGGACGGTGCTTGTCATAGTAAACACCGGCAATAATACGACTTTCCGCCGTATTGGCTGTGAAGGAACCAGAGTGGACGTGACGTGAGCCTTCGAGTCCTTGGTACGGAGGATACACAACTGGAAAGTATTAGAGGACTACACAGCCAGCGAACACCTGTGCATTCTGCTTGAGATCAGTGATGTTGTCTCCCAACGTCCATGCTCTCGACTTTATACAACTGGATGGAACATCGGAAATATGGACGTCCAGAGGTTCGTTGTGGTACTCACAGTGGGTGCACCGCTGCAGGGAGATTCGGAGCGGAAAGAAGAACTAGCAGCTCAAGGTGTGGTGAACTCAACTATGAGCATCATCACGGCTGCTTGCAAAGTTTCTATGCCCCGTCATAAACCCCGGCAGTGTACTGGTGGTCAACTGAAATCGCTTAAAAACGAAGGGAGTCTCAGAAGCTTCGACGTGAGGCTGAACGGGCATGGAACCATGACGAGAGAAACAATCTGGTAGCAGTATATAAGTTGGCCAGGAAATGCTTTCGCAAATTGATCAACAACCGCAAGGCTTGCTGCTGGCAAGATCCAGTTAACAATGTAAGCAATGATCCGTGGGGCCTTGGCTACAAGCTAGTTACTTGGAAGCTTGGTGCTCTACGAAAACCTTGTATACATGATGCGGAAAAGATGGACGAGATAGTGCGGGCACTTTTCCCGCCCATCCCCCAGTATTGACGCTGTTCATGGTGAAAAAGCAGTCGAGTGTCCGCTCTTCACACAGCCGGACCTGGAAGAGGTAGTCCTTTAGCTGAAAGCGAGAAAGGCTCCAGGCCCAGATGGTGCTTGAGCTGAGGTGTAGCAGCTTGTCTTTCACCATTGTCCTGACTTGCTGCTCGGTAAATTCAACGCTTGCCTTCGGGATGGGGTTTCCCCTGTACAATGGAAGGTTGCGAGGCACGCGCTGATCAGCAAGGGAAAGGGAAGTTCCGAATCACCACCTGCACACCGCCCGTTATGCATGCTAGACATTGCTGGCAAAGTGCTAGAGAAACTTATCAAGGGAAGACTCACTGACGTGATACGTTCTGCTTGGGACCTATCTCTTCGGCAGTACGGCTTCAGAGCAGGACGTTCTACCATTGATGCGATTGCAGAGGTGTTGATCGTGATCCGGATGGCTGAGGAACATAGTCGCGCCAAGCGACGGATCATGCTGCTGGTGACAGTCAACATCAGGAACGCCTTCAACTCCGCTAGATGGGTGGATATGCTGGAAAAGCGTTTTCAAGTTCTAGAATATCTAATGCGGCTTTTTAGAAACTGCCTAAAGGACCAAAGCCTGCTCTATGACACGACGCAGGGCCAACGAAGGATGGAAATCACATCCGGTGTTGCCCAAGGATCTGTCCTTGGTCCGAACCTATGGAATGTGTCTTACGATGAGCTGCAAAGGCTGGAGATACCAGATGAGTCACGCTTGATGGGCCAGGCAGATGATGTTGCGGCAACTTAGACTAGGTATGCTGATGTGCCGAGTGAGGGACCGGATGACTGCTCGCGGAAAAACCGAAGTGGTCATCTTGACAAACAAAAAGAATCCCGAGAATAAGGATGATCAGAATTGGAGACTTGCGAATCAAATCCAAGCCATCGGTGAAGCACTTGGGGTTACTGATCGCCTCGAAGATGAGTTCCCTGAGTAAATCAGGGTAACTGCTGAGAAGGCTTCTTCGAACTCTGAGTCTACTTATGGCCAACGTGGGGAGACCCAGCCCATCAAGAAAACGCCTCTTGATGAGTGCTGTAGGGTCAGTGTTACTGTACGGAGCAGAAGTATGACGCGACGCTCTCACACAAGCACAACCGAAACATTTGCAATTGTCATGTAATCAGCAGTAACCTGAACTTATGCAACGTGTAGTTGATATCGGGACTAATCCAAGGTGTTTATGCCCGCCTGTGACATCTGTTACAAGATTTGTAGCTCAAAGTAATGCTGATACTGAATTGATGATAAGAAATGTAGGGTCACGAGGATCTTCATCTACCAGCCGGGGGCCCTCAGCTGGAAACGAGTTGACGACAAGCATTACTGCAATGAAACCTGGCATCCCACTGAGATTAGAATATAGCATCATCGTTCATATAAAGTATATTACAAACTGAACTCTAGTCTTGCGTTGCATCAGTGCACCAAACTTACGCCTGATGGAAGACGAACCAACTAATCTTCCGCAGAGACCGTGATGCTACTGGTAAGTCTGATGGTGAAGGCGTTCTAGTGGGTATACATGTTCCCCTTACTAGCAAATCCAGTGACGATTTTACTCCATCTTCACCTGTTGAGTATGTAGTGAGTTTAGATGTTCAAAAATATCCGTGAAGGACTGCAGCGATGGTCTGCTGCCTCGGCAGAAGAAGGTGTCGGTATCTGCCGAGAATGCCCTCGTCTGGAGACGCGTGAATGCGGTGCTGTGGGGCGGGTTAATTTCCCCAGCACGAGGACCCACTGCAAAAAATTTCGCACTCACGAATTTGAGTGCAGATCAAGAGGCGACCGAAGTCGCGAAAATTGTAGATAACTACACCGAGGGAGATAGAACTTGTTACGAGAACAAGTGGAACTTGAAAAGAAAGGCGGACTTGGGGTAACCTCGTCATTACCCGACGAAGTTCATGGCCCACAAATGAAAGAGGGGCAATCGGGTGGTGGTGGAGCCCCTTCGCACCCACCCAACCGGAATAAATCCATATATATTTTGTTGCAGTGGCCAGGTATTCCTCTTCTGAGTGGAAAACTCATACAACTAGAATTGCATGAACTTTCCCATCAGAAGGGGAGTACCCCGGTGATCAATTTATGCCATAGAATTATACATTTTGATTGCATAACGATATGCCATAAAGAGGCACTTTGCTTGGGCCACTCAACCCGCGATATCACCTGAAACGAGAAGTATTGTTTAAGTACCCGGCGGCTGGCTCATGTCTTGAGGCGGAAGCCTGCCACCGTACCGGGTCCTATACCTGGTTAGAGTCGGGAGAAAGGATTATACATAAACATCATAATTATGAAGCATACAGATCTATTTATTCACGAGTTAAACACTCTGTATGCAAGAACTAACGATGTAAATGTGCAATAAATACATAACAATTTATTTAGTTTTTTTCTCGATATAATTTATCATCGTCTTTGCAATTTTCTTGATTGCATTAAATTTATTAGAATTATAAATAAATTTTGTTTTTTCTTTGTTTTCCTATTTTAAAGCAAGAGCCTGATGTGTTTTTTTTTTTTGGAAGTATTACGAATAATGAGAGTGTTTCCACTTATTGCTTAGAGAAATACCACAAGACGTACAGTAACTGGTGTTTAATCAAAAAAAGACAAAAACCTCAAACCAATAATTGCAAAATCAGCAAAAAGATCAGTCATTCATAAAAGATAATTTGAAGCAGAAAATATGAGTTGTAATGGATTTTTTTATTTAGTTCGTTTTGAAGCGGACTGATACTATCAGTATGTAAACAATTATTAGGGGATATCGTTTTCTAGTGTCGTGAGCTCATAGCATATTGTTTGATTAGCGATTTAGCTAGTTAATTTTGGCGTGATAATAATATGAAAATTTCTTTCGCTTTAATAGTATATTTGTCCGTAAAGTACACTTTTATAAAACTCTTCGTGTATAATAAAAATATCTAGAAAATCAGTTCTCTCTTATGCATATGTACACTCATCTCTTTGTCTGTTAACCGCGACGTATTGTGCATTGTGTCCGAATTTCTTTAAATAGGAAAAAGGTGAATGAGCAGCATAAGTAAATGGATATGCTTGCATATAAACTAAAGCACATAAATATCTTTACGTAAAGTACATATAATCCAACGAGGTTTGTAATTTTCTAGCATATGCCGATCTATAAAAATATTTTATCTGTGGTCTTTTATAGTATTCAACATTACCCGACGAGCTTTGGCGGACTGACCGAACTAGCTACATTCACAACATATGGAATTCAAACTGAAAATGCTTTGAACAGTATCAAACAACATAATGACTAATGTATAAAAGCCGGCAAATTCAAATGCACAGTAATCTAGAAATGTTGGAAAATTTAAGTGGTATGAATCACTATTTGGACATGAGCTGGTCATTTTTCACAATTTCTATGTTTACATTTTTTGGCTTGCATCCACAAAAAAAAAGCTAAGATGACAAACAATAATGCACTCGTATCCAAAAAATATCCAATGTATCATTATTTTTATGCTTTATCTTATCATCGTGATCGTAGCAATTGAACATGCAAAAAATATATATATATAAATAACACCATAAAAGAGTACTCACCCGCATGGTCCTCCGAGCGCTCGACGACGATGCAGATGGTCCTGTGATTCCGATTCTGTAACATCCATTTTTAGAAGCTATTACTTCCATCAAATTGTAATTCTTATACTTGTAGTAGTCTGGTAAAACACTGAGGCAACAAATTCCTTTTATCACTTCTACTAGAATACACAAATCCAGATTTCTCAAATCTAACTTATAGGCAGAATTTTTAGCAGCAACTAACTCAGCTATTTTTCCTATTAACAAGTCTCGATCAACTTTATTGTTGAATCGCTTGTTGATAACAATTGAAAAGCTTCCAGCACCACAACGTTAGCGCGGCAAACGATTGGTACTGTATAAACCTGAGTACGTATCTAGTGGCAGGAGAATTTTCTTGATAAATCCGTTTCCTATTATTATATGAGACGCAACACGACGACGAGGCGGATTGTTTTGACACGAGAAATTTTGGTGATGCAGTGTGTTTGTGGGACTATCGCTGTTGGGGCGTTGCCGCGGAGACGCAGTCGAGCCAATCAGGGCACTCAATTGGCGATTAAACTCCGTCTTACGGCGATGAATGTTGGTCTAACTGATTTTAATCCCGTTCAAAGAACCGCTTCCACTCGTGTCGTCCGATTGATTTGCCTGACTCTGCCGTGAGTCTATCGGAAAATCCCATGGATTTGGGTCCGAACTGCTCCGATTATGGGCAACTATGTTGCAGTAGATGTGAACGTTAGTGAATTTAAATTATGGAAGTCATTACCTGAAATATCACAGCACCGGCACTAGTTCCCACACGTGG
>OZ017741.1:129361420-129541627 GCA_963969285.1 Odontomyia ornata | reverse complement strand
GAATGATATGTATGTGTCTTTTTCTCTTTCTTCTTTTATTTCCTTCCATTCTTTCACCCAATTCAACACTATTCCTAATGCCAATAACAAATGGCTTAATCTCGTTCTTTACAACTTGCCGCCTTCTTCTCTGTCCGCATCGATGGCACTCTCACCCTTTGTCAAACTTGATCCCCACCATCTTTCCATTGAGCTTGTTATTACATCTTCTCGTTCTTTGAAGAATTCCTCACGTTTCCGCTTTAATTTTTTAAAAGCTGATTTATCAAGCATGGAGGCCAGCTTTAATGCCAGGAATTGGTATCCCATCTTCAGCAATCTCCACACTGAAAATTGTGTTGATAAACTCAATATGTTTCTTTTGTCCTTAATCTCGGAATTTATTCCTGTGTTTCCAGCGAGAAGACCTTAGGGTGCTCCTTGGCTTAATTCAGATATTGCCATTGCAATCAAAGCTGAAGATGCTCCCCGCAGAAAATTCTTATTCAGTCGTCTTCCAATTAACCTCCCTAAATTCAAAGAACGTCGTGTCGTAGCGAAGGAAATTGCCACCTCTAAACTTTATGCATATGTTAACCACATTGAAACTTCGTTAATGTCTAATCAAACTCTTGCGTTCTTGTCGTACGTAAAATTTTTAAGGAGCTCTCATCATGCCCCTGATGATTTTAGTCTAGATGGCGCGACATCATCCACACCTGAAGAATCTTGTGAACTTTTCGCTTCTTATTTTTTCCCCCTTTTCCCCATGGCTAAGCATTTCCCTTCCTTGAATCAATCTTCATGCTCTTTTTCCTCTACTACTTTTCGTACAAACCCCTTGCAGGTTGAGCTACTCTTCAATAATCTTGACAACAGTTTCAGGGTGGGCCCTGATGGCATTCTTAATTTTTCAACAAAATCTTTATCTTTTTCACTTTGTGTTCCCCTTTCAATTAGTTTTAATTTGAGTGTTTAAGTGTTTTTGTGGAGAGTACTTCTACATTGAAGAAAAAGGCTGCTGAAAGTCATCGTATTTTGATGGAAGTGTATGGTGTGGTGTGTGAAGTGCTTTGCACGGCTTAAAAGTGGCAATTCTGACTTGGAGGACGATGAACGGCCCGGACAGCCAAAAAAGTTAGATTACGAATGTCTCCATTGCTCGACCAAAATCCATCCCAAATTCGCAAAATTACTTGGGGTCACTCAACAAACCATTTCCGTTCATTTAAAAGCAATTTTTCACAATAAAGCTTCAATTTTTGGAAACAACTGTATGAATTAACTGGTACCCCTATTAGTTTTTGATGTGTTGTATCCACTTGTCCTCCCAATTCTAACAGATCAATAGCATGGTTTTATCAGAAGCAGATCTTCCATTACAAATTTCATATTGCAGCTGCCTCCGATCAGCAACAATAAGTGGACGCTATTTTTACGGGTTTCTCTAAAGCGTTTGATTCAGTGTATCACTTTCTCCTGTTCGAGAAACTTTTAGGGTTCAATGTCCCTATTTGTCTCTATTCCTTGCTTTTCTCTTTTGTTCTGAATCATCCATGTGTAGTCACTTTTAACTCTTGCTTCTCTTCTCCTTTTCACCCGAGCTCGGGAGTTCTACAAGTTTGAATACTTGGCCCCATATCATTTTTACTTTTTGCCGGTGATATACATTTTGTTATCACATCCCCCTGTCTCCTTTAGGCTGATGACTTCAAGATTTTTTGAGTTATTGATTCCCTTTTAGACGTGGATATCCTTCAAACCGATCTTCAGCGTGTTAGTGACTGGTGTTAATCAAATCATCTCTCCTTAAATGTTTCCAAGTGCCATCAGATAAAATTTCGTTTTCTCTCAACGCTTAGGCTTGTTAGTATCCCTTTGAGCCATGTAACCTCCTTTAAGGATCTTGGTGTGCTTTTTGATTGTAAACTGAAGTTTGATCTCCACATTGCTCTGATTATTAAGAAAGCCTCCCGCTTATCTGGGTTAATTTGACGATCCGCTTCGTTATTTCAAAATATCACCTCCTACATGTGTCTTTACTTCTCACTAGTACGTAGTAATTTGGAGTACTGCTCCCAAATTTGGAGTCCGTACCACAGGAAGTTCATTGATGCTCTTAAGGCAGCTCAACCTAGATTCACACGGTCTCTATTCTTCAAATTCAGCCTCCCTTACTCCCCTTATGATGACCGACTGCATATTTCGAATCTTTGTACCCTCGAGTCCAGACGATGTTTCTTTGACGAATGCCTTTTGTCCAAGCTTCATCGTAGGCTTACTTCGCTCACCTCGTATGCACAACCAGCGAAGTCTTGGTCCTCTACCACAGTCTCTTGGCGTATTTAAAACTTTTATGAAAAAACAAATTTATGAACACTCCTATAAGTCTTAATTTTTGATATAATTGAATTGTGATCTTTTTTCACGAATTTCTTCCATATTTTGAATTCGTATATTTGTATTTATCTATTATTGAATTGGACTACTAGTCCGTAAGTCGATTTTTGAAATAAATAAATAAATAAATACTCTGGCCGACATCTTGAGTACCCAGTTGAACTTATCCTCATTCGCTTACCCCGGGCTATGTGCCTTTGGATAGATTCACATGGGTCGCACGCTTTAACTAGTGAATGGAGAAATACTTCACCGTTTTCCTGCTTGTTTGGCTTCCTTTTTGAACATAATTATGTTGACTTAATTGCTTCCAAACCAAAAAATGAAAACAATTTAAATTAGACCATGAGCAAAGTTCAGTTATTTTTTTATCGCCATCTCTCTGTGACTGACGCAGCCACAAAGCTCAATATTTCACTCGATTTACTTAATTGCATATGCTTGTAACCAATTTGTTCCACTTTTACTGAGGTGGTACGCTCGATACCGAAGTCTTGCGTTTATATGTTTTCATACTTAATACGAGTATCGATACACACCCACTTATGTTAATGCATGATACAACGGACACGCTAACAGATGGTTTGATTACAATTCGCAGCTTTTTGCATATATTGCTATTCACAAAACACAAAAAGGAACGACGAAACAAGCAATGTTTTCACTGCAACTCCCCTAACAGAGTCAATTAAATTTCGATAAAATGAATAGTATTGCTTTTGTATTATGGTTAAAAATTTGATTTTTGTCAGTCTGTGAAAACATTCAAGGCATTTATACTTCCTCAGTTAAGACACACTTTAAAAGTTTTGGTTTGATTTAAAAATTGCTTAATTTATGCTCAATTTTAAGGTCTGATATTGTTTGAAGTTAATTTTCGTCATAATGATGATATTAATATATTAGAATAAAAACCACAATGAACTTAAAAAAGTCAAGCAGCATTTAAATGGTTCACTAAAAAAAGGTTTGAACGCATTCAAAAATATTATACATAATAGTACGATTGATATTTTAACATAAATAATAACAACAAAATATCCACTAACAATATACGTTTGGCTGATTTGATTTACTCATAAAATAGTTTAAAACGTAATGTCATAAAATTTCTGTATATAAATAGTTTTTGACTGATATAAAATCATCAAGAAATCCTTACTGAATAGGAAAAGGCAGAAAAAGTTAGATTTATAAGACTGGAGAACTTCAATCCAATTGTCTTTCGATGTTGAAGCTCTCAAGTATATAACATAAATTATCTTTTATTTATCATCCAATTTTAATTGTAGGGCAGAAGAACTTTTTTCAGCAGCCGATTATTCCAAGCTTCAACAAAGTCAGTTGTAAAACTTTGTTGCTGAAGAGCTACGTCCCCATTTTGAAATTTGTAATCAAACGATCATTGCATGGGGGATATCAGATGGTAACATAAAAGATTTTTGAGAGGGTCAAGGAGCAAATAATTTGAAAGGCTCATAAATTGCGGGAGGAGTATTAGCGTCAGCAGAAACAAAAGTCTAGTTTTGTTGCTCTCAACAACTCAAGCTCATACATTTTGGTCCCTGACCTACCCAGACCAGCCTTGAATCCTGTGCAAGTGGTTGAAACACAAATATCCTAGGACTGCACAAAAGGAGAACGGAGGCTGGTCAGCTTTAGTGCCAGCCAACCCGCAATAGTCATGCACTCAGGCGCAATCGGCAAAACACCGAATTGCCAAGAACTGAATGATTAAGCCATGCAACCTAAGCAACAGCTAACCCAACCACGCTCCTGGTAATTTCACCAGGAGTAAGGACATAACTTTGTTGTTGTAGTATCAATATACACCAAATCCTTGTAGACTTCAAGCAAGCATACGAGTTTTGACAGAAATTCGCTGTACAAAATAATGCTTGAGAGAAAGAAAACAAAACGGCCAACGAGTTTTCAACTGATCGCCAGCATTTTAGTCCGAAACGCACTCCAGCAACTTGCTTTAACCGATTACTGTCTGGTCGCTGTGCTGTAAATCACAACAGCAGCAACAAATTAATGTTTTTTAAACTTTTGCACACTTTCCGGTAAATCCAATTAAGCTCAAATCCAATGAATTCAACCTTTTACACATTTTCAATTAACTTCCAAAAACAAACGTTCACTTGGCATCAGCTCCAATTCAACCAGCAATAACACCCAAAACGTCTAAGCGTAATGACCCGATTTCACAATTTTTCCTTTGCACATTTTTGCTAAAAAAAATATTGTGTTTTGCACAATAGGCGACGAGAGGTTGGCCGAGGTGCTCACAGCAGGTGCTCTGCTATAGGGAGACTCGCGGAGCACGAAAAAACTGGCAGCTCAAAGCATAGCGAACTCAACTATGAGCACCATCATGACTACTCGCAACGCTTCTATGCTTCGTCGAAAACCCCGGCACGACAAGCCCTCAGTGTACAGGTGGTCTGTTTAAAAGCGAAGATGGAGTCACAATTTTCATCGTGAGTCACAACGGGCACGGAACCGTGACGAAGCATGCAACTGGGTGGCAGTATCTAAGTTGGTCAAGAAATACCTTCGCAAATTTATCAACAATAGCAAGGCTCACTGCTGGCAAGACCTAGTGGACAATGCGAACAAGGATCTGTAGGGCCTTGGCTACAAGCTTGTCATGCGGAAGCTTGGTGCCCTACGAAAGCCTTGCATACAGGGAAAGATAGACAAGATAGTGATGGCACTCTTCCCGTCCATATTCACGATGTCTACGGTGAAATCGCAGTTGAGTTTCCACTCTTTACACAGCCAGAACCCGAAGGTGCACCCATTTCACTGAAAGCAGGTAAGGTTCGAAGTCCAGATGGTGTTCTAGCTAGGGTAGCACAGCTTGTCTATCACCATTGTCCTGACTTGCTGCTCAGCGAATTCAGCGTTTGCCCATGGTATGATGCTGCTGAGGACCTGTCTCCTCGGCAGTATGGGTTTGGAGCAGGACGTTCCACGATTGATACGATTGCAGAGGTGGTGAGCACGGTCCATAAGGTAGAGGCATATAGCCGCACTAAGCAACAAATCGTACTATTGGTGACACTCAACGTTAAGAACACCTTCAACTCCGCTAGAGGAGGGGTTATTTTGGATACGCTGGAAAACCCAGGGAGAATGCCGGTCGACAGGAATACTCTTGGAGGCTAGCATTCTTTGGGGAGCTCCGCTCCCTACGTACCCGAGGGAATTCCCGCAGGGGGAATGCCGGTCGACAAGAGCACTCTTGGAGGCTAGCATTCATTAGGGAGCGCCGCCCCCACGGACACGAGGATATGGGGGGCACCGTGAGATTCCCTCCTGGGATGACTTTGGACAACGAACGGAAATTGATGCTTTAGATTGGCGGATGTGGTGGTTTGGACCTACTTGCTTTTCAGAGGAGCGCCGAGGTCACACTCGTGTGTGAACGGCTCCAATTCAACTATCAAACCGTTTCTGTCTCGGTAAAACCTTGGCAGGCCTCGGAGCACGTTCGAAGTTCACACCATTGAGTTGGTGGTGTAGGTTCGGTCGAGATGGACTCTTGATTAGTGCTGGTCTGGCTCTGAGCACTTGTCCCCATAAGGGCCTGTCTCAACCCTCGCATGGCCTCCCTGCTCTGCAAAGATAACCATGGGACTAAAAAGGTGACTATACATACGAACGGAGATAGCGGCTCTGAGGGGGGGGACCAATAAAACTGGGGCTGCCAAAAACACATAAAAAAGATTTAAAAAAAAGAAATAAAAAATAATAACAACGACGACGCAACCAGCGGTTACAACCACGATGCTAACAGTACATTGAGAGCGGTACTAACCATGACGAAAACGACGAATAACACTTAGACAGTGAAGACGGATGAAAAACGGAGATTAGCAGACAGTCTGGTTCAGACTGAGATTCCTGCGGCGTTCGGGTGCAGCAAAAAATTATGCGAACGCCAGAGCGTCCTATTAAGGAAAAGAGGGAAACTCTGCAGGACGCTTCAGGTGTTCGAGCGGTGAAAGAAAATCTAAAGAGGATCGAAACTTCGATTGTCACTGCTGCGATCGTTACCAATGCAAGGATCACAAATCCCGACATATTAAAAAGCATCCTTGATGCCAACAAGAAGATTGCGGTACGAAAAGCAACGAGTAACCAGACAAATAAAGCGACGTTGTGTGATTGCACGGCCAACGTCGAAAATATGGCGGAAGTACTGCACTCAGAAACGGAAAGCGATAACCCTTCCAAGGATGATTGCAAGGCACAATTGCTGCCCAGCGACATGAAGAAGAAAGGCTATCCCGAAAAGCGGGAGATGTTCTGAAAAGAATACAATCCGCATATGACTCCCCAAAAATCAGCATAGCATTAAAGGTTGGGCTTCTTGAACTATAGGAGTTCCTAGATTGCGCAGGGCACTATCGGAGGAGCTGGTTAAGTGCCGGAGACGAGCAGAAGGCTAAAGAGGTGCTGGAGGCGAAATCTAAAGCCCAGATGCAGATAGCTCCACCATTACAAACCAATAAAAGAATGGCGTCTAGCCCAATCGAAGGAGATCGGGATAAAAGAAGGAAGGAAGAGGCACTTGATAGGCGTGGAGCACCAGATCACGCGTTCCAGATAGTGCTTACAAAAGGAGCGAAGTAAGCCGCAAAGAAACTCCTTCAAAAAGTACCAGAAAGTAAAGTTCGCACGGACGCCCAATCAAAAAAAGGACCCGATGCAAAACAGGAGGGGCAGAAGCCCCGTCGAAGACCCCGGCAGCAGGCACTGCTTGCAAAGCCCCAAGATGGCCGGTCCTACGCGGAGGTACGGCGGGACATCAGGGGAAACGATAGGCCCGAAGACATCAACACAATTATTAAAGCAGTACGACCAACGCGGTCGGGCCACATACTGGTAGGAGCAGAGGCCGGCAATAAGGAGGCATTCTGCGACGCAGTAAATAAAGTCCTCGGCAAAAGCGCTCGAACCGATGGCAACGATCGATATAAGAGACATTGACTGCGTGACGGATCTGACCGAGGTAGAAGAGGCCATCAAAAGGGAGTTCCCTAGCGGAATCAAGGCGAGACTGACACCAGAAAACAACAGGGGACAACGCATAGCCATTGTTGACTTGACTGAAAAGGACGCCGAACAATTCCTGAACAACGGCGAAGTACGTATTGGGTGGGTTGATTGTAGGATACGATGAAGAGCAACGCCTCTCCAATGTTTCAAATCCCTTGGCTATGGTCACAGCACACAAGTATGCAAAGGACCCGATAGGAGTTCCCTATGTTACAAATGGAGTGAAATGGGACATAAAAGAAAAGGAGGCAAACTGTATTCTCTGAAAGGATGCTGATCCAAGACCCGATTTTGGACAAGTCTTGGGATCAGGAAAATGGTGGGTGTTCCAGTAATCCCTATCAAAGGCAATATCAGAACTTCGATGAACCGCTCCCTGCAGCTAGATCTACACCACAGCTTCACCGCCTAAAATCTGCTTGAGCAGTTTGCGATGAACATGAAAGCCGACTTCTTGCTGCTGAGTGAGCAACACCATGATAAAAGTCCTGCACTATGGTATTCTGACGAAACTGGTACCTACGCCATCTGGATTTGAAATAGCGATTTCCAACCGGAGAGTTGTGCACGGGGAGATGGTTCCTTGTGGGTTCGGTGCTCAGGGACCACCTTCTTTAGTGTGCGCCTACTGCCTAACGAATCGATATCATCTTTCCAAGCCAAGCTAAATGCTCTGGAAGGCGCTGTGTCGAACGCAGAGGGCAAGGTGCTCGTTGGGGGTGACTTCAACGCTAAAGCAATCGAATGGGGCATGCCTCAAATGGATCCACGGGGGAAGCGAGTCCTGGAAATGGCGGCCAGGACGGCGCCCGTCGTACTAAACTCCGGAAATACGCCGACTTTCCGCCGTATCGGCTGTGAAGGAACCATACTGGACTTGACATTCGCCTCGGAGTCCTTAGTACGAAGGATATAAAATTGGAGAGTATTAGAGGACTACTCAGTCAGTGGTCCTTAGTGGATTCTACTTAAGATAAGTGATATTCTCTCCGGACATCTGTACTCTCGACTTTCTACAACTGGATGGAACATGGGAAGGATGGACGTCGAAGTGCTCACAGAAGGTGAGCTGCTGCAGGGAACTTCGGAGAGGATGGAAGAACTGGCAGCTGAAGACGTGGTGAACTCCACTATGAACATTAGAACGATTACTGCTGCGCTCTTATGCCTCGTCGAAAACCCCGGCACGGCAAGCCCCGAGTGTGCTTACTGGTGGTCAAATGAAATCGCTGAAAAGTGAAAGGAGTACCAGAAGCTTCGACGTGAGGCTCAACGGGCGCGAGACTGTGATGAGGCATGCAACTGGGTGGCAGCATATGATTCGGCCAGGAAATGCCTTCGCAAATTGATCAGCAGTAGCAAGGCCCGCTGCTAGCAAGACCTAGTGGACAATGTGAACAAGGATCCGTTCGGCTTTGGCTACAAGCTAGTTATGCCGAAGCTTGGTGCCCTCTACGGAAACCTTATATACATGATGCGAAAAAGATGGACGCAATAGTGCGGGAACTCCTCCCCGCCCATCCCGTCCGTGTTGACGCTGTCCATGGTGAAACAGCAGTCGAGTATCCACTTTTCACACAGCCGGAACTAACAGAGGCAGTCCTCTCATTGAAAGCGAGGAAGGCTCCAGATCCAGATAGTGTTCCGGCTGAGGTGTTGCAGCTCGTTTATCACCATTGTCCTGACTTGCTGCTCAGCATATTCAACGCTTGCCTACGGGACGGGGTTTTTGCGGTACGGTGGAAGGTGGCGAGACTCGTACCGATCAACAAAGGGGAGGGAGATCCCGAATTGCCGTCTGCATACCGCTCGTTATGCATGCTAAACACGGCTGAGAAAGTGCAAGAGAAACTAATCGAGGGAAGACTCCCTGACGCGATTCATGCTACTGGGGACCTATCTTCTCGGCAGTATAGCCTTAGAGCAGGACGTTCTACCATTGATGCGATTGCGACACGACACAGGGCCAACAGAGGATGAAAATTACATCGGGTGTTGCCCAAGGATCTATCCTTGGTCCGGACCTGTGAATCGTGTCGACGGGCTACTGAAACCTGAGATGCCAGATGAGTCGTGCTTGGTCGGCTATGCGGATGATGTTGCGGATCTGGTCAATGGACGCACCACTGAACAGGTGCAACTTAGGCTAGGTATGCCAATGCGCAAAGTGAGGGACTAGATGACTGCCCGTGGGCTCAGTTTAGCACTGGAGAAAACCGAAGTGGTCATCTTGACAAAAAAGAGAATCCCTAGAGTAAGGATGATCAGTATTGAAGATCTACGAATCGAATCGAAGCCATCGGTGAAGTACCTGGGGCTACTGATCGACTCGAAGATGAGTTTCTCTGAGCAAATCAGGGCAACGGCTGAGAAGGCTGCTTCGGGAATATCGGTTGTAAGTCGACTTATGGCCAATGCAAGGCGACCCAGCCCGTCAAGAAGGTGCCTCTTGATGAGTGCTGTAGGGTCAGTGCTACTATACAGAGCAGAAGTATGGGGCAATGCTCTCAGCAAGAAGGTATACCAGAAACGTTTGGCACAGGTACAGAGAAGAGGAGCACTGAGAATTTCATCTTCCTATTCGACAGTCTCTCATCCGGTGGGGAGAGTTATTGCAGGCGTGATACCTATTGCCCTCCTTGCTAGAGGGTGCCGCGCTATTTACCTGCACCAAAATGAGGATGTGAAGGAGATGGTTGTCCGCGAGGAGAGACAGCGCTCGCTCAAAGATTGGCAGCAGTCTTGGGTCAATTGCACGAAGTGAAGGTGGACTGCCCGTCTCATCCCGGATGTGAGGCCCTGGCTAAATCGAAGGCATGGTGAGACTGACTTCTATCTGACCCACTTTTTGAGCGGGCATGGGTGTTTTCAGTCTTACCTGCACAAAATTCATAGGTGTCGATGCCCCGATCGTCTGTTTTGCCCAGGAGAGGAAGACAATGCCTACCACACATTTTTTGCGTGCAAAAAATGGGTCGGGCTGTGAAGGAAACTCTACAGGGTGACGGGAGAGCTCACCCCGGATAATATAGTTGCAACGATGCTCGAATCGGGTGATAAATGGAACCAGGTGGCACATTATACTCGGCAGTCCTAAAATATAAAAGGGACTCACAGCAGCTGGGGGCACTGGGGGATCGCTCTTCTGGCACTTCCTCTTCCCTTTCCCCTCCCGCTGGGAATGGGATCCCCCAGCTTGAAGGAGGCTCGCGGCGTAACAAGACGATACCTGGCTTGAAGTAATATGTCAAACGGTTCCAGGCTGGGTTCTCAGGTAGACAGGGGAGGTGTTTAGTAGGTAGTCCATTCGTCTTCTTGCGAGTCTGGGAGTCCAACACTCTGTGCATAAATGAAATTCACCTTCCTACCACAAAAAAAAATACGTTAAGAACACCTGCAAACCCGCTAGATGAGTGGATATTTTGGATACGCTGGAAAACCCCTTTCAAGTTCCAGAGTATCTGATGCGGTTTTTGGGGACTACTTGAAGGAGCAAAGCTTTAATTAACACATGACACAGGCCCAACGAAGAATGGAAGTTACATCGTGTGTTCTCCAGAGATCTATCCTATGTCTAGACCTGTGGCACGTGTCTTATGATGGGCTACTGAGACTTGAGGTACCAGATAAGTCAACATTTTATAGACTATGTGGATGATGTAGCGGCTCTGGTCACTGGATAAACCGTTGAACAAGTGCAACTAAGGCCAGGTATGCAAATGTGCCAGATGAGATACTGCATGATTATTCGTGGGCTCATTCTAGCACTGAAGAAAACCAAAGCGATCATCTTGACAAAAAAAAGAATCGCTAGAATATCGATGATCAGTATTAGAGGCATACCAATCGAATCGGAACCAGTGGTATAGTACCTGTGCTTACTGATAAACTCGAAGATGAACTTTTCTAAGCAAATCAGGACAACGGCTGGGAGGCCTTCTTTGGAAGTATCGCCTCTGAGTCGACTTATAGCCAACGTAGGAGGACCTAACCCATCAAGAGGATGCCTCTTGATGGGTCCTGTGTCTTCTATGGCATTGAGAGTTATTGCAGGCGTGATACCTGGGGTCCTCTTTGGTGCAGAATGCCGCGCTTTATATCTGCGTCAAAACGAGGACGCAAAGGAAGTGGTTGCCCGTGAGGAGGGAAGGCACTCACAAAACAATTGGCAGTAGTCTTGAGAGAATTGCCCGAAGGAAAGGTAACCTGCATGGCCCATTCCTGATGTGAGACCATGGTTAAATTGAAGACATGATGAGACTGACTTCTATCTGACCCAGCTTTTGAGCGGGTATGAATGTTTTCAGTCTTGCCTGCACAAGGTTTTTAATTCACGGTCCCCAACTGTCATGTTTATCCATGAGAGAAATACGATGCTTACCATACATTTTTGCGAGCACAAAATGAGACAGGCTGCGAAAGGATCTCTAGAAAGAGACGGGAGAGCTCACTCCAGATAGTATAGTCACAGTGATACTTAAACCGGTTAACAAATGGAACCAGGTGGCACGTTATGCTTGGGCAGTCCTAGAAGATGAAAGAGACTCACAGCAGCCGGGCTAGTTGGGGCTGGGGAATCGCTTGTTTAGCAATTTCTCTTGACCTCTTGCTTCCCACTAGAAGAGAGTCCGCTAGCTTGAAGGCTGCTCACGACGTAACAAAACGAGACCTGGCCAAAAATAATGTATCAAACGGCCTCAGGCTGGGTTTCCGGGTTGACAGGGGCAATGTTTAGTGAGTAGCTCAGTTTTTTGCAAGCATGAGAGTTTCACACTCTGTGCATAAATGACATTCATCTCCCAACAACAAAATAAGGTTTTGCAGTGTAGCTGCCTATGTTTGAGAAGCAAAAACAGCTCTTGAGAGACTAAAAAACACAAATTCCAGCATAGCGCGCAACACTGCAACTGCGGTAAACCCCGCAATGAAAAATCTATAAGCTGATAATCAAAAATCAAAACTCAACTAAAACTTCATCATTCAAAACATAACTAAAATTATCAAAAGGCTCTATTTTACCAACAATAAAAAACTATTAAAAGTAGCAGCTGAGTACTCTTGCCAAAAGAGTATTGTAAAATTACTAGATAATCAAACTTTTTGGTTATCAAAATTTGACTCAAATAAATTCTTTGAATTGAGCTCGGAAAATTAACACATAGCTACTATGTATTTTAATTTGACACTATTTTATTTTCAGGGTGCTTACCTCTATGTTTGTGTTGTCATAATGGCATATCAATGTTAGAAATTATTTCTAAAATTTGCATCGAAATCCTTACACATCTGTGGAGATTGAGTCTTTTCCGAAATTGTTGTTCCAATTGATACATTTTCAATTGGCTGTAATCTGTTTATGGCTCAATTTTTATTGAATTTTCAAAAAACATGCGTTAAAAATTCGGCAATTTAGATAAAAATTTTTGGTAATTTAAGGATCACCTTTCGATTTCATAGATGAAAACAAATAATTCGTACTATTATTAAAAAATTTGATGGAGTATTGACTTCTAAGGTATTTGTTGCCTGTGGAATCATAGGATCTAGTACCGGGATTTTCTTCAGATTTGTCCGTCCAAAGATTTTCAATCACGAGGGAGGACGGACTTTTCTTACATTTACACTTCCCCTCACCTCCTGAAACAAAAACTTTCAGTTTAAGACCTATTTTGAAAAATTCTCATCAAAACCTTTAATTTGATACCCATATCGACTACCGTTGGTAAAAAATGTTCAAGGGTAACCCCTCTGTATGGGGCGATCCCCCTTAAAACCTTATACAAATTATTTTATGCTGATATTTTTAAGAGGTCAACACTTTATATATATTAACCAAATTTAATGATTCCAGCTTAAGAAGTTTGCCAGAAAACTTACTGTGATACACGGACGGACGGACGGACAGACGAATAGACGGGCAGATAGGTCGTGATTTTAGTAGGGTTTTGTAAAAAAATTGTTTTGCCATACCCTAAAAAGAATTTCCCTGGAATGCTCAGACCACTATTTAAGTCAGGCACTCCAGATACTTCGATAGCCGCAGGCTAATTCTCTTTTTTCTTTGTCGTGTAAGCAAACGCGTTTCGACTCCTTTGAGATATCTTCAGTGTCTTATTGTATGATCAAAACTTATTTTGGGTGCCATTCTGCAGCGAATACGGGATCCGCAACAGTTGCAGACATTATTTTCCAGCAGACGGGTGCTCTACCCGTGCTGTGCCACTTAGAAACTTTACACGAAGGGAAGGAAGGGAGAGGTCATTTTGAGAAATGAAATAATTGTAATTTACTACGGAAAAAACATTTTATTAAATAGGAAAACAGATTGTATCCAATAATTATCTCTTTCAAATTTAAAACCCCTATTCAATAAACTATATTTGCAGTAATCACTCAAAAAAAAAAATATATGAAAGAAAATAAATGTCAATTTGTAAATGCAATCAAATCTAACGTCTAAGTTTATTTCATAACAATCACTAAAAAATAGTGACCCCGTTTAATGCTACTGAGCACTCTGCAACTGAAATTAATTTCATGAAACCTTTTTTTTTTTGTGATTGTATTGATAAGTTATTAAATTGCTTACACTCTCAGTTCATCTCTCAACACTTTTACAAATAGAATATTCTCTTTTAGGATTGTAAACTAGAACAACTTGCATGACCTAGTATCTCATCATCTCCAAAATACAGCACATTCTATAATTCAAGGAGTTGTAATGCATACATCGATTCATTATCCATTCGTCGTAAGCTGGCGATTTATCGGTTATTTTAATTAATTTTTTTGCCTACACACCTTATCATGCAGCGGTGTTCAATCGGTATCACTTACACTTCCACCGTGTGGTAGGACCATCCGGAGAAGAACCGCAAGGGGGGCCAAATGTAGCGACGGTTTAAATGTACCCGTAAAATCTAACCACCGGCATTGTGTTGAAGTTAAGACTAATAATGGTTAAGGCATATGCAAGTTAATATTGTCGTAAAATACAATGAACTATTAGTAGGGGAAGATGAATAAATCAAATATTCTTAAAATATAAAAATCATGAAGAAGGAAAAGTGAACTAATTATAATTTCTAAGGACTTTTGTTACTATTGAACAAAAACAAAGAAAAGTCTATAATCACCATTTCAAAAGAGATCCGACTATGTGAGGAAAATTAAGGTTGCATTAACTTTTGAACGTGCATAAGTTCGACGCACTGGCGCGTGGTTGGTGAGTGTTAGGGCTTTTTGTTGATTGATGCTTTTGGTTTTAGAGTGGGAAAAAAAACAAACAAATTTAATTTTATAATGTAAAATAGTCCACGTGATATAGTGGTTAGAACATTAAGCCCGTAAGCCGAAGGTCTCAGGTTCGAGTCTCGTTGGCATCAACGAGATTTAGTTCGAGTGATTTTTCAAACGAACTATAAGCCTGTGAATTATGATACATGTTGGTTTAAAATCAAAACGTACCGCAGCTGGGTGGCGGCCAAAGCAAGATAATGATCATATCACCTTTTGGAGTACCGATACATTCGGTCATGACAATAAGATACTCTAACTATCTCTAAGCGGCTGTAGTGCTACGAAAAACAAGAGTAAAATTTTATTTGCACTCTAAATCTCGTTGTTTTTCCCATATTTTATTGAATTGTTGCAATTGAATTCAATTTATATAAATAAAACGGCTAAAGTGTTTTAAATTCACAATTTTTTCATTTCTCAAAATGACCGGAAAGTCCCACGACACGATTGGATGCTAGCCGGCATCAGAATGCCACCCTAGGTTAAAGCATCGTCTGCTAAAAATTAATGTCTGCATCTGCGGTGACTTCCTTGGTTGCAAAACAATGGTGCCTAAATAGAATCGTTTCTATTTCGATTAAATTAGTTTTGAAAAATATTTAGATTTAATGGGCTTGAGTACCTGGAATCCCTAACATGAATATTGGTTTGCGCATTCCAAGGACATATATTCTTTCCTTTGGGTTTTGATGGTTTTTGTTATAATCTTTGATCTGATGATTTTGATTGTTTGTCTACAGGGTTTTGAGCATCGTGTCCACCGCAGTGGGATTTATTGTTCGTCAAACTTCACTGGCTATGATAGCAGTCATAGTGTAGGTGTTAGTTGGGGTCAAGCCGTTGGCTATATTTCCCTGCACGAGGTAGATTGGCTTTGATATAGATCTTGGAATTAGCCCACGCTTTCGGCCATTTAGTCATCATTCTGGTTTCAGCTTTCGAATTTGCATGGCTCTTGTCCGAGCCATTATGAAGTCCGTAGTGTTTCATAATGGTATTCTAGTCGGTAGGTGAGGTAATATTTAGAGCGGAGTCTGCCTTCAAGTTTTATTGCTATGCCAGGTACTGGTGTGATTTGACTATTCAGTGTTCTTTTGAAATGTTAACACTCATCCCATTTAATCAACTTTTCATGTACCCTACTACTGCACGAATAGAATCACTTTGAGAAATGTATTTTCATGAACAAACGTTAAGTCAGAACTTCTTTCGAATTTCATTCATGTCTGTTACCATCGCTCTTTCGATTTAGTGGGTTATTTTTATCAACTTTAAGTGAGATTTGTTTTAGATAAAATTTCCTGTCTTTTTGTTGAGTTCAGAGGGAAATTTAGGATAGTTGATTATAAAATTATTGAATTTAGGTTTGCTATGGTTATAGTTTATCAGTCTTTGAGTTCGTTTTAAGGACAGGTCATTTTAAGGTTTTAGTTTTGGTGATTAAGTTTGGTTATTAGTTTTGGGTAGGATTTTCAATGCAGAGTAGCTTTATGTATACTCGTGCAGATTCAGCTAGGCTACGAAATTCTAATTTGTTTTTATTTTAGTTTAGGTTGCGTAGCCCTACAGCCCCTCTTGGGCCTGCAAATATTGCCTCTAATTGTCTCGGTCCATTGACCGCGTCCTTCAATTTCAAAATCCAAGCAGCAATGAACTGTCTTGATCGACAGAGTCAGACTAGCGTTTCCTTGATTTTTCACTGGTCTCCGGCCTCCATTTCTTCCAACAAATACCTTTTTGAGTATCCGTTGTTGGTCCAGACGATTCATGTGTCCAGCCTTTTGAAGCTTCCGCAGTCTTACAATCGTTGAGACCTCCGGCTTGTCAAAAATTGTATACAGCCCATTGTTGAATCGAATTTACCATTGGTCCCCATCTAGCTACGCTCCGAAAATACGCCTCAGGACCCGTCGCTCAAAGGTGTTCAATATATTTGCGGACGCTTGGCTTAGGGTCCATATTTTGCCCTTATATCATAACACAGGTCTTATTACAGATATTTGTTCTTGGAGCTTTGCTTTCCTGTGTATGCAGCTGGTCTTCAAGATTGCCTTTACTGAAAAAAATATTTTACTTGCGAGCTCTATTCTTCGGCTTACTTTGTCCCTTTCGTTAATGGGTTACGTTCTTTTGGCGCCTAAATACACAAATTTACCCACATGTTTGATACTGTATTCTGTATGATATTTTGTGTATTTGAGGTATTTTCACTTGACTGCGTCATGAGCATTTTTTTATGTTCATTGATTTGAAGCCCTACTAGTTTCAGAAAGAGCTCTTTGGCAGTTGCAAATGACCGTGACAAAATGTTAATATCGTCCGCATACGCTACATCTTGGCTCGACTTATATAGCAATGTACCTCGTGTATCGACAGGTAGCTTCCTTATGACGTACTCCAGAGCCAAATTGAATAGCAATGGGGCCAGCTCATCTCCCTGTTTTGTCCGATATATGTGTCGAACGCATCGGTGAGCTGGTTTTGTTTATTTATGCGAACTTGGAGGTCGTTGAAGTTGGTGTCATTTTGGTAAGACGGACTTATTGGCTGGAATGCCAAAGCAATGCATTATTTGGTACAGTACGTAATGATCAATACTGTGGTGTGCTTGCTAAGAGTCAAGGTAAATTTAGCGCACGTTAAAATCCCAGCATTTTTCAAGTACCTGCTTGACTGTGAACAATTGGTCAATCGTCGATCTACTTGCTCCAAAACCACCTTGGTACTCCCCAATAACACTGTTGACGTATGATCCAATTTTAACCGACTTTCAAAGGCAAAAAGGTTATCAATTCATAGCGTACATTTTTTTGTTGCTGTTCCTTATTTTTGTATCTCTTCACGCATAGCTTTTGAAAAGATATAGATAGAGAAGTTCTGTTTACAGTAAATGATACGCCTTTTTAGGTCATTGTAAAAATTTTTTTTACAAAGACCTACTAGTTTCGCGACCTGTCTGTCCGTCCGTCTGTCTGTCTGTCCGTCTGTCCGTGCGTCACAGCTGATTTCCTCAGAAACTAAAGTTGCCAGAATGCTCAAACTTTGTGAAAAGGTCAGAAGTGATGATCTCTCAAAAGTTCAGGCCTTAACAAAAATTTTAAAAATGTTTAAGGGGGTCCCCCCTAATAACAAATTGGCCCTCGAAAATTTTTTTTAATCAAAGGTAGTTGTGTGGGGTATCAAATGAAAGGTCTTTATTAGAACTTTTAGAATCTGAAATCAAAAAATCATTTTATGAATTAGGGGGACAAGGGGAATGCAAAATGTGCAATAATCAAATCGCAAAGTGGCTGCCCTATGTCCTCGATAGCCTCACGAATTTCATCTTTGAGATCTTGAATTGACGATGGGCTATTGGCATAGGCCTTCTCTATCACGTGGCTCCAAAGGAAGAAGTCGTAAGTTGTTAAATCAGAAGATCTATTCAAAATAACACCTCTTATTGGAAAACCCCATATATATTTAAAATTGACTTAGGCACTTTTATTTTCTTTCAATTTTCATGAAAATTTAAGGAATAGTGTTTAACTTGAACATGCTCAATCGGTAGAGCATTCAGAAAAATCATTTAAGCTAGATTAAAATGGCGGCTGCACTGTACATATGAAAGAAACTGTGCATCTTTTGTATAAATTTGAACGATTTCATATCTAAGTATTGGAACTTGCTTCTAACCCTAGGATGTTTACAAAGACCTTCTGGTAGGAGCACTCTCCTGCTTACTCAACTTGTTTCCTATTCAATTCCATTTAAAAGGCGAGAAATTCAATTAACGATAAAGGGCTTTCACCGTTAAAACTAAAAAATTTCCTAATTTCACCCCGACTTTTCAACACAACTGATTGATGCGTGTAAGGATCTTGATTGTAGAAGTTTCAAATGAAGAACAACATATTGAACTAAGATGTGTCGGTACAGCATTGTAATCATTTCAAGGGCTCTAGAGGTATTAACTGTTCAAAATGATGCAATGATGTCGAGAAATTGAATTTTAATTATCTTTCATACGAAAATAGCCAATTATTTTGCAACCTTCAAGGATTTGTTAAAGATACCGTTCCCTTGGTGACCGATCATAAACATGATTAGTATTTTTAATTTTCTGCATAAACGGTACACTTTAGTCAGTCATATCTACCGGAAATGACAAATAAATTAACTCTAAATGTAGCCATAATATAATTCAGCATGAGTTAGAACAAGTTCGTTGGGAAAATTTCATGATGTTTTTCTGTCCCGCAATCATTCTTTGCCTAATGACGAACTTAATAAAATATCCTTTTTCTATCCTTAGACGTAACACTACACATAGCATTTGTCAAATTCCCCGAAGAAATAATAAGGATTGAGTGATTGCAAATTACAGAGTTAATTGCCATTTGAAAATTGATTCACTACTTTCTAGTTAATATGATCATGATATGCCCAGGAATCTAAAATAAGTGATTGCCATACTAAAGACCGATGAGAATAGCGACCCAAAGAAAACGATACTCTTCCTTCTATAATTGATTATAACTTTAAAGATGACCATGAAAACGCATAGTCGAGTTTTCATCATTTACGTGAAGCTTTCATGAAAATTATAACCCATAGTTTAATGGAAACGAAGACAATGGGTATCAATTAAAACAAGTTGAAGTAGCAGGAGGATGCTCCTGCCAGAAGGGTATTGTAAAACAATTAGTAAATCAAACAATATATTCTGCATATCAAAACTTGACTAATATATAGATTCCATAAATTGAGTTCTAAAAATTATTATGGTTATTATAATTTTAAACTAGCCACCATTTTGTTTCAAGTGGTTTGACCTCGTCGTTTGATTAGTCATGATAACACATGGATATTACTTACAATTTCTAAAATTTTTATCAGAATTCCTACATATTTGTAGTGTCTCGGTCCGTTGCAAGCGTGTATCTTCCTAGTATCACGTGTTAATGTTGTTGTAATTGTTAAATATTCAATCGGCTGTAACTTAGCTGTTTATTGTTCAATTTCAGAAAATTTAAATTATAGATTTTGGGAAATCTAAGGGTCACATCTTGATTTTATAGACAAAAAAGCAAAATTTATAAAATGTACTATTATTAACAGAGTTGATCGAATTTCGACTTCTAAGGTATTTGTTGCTCTTGTGAAGGAAAAATTGACAGTTCAAGTACTGTTTTGAAAAGCTCTTATAAAGGACTTTCATTTGATATTCATATTGGCTACCTTTGATGAAATTTTTTTTTCAGCGGCCACTCCCCTGTACTGTAATCATCGATTCATGGCCTATTTTTTCGAATCCTAGAATGGTTACAAAGTCCTTTTGCTAGGAGCTCTCTCCTGCCTCCTCGACTTGTTTCACCTATGAGTATTAATTGTAGGTACTCATCTTCAGTCATTCATTAAATTGAATCAAGTGTTAAAAGCATGCGCCTTAAACGTTGCAGTTGGGGCAAAATAACTCAAAATTATTCAATCTTCGCATTTAAAACAGCCACTATTTTGCTTTACGATGACTAATACCACTAGCTGAGCCAATTCTCACAGGAATTCATGATACCTTTCCTTCGTGAAACTTTCATGCAAATCCTAGCAAAGCTGTAGTATCTGAGTCAGTAAAAAGCGCATATTGTTCCACAGCCATATGTTTCCATAGTAATCTAGCGCATATTGTTCCATAGTAATGTAGGAAAATTCAAATCGCTATAACTTCATTAAATACCATTCGATCTTTATGAAACTTTCAGAACAGATTAATCTTATTGATAGTCATCTGTGTACCGAATTTTATTAAATTTAAGGGACCCGTTAAGATTTTATTCAAGAAAACATAAAATCGATAAATCATACTATTACTAACAAAGTTGAGTGAATTTTGACTTCTCACGTATTTGTTGTTGTTGTACTCATAAAGGCCTATATTCATGATTTTTTTCAGATTTTTCGGGTCAAAGGTGTCCAATCGCGAGGGGGGGGGACACAAAATTTTCATACATTTCCCCTTCCCCTGCACCCCTCGAAGCAAAATTTGTCATTTTAAGACCTGTTTTGAAAAGTTCTCATCAAGACCTTACATTTGATACCCATATTGCCTACATGCGATGAAAACTTTTTTTTAAGGGGCAACTCCCCTATATGGGGAGACCCCCCTTAAAGACCTTATAAATTTTTTTTCATGTTGAAACTTTGAAGAGGGCGTCACTTTGCACCTACCTATAAAATTTTATATTTGTAGCTTATGTGCTTTGCGAGAAAAAGTGGTGTGACACACGGACGGACGGACGGACGGACGGACAGACGGACAGACAGGACGCGAAACTAATAGGGTATTGTAAAATAATTTTACAATACCCTAAAAAGAGTGATACGCTTGAAAAGGATTTTTTTCTGTAAATTTCTTGCGATTGGTTGCGGAGTTCACTTTATGCTTATACAAGTATGTATGAATATGAACATCCGTACATACGAGTACTTATATATATATATATATATATATATATATATATATATATATATATATATATATATATATATATATATATATATATATATATACATAAAAACATATATAAATATATATTTATTTATATATATATATATATATATATATATATATATATATATATATATATATATATATATATATATATATATATATATACATATGCACCTCCTGTGCACCACACAAAATAAAAAATATCAGTTTAAGAACTGTTTTGAAAAGCTCTTTCATCTGAAACCCACATTGGCCACGTTTGGTGAAATTTTTTCGGGGGCCTCACCCCCTGTATGGCGAGTTGCCCCTTAAATACTTTCTAAAATTGTTTTGTTGTTGAACTTTGAAGATAGGACCATTTGACGCCTACATACAGAATTTGATGTTTCTAGCTTAAGTAAATGGACGGACGTACAATCAAACAGATAAGACGTAATTTTAGCATGGTTTTTGTAAAATTATTTTACAAAACCCTAAGAAATCAAAAGTCGAACCATCTGAAACAAAAGGGCTGCCGCTCAGATGACGAAAAACGTACAAAATTTTGTTACTGTAGTTTTGAACCAACCTTTGAACCAATGTCGATGAAACTTGGGAAAGTGGTAAAGACCGTAATCGCCATGTGAACGGTAAAAAAGACACTTCAGCGGCTAGGTTGAGCTCAAATCTTGGAAGCTTCTTAAAGACACAATTTATATTGGATTTTCATGAAACCTAAGATCAAGGTAGACGTTGATGAGGTCTTGGAATAAAATATATCAGAACTAAATTTGACTCATATGGACGCTGCTGAGTTTTAACAGTGTGAGTTTTGCATTGCAGTCAAAAAATTGCGTTTTAATATACATACATG
Organism: Odontomyia ornata; assembly: GCA_963969285.1. Taxonomy (NCBI): domain Eukaryota; kingdom Metazoa; phylum Arthropoda; class Insecta; order Diptera; family Stratiomyidae; genus Odontomyia; species Odontomyia ornata. The sequence goes on along the minus strand of OZ017741.1, from coordinate 129,519,536 downwards.
CTACAACGTGTTCAAGAAACTGAATTTTAATACATATAAAATGAAAAAAATTGCCCCTTAAAAGGATGAAACAAGAAACTTTTAGAAAAAAAAGACATTTTTTATTAATTTTATAGAAGCGGTGCCAAATCAATTTTACCGATTTGCCATATAGACTTCCAACAGGTACACCTTCATAAAAGAAACAGGGTAAAACTGATATGACACCGTTTCCATAAAATTTATTTCTTCTTTTTAGAGCACCCTGAAGTCGGTTTTCTATTTTTGCTAAAAGTTTATTATATTTTCTAAGATTTTTGAAAATATTTTTTTACACCGTAAAAAGTAATGATATGCGTCGATAATTTTCACACTATTGCTTGTCGCCTTTCTTATGGATAGGGAATATAATTGATTGGCTCCACTCTTTTGGCATATGTTCTTCTTACTAAATGTGGGGGATGACATTGTCAATTGCTTTATGAACACTACTGCCATCAATTTGATGAGCTCCACTGGAATCTCATCGATGCCCAGTGCTTTATTATCCTTTTTGGCTTTGATGATGGAACAAACTACATCCAGAGTTAGTGAGGTTAATGGAAATATGATGCCCATTTTTCCTTAATCTTGGTTTCATCAGCAATGATATTGCATACAACATCACGACAGAGCGTGGTTTGGGCTAATAACCACCTTTCAGGCTTTTCACTACTTTGCATGCTTGCTTTGTATTGTTGCTTGCTAGACTTATATCTATACTTCTCAATTGATTGTCATATTGTTTTCTTTTCTTAATTCTAATTATCTTATTCGTTTCTATTCTGAGATTTTCACTGTGTTCTCTCTTTGTCCTGGTTTTCCTACCTACGTGTTCTTTGTACGCTAGATTTGTTATGTCCAACGCATTCTGGCACTCAGCATCGAACTAATAATTTCTTTTGTGCCAGGCTTGATGTCCAGGTGTCTGTTCTGCCATGGTCTAAATTGCCGTTTTCACTTCCATCCAGAGCTCGTTGCTTGCCTTTAGCGGCGCGTCTTATCAGATAGGAGTCAGCTGTTTGTCGAGGGTCTACGTAAAACTTTTGGCCACAGACGCCGTTTGGAGCCTTTTGATGTCAAATTTTTGTAGCGGCCAAATATGGCTTTGACATACAATATCGATAGGTTAATTTGATCAAGTAATGATCCGAGTTACACTTGGCTCCTTGGTATTTACAGAGGTCAAGTATGCTCGAGGCTTAACGTTGTTGGATCACAACATGGTCGATTTGATTTTGTGTGCTACCATCTAGTAATACCAAGGTCATTTTATGCATGCGTCGATGTGAAAAGCAAGTCAAACATATGACAAGATTTTCTCTACATGTAAAATCAATCAGGCGCTGGTCGTCGTCATTTGTTTCATCGTGAAGGCCACATCTTTCAGTCTTTCCCCAATGAGATAGGTCTTTGCCAACCTTCGCATTGAAATCACCCAGAGTTATTTTTGTGTCGGTTGAAGGCAATGAGTCTGCCAGTCTTTTGAGGTGATTGTGGAACGGTTTCTTCGTTTCTTCGTTCTTTTCTGCGGTCAAGGTGTGGACATTAATCACCCAGATTTTGAACAATTTCTGTTTTATGCGGATTGCACACATTCGTTCATTGTCTGCCTTAAAATCAATGTCATGAGATTTGAACTCCCTATCCACAATGAAGGCCACTTCAAATTCTCGTTTTCCAGTAGGCTTCCCACTTATAAATATTGTGTGCGATCTCATGTCTTGAATATCATTTCGAGTCCAGTTCGTTTCCTGGGTCGCCCGTATTTTTAATTTGTATTGCTTGACCTGTTGTAAAAGCTCCTTAACATTGCCAAGGTATTTGAGTGATTTGACATTCTAGGATTCAATGTTATAGTCCTTTTCCAGAGACGAGTAGTTAGCCCGTCACCCGACCTCTATTCTGGTGGTATGGTTATTACCTCGATTCTTTTATCAGATGCGAAAGATTCACCTTCATCCTCTTACATATCCACAAAGGAAGTATGAAGAGGATTTAGTAGCAGAACTGGAGATTTATTTACAGTTGCATTTAATGTCGCATCATCGGGGAACCAGTAAACTCAATGTGCGACACCGAGAGCATTTACTACCATTTAATTGAGGGATTTAGTGAGGAATCGTGGAAACTGGGAGCTGGGGAAGCAAGGGGTTCCCTTCTCCTTTCTCAAATGGGCTTGGGATTGTCCACAGTGGAGTTCTTGTATGTAGTTATCTAGTGTTTATTACATTTACGACAGCTCCAATGATGAATGGTGTTCCTGCTTACCAATTCACAAGCGCAGAGTAAAATTTCAAGATACTTCTGCTGGCTTAGAGATCAATTAGTTTTGTTTTGTTTTTTTGAGCCCTTACTTTGGCAAAAAATTACAATATGTTATTAGCTTGGAGTAATTGACGTTTAGTCTCCACATCTCTTTGAAGAAATCAGCAGATGAATGGTATTGGTTATTCCGGCAGCTCAACCCAAACTTTACGTGGCCTGATTTGAAATTTGCATTAAAAGAGCATAGACGTGCGACGGGTAATCAACGCGCATTTCGTGGTTATTCAATTTTGACATACAGACTATCCTTTGACGGAACATGGACAAATAAATGAGACACCATTGGGCAGGCTGGGAGTCCACACCGTTGTCAGACGTAGTTCATCGCTGAACGTTGACCATCACATCGACCTGTTGCTGATAAGTTGGAGAATGCCTAGTATGATCCTCAGAAAAGACTCCCGCAGAATATCATCTACGTTATCAAAGTCGGCTTCCAAGTGAGATCCCGTCTTTCTTCCAAGAACACCTGCACCCGATGAATCACCAGATACCAGACCAGTGCCCATCCACAAGTTTCCAGACTTCGCTTCATATCTTTGATTTACCATCGTTTTCTAGCAATATGACTAACATGAGAAGAGTACCGGACTATGTCGAAAATAAAAAAATGGTGAGATATCACCGAGTACCACCTGTTGTGAGCGAACAAATACCCTATATATACTTACGCATGTACCAATGAAATAAGGCAAGCAAGCATATACGCCCATTGTTATCGAAGCATGTACTTGTCCTCCAACGAGCAAGTGAAAAAGTAAATAAGCAAGCGAAAAACTAAATACAAAAAGAATAACCTGCTATGCGCTTTACATGAGCTATCATATCGTGAACGACAAGCTTTGGGTGTGCTTCCAAGAGAGCAAAGCTGCAGGGAAAGCTAAAAGGTCAGGCAAAAACGCTCTCTCACTCAATGTCCCAAAAGATCTTGGGAAAGCCGAAAGCTTAGGAGAAAAACATTCCTTCGCTCCATTTCTTCAGTTTCGCATATTCACCCACTAATTCTCACCGTCCGAGCAAGTGAGGCGGAGCGGGGAGAAAAAGCTTTCGTTGTACAAGGGCACGCGTTTAGGGCGACTTGGCACTTTTTAGGAGATTTTACGCTAAAAGCTTACGAAAGAACGATGTTTAAAGTTCTTGCGCAAAGTATGAGTTTTTGTTCGAGTCTAGTAGGGAGCGTGCTGCCACCCATTTATTAGATACAACGTTCGGGTAGTTGCAAGTACTGCTCGGTGATCAATAGATGGTACGGGGTGAGGCGCTGGCTTGAGCCGTGAACGTCAATAGGCCTTTTGGTGTTTCATGCCGTATAGCAACCTTGAACCATTAGCTCGTCTAGTTGATTCCCTCTACAGGCTGCCGCTCACCTGTGAAGCGTGAGAAGTCAAGGTGAAATTGAAAAGACCTTCACCCAATACCGATAGTTAGAGGTTTTCAATAATTTAATACGTGAAAATGTAATTTATAAATGTTCCAAAAAATTTGAGGAGTAAAATAAAATAATTAATAAAATTGACGTTTGCCTAGTTGATCTAGCTTCGATGGTTTTAGTAGCAGGTAAGCGTCGTACAGAGAGATCTCTCACCCCGAGAGCCATGATGGTGTATATAGGATACACATCAAATTGAGCTCCCAGTTCATACCAGTATACATAGGGTATACTGGTTATGTGACACACCTGCGTGTTTTAGAGCACGTCCCTTCCCGGTTCACTTTTGGAGATCCTGGAGGTATTTCTTCGCCAGACGCCTCTCGAACCGTACCTGCATGGAGTCAATTATCGCAACTCCTGGCAACAAAAGGTACTACGCAGAGATTTTAGTGAAGGATCGGAAATTGATGGGCCAGCATTAAAGCACAATAATCCAGTTTTGGGATACGTCACCACTTTGGTGCGTTTTGATAACACCAGCAAATTGATTGATGAGATTTCTGGGTGTCCTTTCCTTGATGCAAGCTGTGTATCTTGAAATTGACTTTTGAGACCTCTTCAAAATTGCAACAACCCAGGTCGACACTATTAAAGCAGCCTCAGAGCTTTCGAGCCCTGAATTCTACCTACGTGTATTGACTGCATGCAGAGAATCTGCAATGACTAGACTTATTCAAACCAGAGTATCCATGGTACAATGAGAAAGGCACGAGTAAGACCAGCCTCGTATCTCATCACATAGACACTGGTTTTACTCGACCCATTAAGCAGTGACATTATGGTATCTCCATTGTATGCTGTCTTTGGTGGTAATAGAGGAAAGTCAGAGTTTGTGGGGCTCTTCTGTGACCCTTGTCAGAAAAGTCATAGTTTCTTATCCTGAAGTCCATACGATTAACAACGTGAGACGGTTCATGGGCATGGCCGGATGATACGGTCATTTTATTCCGACCTTTGCTTTGGTTGCCACCTCATTAATGAATTTGATTAAAGGTAAAGAGTCCTGCAATTGTTCTCCTGCCACAAATGGCATTTTCAATAAAGTCAAGCAGTTGCTTATTTTGGCTCCAATGTTGACCAATCCCAATTTTACAAGGCCCATCTTTTTTCAATATGACGCAAGTACAGTGCATATTGGAAAGGTTTTGTTCCAGAAAGACGATAAGCATGGAGAGCATCGAACTAGATATAAATATGTCGATGAAGCTCAACGCTGCGCAAATTAGAATGCTTAGCTATGGTACGAAGCATGAGGAGATCCAGGATATATAGCGAACATTATCGAGATCTTGCTCGTAGGATGAGGCTCTAAAATACAAGCTCATGATAATCCATGGCATTCGCATTGTGGAATTCGTAAAACAACAGAAGTCTAACAAAGATATTACTATTGGCCTCATTTGCGTTAAGATGTTCAAACACCATTTTGAGATCCCCTATAGGTGCATCATGAGAATCGGTGAGACCTATGCAGTGCTTGTTTGTGGACTTCATGGGTCCAGACTCCTTTTCCAAATCGGGAAATACAGAATTATTTGTAGTCTTGGACCATTACACTAAGTTCATATGGCTCAAACCCATGACCTTTGGAGCCCTTGAATGGTTTCACAGTATGCAGTTCGTGTCCGAGGTATTTGCTAATCATGCTAATGACTATGGGGTACAGTACTGCCTCACTTCGTAACATTCACTGCAAGACAAAAAAAAGTAACACAAAATTGCATTATCTTCATATGCTTTTGCCGATGTATTGAGCACAACTGTAACAATAATAACGTGACGATTTGGTTAACCTTTATGATAAAGTTGAAGAGCTCCAGAATTAAAGCCCGCAATAAAACTTACTTTAAATATAACTTACAGGTTTAAAAAAAATTGTAAATAGTTTATGTATATACTTGCCTGGAAAATTAGTAGTTTTGTATATTTTTTACACAAAAAGCTTTTTCATATTTTAAGGGACTATTCAGAAAAGTCCAAGCCGGTCTCAAATTAGAAATTGTTTGAGAAAGCCCTATCAGTTGCTGTATTAAGAGCTTTTTAGAAAAACCTCACCAATTACTAAATTGAGAATCTTTCATGAAAACACCATGTGAGAAACTATTTAAGAAAACCCCAATAGGCCTTAATGTTGAAAACCCTATTCATGCTTCAAGTTTTTCTGTTTAGGAGTTGATGGAGTAATGAGTTCCGTTCATCACAAACACCGAAAGGATACTCCACACTGGAACTAACTACGGCCTAATCAGTTTCTAAATTGTATTTCTAGTTGGGAATGTCGGCAATGCATGACACCTTTTGTGCTTTTGTTAGAGCTTTGTACTAAATTACAAATCACGTTTGAAATCACGACGAGAGTCTGTCCATCCGTCCATCTGATTTCAAAGCAGTTTTCTCCAAAACAATAGGAGCTACAGTCATGAAACTTTGTGGAAATATCAAAATGTTGATTATTATATCCGCAGAACGAATGCTGGTCGACAGGCGCACTCTAAGATACTAGCATTCTTTGCGAAGTGCCACCGCTACGGACCCGTGCATATGAAGCTCACCGTGAGGTTCTTCCTGTGATGGCAGGTAACGACCCTGACTGAATCTGGACTATGCTTTGGATAATGAACTGGAATTGATGCTTTGGTCTAGTGGACATGATGGCTTAGACCTAATTGCTTTGCACGGTAACGCCGAGGTGACACTCCTGCGTGGACGGCTCCAATTCAATTATTATACTGTCTCCACCCCGGTAAAACCTTCGCGGCCCTCGGAGTACATTCGAGGTTCACAACATTGGATTTGTGGTCTAGTTTCGGTTAAAAATGTGCTTGTACCAATCTTCGCAAAGCCTCCCTGCTCTGCAAAGTTAATCATGGAACCAAGAAGGTGACTTCATACACGAACGGAAATAGTGGCACCGAGAGGGGACTCAATCAAACTAGAGAAATTTTAACTAAGTACCTCAAAGTAGATAAAAACAAGTTGAGTAAGCAGGAGAGTGCTCCTACCAGAAGGTCTTTGTAAACATCCTAGGGTTAGAAGCAAGTTTTCTAATGGCGTGAATCGATAACTTGAATTATTCATCCAATACTTAGATATGAAATCGTTCAAATTTATTTATTTACTACAGTAACAAAATTTTGTACGTTTTTCGACACCTGAGCGGCAGCCCTTTTGTTTCAGATGGTTCGACTTTTGATTTCTTAGGGTTTTGTAAAATAATTTTACAAAAACCATGCTAAAATTACGTCTTATCTGTTTGTTTGTACGTCCGTCCATTTACTTAAGCTAGAAACATCAAATTCTGTATGTAGGCGTCAAATGGTCCTATCTTCAAAGTTCAACGACAAAACAATTTTATAAAGTATTTAAGGGGCAACTCGCCATACAGGGGAGTGTGGCCCCCGAAAAAATTTCACCAAACGTGGCCAATATGGGTTTCAGATGAAAGGTCTTGCTAAGAGCTTTTCAAAACAGTTCTTAAATTGATATTTTTTATTTTGTGTGGTGCACAGGAGGTGCATATGTATAAATATATATATATATATATACATATATATATATATATATATATATATATATATATATATATATATATATATATATATATATATATATATATATATATATATATATATATATATTTATATATATATATATATATATATATATATATATATATATATATATATATATATATATATATATATATATATATATTTATATAAATATATATTTATATATGTTTTTATGTATATATATATATATATATATATATATATATATATATATATATATATATAGATATAGATATATATATTTATATACATATATCTATATATATATATATGTATATATATATATATATATATATATATATATATATATATATATATATATATATAAGTACTCGTATGTACGGATGTTCATATTCATACATACTTGTATAAGCATAAAGTGAACTCCGCAACCAATCGCAAGAAATTGACAGAAAAAAATCCTTTTTCAGCGTATCACTCCTTCTTTAATTGTTACCCATTGTCTTCGTTTCCATTAAACTATCGGTTATAATTTTCATGAAAGCTTCACGTAAATGATGAAAACTCGACTATGCGTTTTCATGGTCATCTTTAAAGTTATAATCAATTATAGAAGGAAGAGTATCGTTTTTTTTAGGTCGCTATTCTCATCGGTCTTTAGTATGGCAATCACTTATTTTAGATTCCTGGGCATATCATGTATCATATTAACTAGAAAGTAGTGAATCAATTTTCAAATGGCAATTAACTCTGTAATTTGCAATTACTCAATCCTTATTATTTCTTCGGGGAATTTCACAAATGCTATGTGTAGTGTTACGTCTAAGGATAGAAGAAGGATATTTTATTAAGTTCGTCATTAGGCAAAGAATGATTGCGGGACAGAAAAACATCATGAAATTTTCCCAACGAACTTGTTCTAACTCATGCTGAATTATATTATGGCTACATTTAGAGTTAATTTATTTGTCATTTCCGGTAGATATGACTGACTAAAGTGTACCGTTTATGCAGAAAATTAAAAATACTAATCATGTTTATGATCCGTCACCAAGGGAACGGTATCTTTAACAAATCCTTGAAGATTGCAAAATAATTGGCTTTCTTCGTATGAAAGATAATTAAAATTCAATTTCTGGACATCATTGTATCATTTTGAACAGTTAATACCTCTAGAGCCCTTGAAATGATTACAATGCTGTACCGACACATCTTAGTTCAATATGTTGTCCTTCATTTGAAACTTCTACAATCAAGATCCTTACACGCATCAATCAGTTGTGTTGAAAAGTCGGGGTGAAATTAGGAAATTTTTTAGTTTTAACGGTGAAAGCCCTTTATCGTTAATTGAATTTCTCGCCTTTTAAATGGAATTGAATAGGAAACAAGTTGAGTAAGCAGGAGAGTGCTCCTACCAGAAGGTCTTTGTAAACATCCTAGGGTTTGGAGCAAGTTTTCTAATGGCGTGAATCGATAACTTGAATTATTCATCCAATACTTAGATATGAAATCGTTCAAATTTATACAAAAGATGCACAGTTTCTTACATATGTACAGTGCAGCCGCCATTTTAATCTAGCTTAAATGATTTTTCTGAATGCTCGACCGATTGAGCATGTTCAAGTTAAACACTATTCCTTAAATTTTCATGAAAATTGAAAGAAAATAAAAGTGCCTAAGTCAATTTTAAATATGTATGGGGTTTTCCAATAAGAGGTGTTATTTTGAATAGATCTTCTGATTTAACACCTTACGACTTCTTCCTTTGGAGCCACGTGATAGAGAAGGCCTATGCCAATAGCCCATCGTCGATTCAAGACTTCAAAGATGAAATTCGTGAGGCTATCGAGGACATAGGGCAGCCACTTTGCGATTTGGTTATTGAAAATTTCATGAAGAGGATATGGTCCTGCAGGCGTGTCGTAGTGGTTATTTGCCCAATGTTAGTTATTGCTATTAACGGCATATCTTCTCCTTTATTATAAACTAAACATTCGATCATTTGTATTAAAAAATGGCATTTTTATTTTAATATCAAAATAACAGCTCTTATTGGAAAACCCTATATCAACCATAAACACGTGTTATTGTTGGTGTAATTCCATATAATTGAAATGGCTATAATTAACTTGATTATGATTCGATCCCAATTAAATTTTGTGAGCGTATATACCTTATATCAGTCTATATTATTGCAAAATTTCAGGAAGTTTAAAGTTACCGTTTTGATTTTATGGGCAAAAATGTAAAATCTACAAACCATACTATTATTAACAAAGTTGACCGAATTTCGATTTCTAACGTATTTGTTCCCCTTGTGCTTATAAAGGTCCACGTTTGTGATAATTTTCAGATTTTTCGGCTGAAAGGTTTCCAATCGCGAGGGGGGAGGGACACAAATTTTGGGTACATTTTGCCTTCCCCTTGACCCCATAATTCATAAAATGATTTTTTTATTTCAGATTCTCAAAGTTCTAATCAAGACCTTTCATTTGATACCCCACACAACTACCTTTGATTAAAAAAAATGTTTAAGGGCCAATTCGTTATTAGGGGGGACCCCCCTTAAACATTTTTAAAATTTTTGTTAAGGCCTGAACTTTTGAGAGATCATCACTTCTGACCTTTTCACAAAGTTTGAGCATTCTAGCGTCTTCAGTTTCTGAGGAAATCAGCTGTGACGCACGGACAGACATGACATGACAGACAGACGGACGGACAGACAGGTCGCGAAACTAGTAGGTCTTTGTAAAAAAATTTTTTGCAAAGACCTAAGAATTCCGAAAAAAATGAGTAAAATTATTAAAACCGATGACAAAACCAAGAGTTATACGAACGATGCTAGCAGCATATTGAGAATGGGACCAATGACGACAAATACAATGAAAGTAAAGACGGACAAAAACGGAGAGCAACATAGCCTTGTTCAAACTAAAATTCCGGTGGCATTCGGACGCAGCATAAAATCAAAAGAACGCTAGAGCATGCTAAAAAAAAGAGTGGGGAGTTCCGCCTAACGTGCCAGATGTGCACAAACCTGGGGAAAACATGAAGCACCTCGAGCATTCTATGTATAATTCAGCAAACACTGCCGAAGCAAAGGTGTTAAATGCCAAAATGAAGGTTTTAAATGCCAAAATAATTACGAAACATGCTGAAATCCACAAAGTTATCAGGACAAAAAAAGAAAGGGGTGACCATTTCACCGTCACGGTAAAATGTGGGTAAAAAACTGTACTTGGAAACAGAAGTCCATAACCTCTTCAGAAAAAGTTGCAAAGTACAATTACCGTTCAGTGACATCAAGAAGAAAGGCTAGTCCAACAAGTGGAAGACATTTTAAAAAGAATAAAATTAACATGCGTTTCGCCAAAAATCAGCAAAGGTTGAACAAATGGGCTCCTTGAACTAGGGGAGCTCCTAGATTGCATAGAGTATTACTGTAGAAGTGACTTAAAAGCCGAAGAGGACTAGAAGTCCAAATTAGAGCAGGAAGCTAAAACAGTGCTGAGGGCTAAGCCTAAACGGCATCGGCAAATAGCTCCGCCACAAAACTTCAATAAAAGAATGGCGTCTAGCCCAATCGAAGAAGATCGAGATAGAAAAAAGCAAAGTAGGGGCACCTAATGGGTGTAGAATAGTACATTGGGAGTTTCAGACAGTGCTGACAAAATCAGCGAAGAAAGTCGCAAATAAGCTCCTTCAAAAAATGCCAGAAAATAAAGTTCGCACGTGCGTCCAGTAAGAAAAAAGAGCCGATGTGAAACAGGAGACGGCCGATCCTACGCAGAGAGGTTGTGGGACAAAGGGCAAATATAAAGTTCCAAGATATTGAGAAAGTCCTCACCAAAAGCGGAACTCTGGCCTCTCTTGAGCTGATGGCTATGATCGAAATAAGAGATATATACTGCGTCATGGACCTGGCCAATTAAGGAGAGGTCATCAAAAGAGAAGCTCCTAAGCGTAGGCAGGATCAGAGCAAGGCTGACACCGAAACACCGTAGGGGACAACGCATAGCCATCATCAATTTGACCAAAAAGGACGGTGAACAATCCCTGAATCAGTACAAAGGAAGAATAGGATGGGTTATTTGCAGGATTTTGGCGAAGAGCAGCACCTTTTCAGTGCTTCAAATGACTTCACTATGCTCACATCACGCAATAACACTTCCTACCGAAAAAACGACCTTATGCTACCAATGCCGTGATATGGGGCATAAAAGAAAAGAGTGTACAAAGGAGGTACACTGTATCCTCTGCAAGGATGCTGATCAAATACCGGGTCTTGGGAACGTTTTGAAATCAGAAAAACGTCGGGTTTCCCGGAAAGACCCTTGCCAAGGGTTAATCAGAGCTTCGATGAACCGTATCCTGCAGGCAAACCTACACTGCAGTTCAACCGCCCAAAACCTGCTTGAGCAGAGCTGCATAGTGCGCATGGTGAAAGAAGGTTCAGAACAGTGTTTCTTAGGTGGAGCGTTGTGGATGAAGGGATCGTTTTGTGAGGATTCAGTGCTGAAGAACCACCCTCTTTCTTGTGTGCTTAACGCCAAACGTGCCGATATCATATTTTCAAGCCAAGCTTAATGCTTTGGAGGGCACTGTCTGGAATACAGATGGCAACGAGCTCCTTGCCTTTGCCTTTAATAGATCCACAGGGAAAACAAATCCTAGAAATGGGGCCAAAAAGTGCTGGCTGTAGAGGACCATACTGGACGTGACATTTACCTTGGAGTTTTTAATATGGAGGATGCAGAATTGGAGAGTGTTAGAAGACACCTCTGCCAGTGATCATCAGTACATTCTGCTTGAGATCCATGATGTTATCTTCTGATGTCAGTGCTCCCGACTTTCTACAATAGGATGGAATATCAGAAGAATGAGCTTTGAGAGGCTCAACATGGTGCTCAAGGCGAGTCCTCCTCTGCAATGTGATTTACAGGAGATAGAAGAACCAGTAGCTCAAGACATGGCGAACTCAACAATGAACATCATCATGAACAAGAATCCATGCATTATAGCAACAAGCTAGTTATGCAGAAGATAGGTGCTCTACGGGTACCTTGCATACATGATGCGTTAGAGATGGGTGAGATAGTTGGGCACTTTTACGCGCCTATCTCATCCATGTTGAAGCTGTCCAATGTTAAACTGCAATCGAGTGACCACTCTTCACAAGAAGTATTCTTTACATTGAAAGCCAGGAAGAGCTTTAAGTCCAGATGGTGTTGCAATGTGTCAATCACCATTGTCCTGACTAGCTGCTCATCACATTCAACGCTTGCCTACGGGACAGGGCTTCTCAGTACAATGCAAGGTGGCGAGGCTTGTGCTGACCAGCAGGGGGAAGGGAAATTCCAGATAGTCGTTGTTATAACTATCTTAAAGGCAGAGGCATAACCCACAACAAGCGACGAAGCATTCTGTTGGTGACAGCAGACACTAAAAGGAAAACCTTTTTTCAAGTTCCTGGTTATCTGATGCTTCTTCTGAGGGACTACCAAATAGACAGAAGCCTACTTTATCACACGACACAGGGCCAACGAAGGATGGAAGTTACAGCAGATGTTTCCCAGGGATCTATTTTTGGGCCAAACCTGTAGAACATATTTTAGGGCGGGTAACTATGACCAGAGATGTGGATGATGTTGTGGCTCTAGTCACTAGATGCATCATTGAATAAGCGCAAATTCGACTGGATATGCTAATGTGCCAATTAAGAAGTTGCATAAATGCTTGTGGGTTCAGTCTAGGGCTAGAGAAAACTGAAGTAGTCACCTTGACAAAAATTGGAGTCCTTAGAGTAAGGATAATCAGTTTTGGAGACATACTAATCGTATCTAAACCAGCAATGGAGTACCTGAGGCTAGTGATCGACTCAAAACTGAGTTTCTTTGAGTAAATCAGGGCAATAGCTGAAAAGGCTACTTTGAGCGTATCGACTCGGAGTTGACTTATGACCAGTGTAGGGGGACCCAACCCATCATCATCATGATTGCTGTATGGTCAATGCTACTGTTTATAGCAGAAATATCAGGTGCCGCTCTCAGTAAGGAGATGTACCGAAAACACTTGGCGCTGATACAGAAAAGTGGAGAACTGAGGGTTGAACATTCATGCCTGAGGGTTTTTGATTTGGTGAAGTGAGTTACTGCCAGAGAGCGCAAGGTAGACGGTCGCCCACGAGGAGATACAGCACTCACTCAACAATTGGGTGAATTACATGAAGGAAAGGTAAACTGTTGGCTTCATCCCGAATCTGAGACCGTGACTAAATTGATGGCATGGTAAAACTGACTTCTATCTGATCAAGTTTTGCAACGGACATAGGTGTTTTTAGTCTTACCTGCACAAGATTGGTAAGTCACGTTCCCCAGATTGTCGGTTTTTGTCCAGGAGAGGAGTATGATGCTTGCCACACATTTTTTGCGGACAAAAACTTGAGCAGGCTGCAGCAGAACCTCTGCAGGTAGACATGACCTCTACAGGAAGATGGGAGTCATGACGATGATTGAATCTGTTGCCAAATAGAACCAGGTGGCAGATTATGTTGGGGCAGTCCTAAAAGACTGGGCTGGGTTGGGAGATCACTTGTGTTGCGACTCATCTTCCTCCCTCCCCTCCAGCCAGAGGAGGGATACCTCAGCTTGAAGGTGCGTCGCAGCATATCAAAACGAGACCTCGACCGAAGTAATATGTCACGTTCTCGGGTTGACAAGGGAGGTATTTGGTGCCTCACAAGCAAGGGTGCCCCACACTCAGTACGTAAATGGCATTCACCTCCCAATAACAAAAAACATTGGGTAGGCAGAGCCATGGGCCTATCAGATTGCTGTTGTACTTAATTCAAAAAAAACTTTCATGATAGGTACAACAAATATATTCTTGCTTAAAAAAACTTCATTTTAACAGGCTAAGATTTTGTTCTAATTTTATTGACTGAGCGAAATTTTAAAAGCATTTTCGTTATTCATTTTGTTTGAAAATTTGGAGGAGATTTAATTGAAATTCTAGTGTCTGTTTTGATGCAAAGTTCATATACGTGTAGTAGAAAACCCACATATGATTGTTGCTAATCAAAGGAAATTCAAATCTTTTAAATAATTACTTAAGTCCAATCAAATTTGATTATACTTATACAGTTTTACTGACAAAAATTTTAGATTCACAAATCTCACTGGCATTAGCAAAGTTCAACGAATTTCAACCTCCAAGTGTTTTTTTTTTCTTTCTTGAAAAATTGAGGTTATTTGTAGCTGGATGCACCTCCATGATTTTTAGGGGTTTTTAAAAGAAGTTTGAACGAGTTTTGCAGCCTGTCTATCCGTCCGTTTGTCTTTTGGTGTGTCACAGCAAGTGCTTTAAAAAACGATAGGGGCTGCAAAGCTGAAAGATTATGAAAAGTTCATAATTAGGGGTTTCTCAAACGTCTAGGTCTTATCAGACATTTCAAGATTTTTAAGGGTGTCCCCTTTATAGCGAATTTGCCCATAAAAATTTTTTTTCATCAAATTTTGTCGAATTGGGTATCAAACAAAAGCTCTGGGTTGCCATTTTAAGATACTTAAACAAGAGACATTCAATGCATCATTCATTCAGGGAGAGGCAAAATACAAAAAAAAAATGTGTCCCCTTCCTCGCAATTGGACACATTTGAGCCGAAAAATCTGAAAAAATCACGAAGGATGATCTCTTCTACACACTACCTCAGAACTAAAAATTTGGTCAACTTTGTAAATAAAATTATGATTTGTAAAATTTACATTTACCCCCAAAAATCTAGCCGGGGCTCTTAAGCTTCTAAAGATTTTACTGTTATGTAGGTTGATATAATATACTCATGATTACAAAATTTCTTGGATATCAAATCAAAATCAAGTGTGTTATAGCCATTTCCATTGAATGGTATTATAACAATATTAACGCGTGGTGATGACTGATACATATTTCAAATCGATCTAGGTACTTTTATTTTTCTCGGGTTTTCATGAAAACCTAGGTAATAATGATAAATTTGAATATGTTTAATTGGCCGGGTATTCAGAAAAATTGTTGAAGCTGGAACAAAATAGCAGCTGTTATGTACTTATGAACGAAACTATCGACCTTTTGGATAACTTTGAATGATTTCTTATGCAAGTATTTTTTTTTGTGGTAGGGAGGTGAAGGCATTTACGCCCGCCGAGTCTGGCAGTGTGGGACTCCCATGGAAGATACCCATGGACTACCCACTAAACACCTCCCCTGTCAATCTGAGAACCTAGCCTGGAACCGTTTGACACATTACTTCGGGCCAGGTCTCGTTTTGTTACGCCGTGGGGCGCCTTCAAGCTGGGGAGTCCCTTTCCTAGCGGGAAGGGAGAGGGGAAGAGGAAATGCCAGAACAGCGATCCCCCAGCCCCAGCACCTCCGGCTGCTGCGAGTCCCTTTTATCTTTTAGGACTGCCCGAGCATAATGTGCCACCTGGTTCCATTTGTCAACCGATTCGAGCATCACCGCAACTATATTATCCGGGGTGAGCTCTCCCGTCTCCCTGTAGAGTTCCCTTCGCAGCCTGGCCCATTTGGTACACGCAAAAAATGTGTGACAGGCATTGTCCTCCTCTCCTGGGCAAAACCGACAATCGGGAGACCGTGAGTATTGGATGAATAATTAAGTCATTGATTCATCCCATCAGAAAGCTTGTTTCGAACGCTAGGATGGTTCAAGAGTCCATGTAGTAGGAGCACTGCCCTACTTACTCAACTTATTTTACCTTTACATTGTAGGTGCTCATCTTCAGCCATTCATTAATAAATTCAATCAAGCGTTCATAGCATGTAACCTGAATGTTGAAGTTGTGGAAAAATAATACAAATTTATTCAATCTTCTCATTTAAAACAAAGTTGATTGAATTTTGACTTCTGACGTATTTGCTATTGTACTCATAAGGGCCTACATTCTTTATTGGGGTATTGCAAAATCATTTTACAATACCCTACTAAAATCGCGTCCTGTCTGTCCGTCCGTGTGTCGTACCACTTTTTCTCGCAAACTACATAAGCTAGAAACATAAGATATTGCAAGTAGGTGTAAAGTGACGCCCTCTTCAAAGTTTCACCACGAATAGAAATTTATGTCTTTAAGGGGGGTCTCCCCATATAGGGGAGTTGTCCCCGATAAAAAAATTCATCGCATGTAGGCAATATAGGTATCAACTGAAAGGTCTTAATGAGAACTTCTCAAAACAGGTCTTAAGCCAACAAATTTTACTTTGAGGGGTGCAGGGGAAGGGAAAATGTACGAAAAATCTGAAAAAAATCATGGAAGTGTGACTTTAGTAGTACAAGGGCAACAAATACCTTAGAAGTCGAAATTCGATCAACTTTGTTAATAATAGTACATTTTATAAATTTTACATTTTTGCCCATAAAATCAAGATGGGAGCCTTAAATTTCCCAAAAGCTAGAACTTAAGTTTCTAAAAAGCTAGGGTTCTCCCCATAGAGGGGAGTGGCCCCCGAAAAAAATACATCAATATGGGTATCAAATGAAAGGTGTTGATGAGAGCTTTTCAAAACAGGTCTTAAACTGACAATTTTTGCTTCGAGGGGTGCACAGGGAGGGGAATATACGAAAGTTGGTCCCCCCCTCTCGATTGGACTCTTGTGATCCGAAAAATCTGAAAAAAATTATGGAGGCAGGTGTTTATGAGCACAACAACAACAAATACCTTAGAAGTCAAAATTCACTCAACTTTGTTATGATCTTCAAATTTCACATTTTCCCCAATAAAATTGTATAGGTACCTTTAAACTCAACAATATTTAAGTAGTTTTATAAAAGGTCCTTATATTCTGCAAGTTTGACGAAAATCGAATGATAAAAATGGTTGTTATAGCCGTTTGAAATTTCTCCAATTACAACAACAATTACACATGATTTTGGTATTTTACAGACTTTCCATCGAATCAGACACTGCAGTTTTGATTTGATCTTCTTAAAATTTTCAGATAATATCAATGACTGTAATATTATTGTAAATTCATGATTTGAGTTAATTTTGTTAGTTTGCAACAAAATGGCGACTATGGAAAATAGAGAAACAATGTATTTTCTTTTAAACGTGCAGATCTCTTTGACATGTTTTTTGACTTCATTCGTTGTTGGTGACTGCATTTCGGAGAAGTTCATACAAAACCCTTCTGACATGAGCGTCGGTCTGTCTACCCAACTTTTTTGATGAAAGCATTTTTGAACCAATTGCGTTAAGAAAACCATCACTGAACAAACTACATAAATCCCATCTAGGCATTGATAAAACAAAAACACGCACTAGAAACACTATTTTGGCCGGAAATGAACGAAAGCATTGAAAATTCAAGTGTAAATTGTCCAGTCTATGAAAATTATTAAGGAGCCAATGACCACCTATGATACCCCAGATATTCCGTACCATAAGGTGGGCATAAATATAAGGAATGTGCTAGTTAACGCCAGTCATAACAATATCATATGCATTTCCAGAATTACAGAAATGCATGCCAAGGGGTTCTCACATGAGAGCGAATTTGACTGCCCAGACGATCCCACGATCGAAAAGTGCTGACAAATTATATTAAATTTACTTTGTCCTTGGATTTAAGTAATTCATTTTATTCATTGTAATTCTGGAATCAAAGGAATAAAGGCGCAATACACCCGTCTTGTGATATTTTTTAAAAGCCGTAAAAGACTTGCTTAGTTAACTGGCGTCCAACGTGGGGCCCACGGTCGTGTCGCTACACAAGTTCTAAATTAAATGAGAAGTTTTGTTTAAAACGTATAAGTTTTGGAAACCGGAACGTAAAAGCTGTACAGTGTAATGATTAGTGAATTGGTCAGCACCCGAGTAGTGTATAAACAAAAAGGAATAGTGCTACCGTTTACTGCGTCCCTTATGCGAACACCCATTTGCAAAATAAAAAGTGCGTAAAAGCAAGAAATTAAGAAATGGACACCCACTTCACAAAATTATAAGTGCGTAACAGCATGCATGCAAAATGAAAGTGCGTAAAAGAAAAAAAAATTAAAAGTGAACACCCGCTTCACAAATTTATAAGTGCATGAAAGCGTGAAGACAAAACAAAAGGGCGTAAAGGCAAACTGAAAGTGCATAAAAGCCGGATAAGGGAATTATTAACGGGGACAGTGGAATTAAGTGGAAGTGAAAAAAGTAGAATACAAAACAGTGAAAGAAAAATCGTAGGCGGAAACAATTAATTGAAATAGCAAGAAGCAGACTGAAGAAAACAAGTGACACTAACGTTCAAAAGTGAAACATAAATGTAAAAATTAGTTTATAGATTAAATCAAATTCACTTTATTTTAGTAATGAAATTATTGCGAAAAAGATTTACAATAGATGTAAGATGTGAAAGGTTAAACCACGTCCACGCTCTACGAAGGTTGGATACCAACTGCCCGGTTCGTAGTATCTCGTTTGACAGTCGTATTTCATACCACACTCGGTCATCCATATTACTCGTCTGCCTCAGGCGAGTCATCTGCGTCTTGTGGTGGAACGGTGAGGTCATCATTGTCGTCGAATTCGGCCCATAGTTTCATCCTGTCTGCGCTCGTATTGGTAGCCTTTGGGCCTTCGTGTTCACCAACCTTCTGTACGCCATAACGATCGAATCCCTTGATTGAAACATCCCGATAGGGACCAAGAAACTTTGGTCTGATCTTCAGTCCCGTACCAAACTGCACTCGCTCTATCGCAACCAGGTCCCCAACTTTGTAGATGGTAGCTTTCTTTCGCTTCTTGTTGAAATTTCTCGAATTTTCATCCTGCATCTTCGCTATAGCCTCTTTCGCCTGCTTGCGTAATTCTGCTCGAGCTTCGTCATACTGTTGGGATATAACTTCCTCTAAAATCTCCATAAGTCGAATGTCCTTTCCAGAATTCATCTTAGTACCGACCATTTATTGAAATGGTGACATTCTTATCGATCGATGATACGTAGAGTTAATAGCTCTCTGAATATTTTTTACATTTTCGAACCATTCATCAGGTGTGTCAATAGAATACTTCGTAAGTGCCGATATGACAACCGCATGCCCATTTCCCCTAGGCACGCCGGTAGTCACAAGATGCAACTCAATATCGTGGTCAGTGCAATACTTCTTGAAGTTTTGCGATACAAATGCTCCTCCTCGGTTGGAAATTAAATGAAGAGGATAACCAAACGATTCAGCAATTACCTCCATCTTCTGCAGGACTTCATCGCACGCAAGTGTTTTTGTCGGGAAAAGCCAACAAAATTTTGTGAATCCATCGATAACAGCCAAAATATAACGATAACCTTCCTTCATGTCTTGCATAGGGCCCAGATGATCGATATGGAACGCAGCGAGGGGGACATCGCCTTTCGGAATCGGGTACAAAAATCCATCTGCTTTGCCTCATTTTCTATCGGATAAGAGGCATCTCACACAACTGGAAATGCAACGTTCAATGCGACGATACAGATTGGGGATATAAAACTCTTGCAGCATATACTTCATTTTCTGCAAACGAAAATGCCCTTTTTCGTGGACTTCCCGAACTAATGCTGATTTCATTAATTATGGAACGACAAACAAACTATTATTATTTGAAATTTTACATGAAATACCATGATGCATCGTATAACTTTTTAAGGCTTATCTCTCAGTATTTCGATGATATGTAGCACTTTGTTGTGCTTCGCTAAATCGTTTCAGAAAGTCGTCATTTTGTATCATCATAGCAACCGGATTGCAGCTTAAGGCAACGACATGTCGCATGCCAGTTCCAGCACGGTGCTCCACTTCAAAATCGAACTCGAACCCGCGTCGCCAAATCCTTCTTTTCCATGGTGCATTTAAACGCTTTACAATCGGTGACAAGTTTGAAGCGCTGTCCAATCAGATAAATTCAAAACTTCTTCAATGCTTCGACGACAGCCAACACCTCGAGTTCGTAACTTGAATATTTTTTCTCAGGTTCGGTCGTAGACTTGCTCATTTAGAAAACAGGATGCATCGAGTTGTCTTCCGCGTCCCTCTGGAGAAGAACCGCTCCATATCATTGTTTGCTGGCGTCAGTTTGTAACTCCGTAGGGACGCCATATTTGAAGATTTTCAGCACAGGATTTGATGTCAACGCATTTTTCAAGTCGTGTACGGCTTCCAGCTCAAGTTCTCCTAAATCGATGACAGCTCCCTTTTTCGTAAGCTCGGTCAACGGTCGCGCTCGTGTTGCGAAATTCGGAATAAATTTCCGAAAATATCCGGCAAGTCCAAGGAAGCTTTGTAGTTGCTTCAACTTCTTTGGAATCGGGAAATTAATAACGGCTTTTAATTTACTGATCGACGGCTTGACGGTTCCTTTTGAAATTCGATGGCCTAAGTATTCTATTTCTTCCTGCAGGAATCGGCATTTACTCCATTTTATATTCAGTCCATTATCAGCAGCCACTTTTAGGGTTCGTTTTAAACTAATTAAGCCTTCTTCAATGGTCCGTGAGGGTACAACGATGTCGTCAATGTAAATTACTACAACGTTTTCGTGAATCAGATCTCGGAATGTATAATTTATAAACTTTTGAAATACGCTGGGCGAATTGCATAATCCAAATGGTACCTTCTTGAACTCATATTGTCCGGTTTGAGTGACAAATGATGTAAATTTGCGACTCTCTTCATCCACCGTCACATGGAAAAAGCCATTTTCAACATCGAGGGTACTAAAAAATGCTGCATCTCCAATTTTGTCGATTTGGTCTTCGATCACCGGTAGCGGGGATCGATCTTTGTAAATTTTCTTATTGATGGCTGGGTAGTCGATACACAATCTGTGCTTGCCGTCCCTTTTCCTTACCAGAACCACTTGACTTGCATAATCAGAGACACTTTCGCGTACAACTCCGTTTTTCAACCAAGACTCTACTTGTTCGTCGATTATCTTTCGTTCGGGTGGCAAATATCTTCTTGGCGGACGATAGACCGGTTCGTTATCAATTACAGCGGTTTTCATATTTATCGACGATTCTTTCGGTTGTGTCAGTGAATATTTCGAGATAATATTTTTAACTTCAGAACGAACCTTCATGTTGCAAACGTCTGCACTAAGCTCATCTTCGTTCAACGCTTCCGTGTTTATTTGCGCGAGAAAACATTCTATTGGGTTGCATGCTTCATCCATCGTTTCTTTACTATCAGGCTCCGCATCGACTTTTGTAATTGTCATTTTACCATTGCGAATTTCCACTATGGCACTAGCGAGTAGATTCATTCCTATGATGACGTCGGGATTAACACTCAGGTTGTCTACTATGTTGAACTCGATATTTTCGAATAAGATACCGTTAATTTTCACATCGACAATACACAGCCCATGCGTAATGATACTGAAACCGCGACGCGTTAACGTACAACGCGAAGATTCTGATACGTCTTGTGGTTTTATTTTACTGAGGCACGACTTCTACACAATGCACACGTCGCTTCCAGTATCGATAAGACCGGAAAAAGCCACCTCGTTAATTAATACAGAACAATATGATGGTCCAGATTTTCGTATGCAATTGGTTGCCTTTCCATTCGGACAATCAGTGCATTTGTGACCAAATAGATTGCACCCGAAACACTTTGGGCCTCTTGTCTTGTCCGGACAACCATGCCATTCGTGGTCAGATGATCTGCAATTGTAGCAGTATCGTGATTTCTGCATTGCTTCGTTTTTCCCGTTTTTGGTTTCTTTACGTTGAGGCCACTTGGAACTTCGGGACCGCTTTTCATTTGCTCGTAGGTTAAGAGTTTTTCTTTGAATTCCGCTGTCGTTTTCACGCCGTATAAAATAGTCTTATTCACTTTCGAGTCTTTAATGCCATCGATCACATACCGAATCACCGAGACATCTTCCACCTGTGCATGACTGCCTTTTTCAAGCATTCGGTACAAATATTCACGGTACGATTCATTGTTCCGTTTTTCCTCCTATCGAAGCCTCTGGTGAACATCGCAACTAGCTATCTGTGCTTTAAACTCTTCGATTAGGGCACTTTTTAGTTGGAAATAGGACACCGGTTTTGCCTCGCAGTGTACGAACATTCGAGCCGCGCCCGACAGCGATTTTTTAAGGAATACGAATTTTTGAATTTCCGCCCATCTTAACGCGGTTGCAAACGCTTCAAATTCGTTCAGATATGATTCCACATTCATATTCTTGCCATGAAATTTGCGAATCACGCTTTCCACATCATGCATGTTAAAATTTGATGCGCGATTGTCGCCACCTCTCATCGTTTCCAACACGTCCACGCTTGCGTCACAGTGACCTAGGATGCCGCGCACTCATTTCGGTTATAGCAAAAGCGAAATGTTCGAACACCGTTATCACTAACTGCTTTGTTCTTCTGTCCGTTTTCCTTTATTTCGCACGGCACACGCGTATTTAATTACTATTTATTTACCGGTAGCTCTGTTCACAATCCCGGACGAGCCCCCATGTAAAGATTGGTTTATAGATTAATTCAAATTCACTTTATTTTAGTAATTAAATTATTGCAAAAAAGATTTACAATAGATGTAAGATGTGAAAGGTTAAACCACGTCCACGCTCTACGGAGGTTGGATACCAACTGCCCGGTTTGTAGTATCTCGTTTGACAGTCATATTTCATTCCACATACATCCATAAAAGGACATTCAGAGACTAGAAAAATAAGAAACACAATGATTGCAGCAAAAATAGCGACTCTAATATGATTAGAAACTAAAAATAATTGTGCCATTACTATCTAAATAATAACTGAAAATTTTGAAAAATTATCATTACCTCTATAACAGTTTTGGAAAATGTTTTTGCATGTTGCCATTATTATTATTAATAATCTTATTTCAATAGTGACCATATGTGAAAAAAAGGGTTAATTCTTTTCAGATTTTGTACTTTGCTATAGTATATTTATCGGTTTTCAGATTTATACACTAAATTTGTATTATTATTTGCAACAATCATTGCTTTTCATCGATTTAAAATGAAAATCTTAGTGATAAAGTTTGCCTCAGCAAAAATTTTAAATTAAATATATAGCCATGACAAATTATAATAATTTGATTCGCCCCTCCATACTCAATTTTCCTCCAAATGGTGGTTTCGATGAAAATGATCCCCCTATAAATGAAAATAACCAATTAATATAAAAAATTACTCGAATTGTGTCACAGATCTTACAGACAGAAGGTCAACAATTATTTACTTCAATAATGAACCCTGCTGCTGAAAATTCAAATGGATTGGATGTACCAATCAACGCGAATAACGACCGCAATCTAGCGGATATGGATAGAATTCCGGATGTGGTGAACAGTTTGAGAACTTTTGCCGTAGATCCAAGTGAAAACAATCCATGGAGGAAAAGCGTAGAGCGAATCCTCACATATTTGACCACCTTAAGGGGGACATCCAAATACTATGGAATATTGTCCGTTATTCGCAATAAGATTGTGGGGCATACTTATATTGGAATCCCCGAAATCTTTTAACACACTCTTGAATTGGCCAAAAATAGCCAAATGCCTAACACTGCATTACGCCGATAAGCGTGATTTGGGTACGCTTGAATATCAGCTTACCACTCTTGTTCAAAGTTCTAGCAATGTTTATGAGTTTAACCAAAGTGTTTATCACCATCTCTCATTAATTTTAAATAAACTCTCTGCGATGGAACTGAGCCAAGACCCACTTAGCAGCTTGAGTCAATGTTATCGTGAAAAAGCGTTAGATACATTTGTAATAGGATTGAAGGGTGATTTACCGCGGCTTTTAAGCATGAGAGAACCTGTAGATCTCCCACAAGCGCTATCTTTATGCTTAAAATTAAAAAAATGTCTATTTCAGGAAAATAATTTCCATTAAGAACTTTTCCATAACCTAAGGGTACCACGAAGACCACAATTCAATAGACAAGTAAAATACCAGAATGCGAATCTAAACTATCTCGTACTGCCTCCAAAACTCCGCATTTATGAGCCCATGGATGTTGATCCTTCCTAGCGAACAAACGCAGTGAACTATCAAAACCATCCACCTTTCAGAAGGACCGTATTTCCCACTAAAAGATTACAAGAGTATCATCAAGTTCAAGGGAATGCCCCAAATAAACAGCAACGACTATTTATGCGCGAACCGCAACCTGAGGAGCCTGAGGAAGCACCTTTAGAAGAGGATATTTCGCTAGTGGAGTATCGACTCCATGTCCCTGAATGATCAGGAAGGAAATTCAGAGGAAAATGAAACCGTTAATTTTTTAGATCTCTGAGCTCTTCAATTCCGGATTTCAAATACACGATGAAGAGCGGAAAAAATATAAAGTTTTTGATAGACACGGGATCAAACAAAAATTATATCCGACCGCAATTTATTTTTGAACCCATTTTGAACGAAAAGCCGTTTTCTGTAAATTTTGTAAGAGGCCCAGGAAGTATTACCCACCATGCATATGTAAATATATTTGGCAATACAGGGAAAAATTAAAATTCTTCACATTGTCAAACCTTCAAAGTTTTGCAAAAATCACATTGAAAAATTTACGCGCTATTATGCACACAAATCCTGACCATATGATAATTAAAATCTAACTTCGTATCCCTCTTAAGAAGCAGACACCGAGCGCGGTAAATCATACGGAAGTAAGGACCAACCACATGACTTCCACTCAAGCGAGTAGATTGAAGAACATTTTGAACGAATATTCCAACGTCTTTGCTGCCGCTTATCCTAACCAGCCTTACACAACTTCTGTGAAAGGAGAAACTAGAACCTCTACAGACGACCCCGTCTATTCCAAAACGTATTTCTGCATGGGGGATGCTGGCCGACACGAATACCCTTGGAGGCTAGCATTCTTTGGGGAGTTCCGCCCCCACGTACCCGAGGAAATTCCCACAAGGGGAATGCCGGTCGATAAGAGCACTCTTAGAGGCTAGCATTCGTTTGGGAGCGCCATCCCCCGGACCCGAGGATATGAGGGCACCGTGAGGTTCCCTCCTGGGATGACAGGTGACAAACCTGATTGGATCTGGACTATGCTTCGGACAACGAACTGTAATTGATGCTTTGTGTTGGCGGATAAGATGTTTTGGCCCGAGTTCAACTCTTATACCGTCTCCATCCCGGTAAAACCTTGGCAGGCCTTGGAGTACGTTCGAAATTTGAACCATTGAGTTGGTGGTGTAGGTTCGGTCGAGACCGACTCCTGATTCGAGCTGGTCTAGCTTTGAGTACTTGTCCCCGTAAGGGCTTGTGCCAACCCTCACATGGCCTCCCTGCTCTGCAAAGATAACCATGGGACTAAAAAGGTGACTGCACACGAACGGAGATAACGGCTCCGGGGGGGGGGGGACCCAATAAAACTGGAGCAACCAAAAACATACAAAAAAGATAAAAAAAAACACAAAAAAGAAAAAAAAATAATAACAACGACGACGCAACCAGTGTTTGCAGCCACGATGTTAACAGTACATTGAGAGTAGTACGAACGATGACAAAAACGACGATTAATACAATGGCAGTGAAGACTAACAAAAAACGGAGATTAGCAGACAGTCCGATCCAGACTGAGATTCCTGTGGCTTTCGGGCGCAGCAAAAAAATGATGCGAACACCAGAGCGTCCTTTTAAGGAAAAGCGGGAAACTCTGCAGGACGCCTCATGTGTTTGAGTGGTGAAAGAAAATATAAAGAACATCGAGAATTCGATGGTTACTGCTGCGATCGCTACCGAAGCGGCCAATGCAAGGTTTTTAAATCCCGACATAAAAAAAACCATCCTGAAGTCAACGAGGAGATCACGGCGGGAAAAGAAACGAGTGACCAGGCAAATAAAGCGTAGTTGTATGATTCCATCGCCAACGTCGGGAAAGTGGCGGAAGTACTACATTCGGAAACGGAAAGCGATAACCTCTTCCAAGGATGATCACAAAGTACATTTGCCGCCGAGCAACACGAAGAAGAAACGCGGGAGATGTTCTGAAAAGAATACAATCTGCATATGACTCCCAAAAATCAGCAAAGAAGTAAATATTGGGCTCCATGAACTAAAGGAGCTCCTATACCGCATAGGGCATAATCGGAGGAGCTGGGCTAAAGAAGCGCTGGCGGCGAAAGTTAAAAGCCACGTGCAGATAGCTCTCACATGAAAAATCAATAAACGAATGGCGCCTAGCCCCATCGAAGGAGATCGGGATAAAAGACGGAACGAAGAGGCACTTGATGGGCGTGGACCACCAGATCACGGGTTACAGACAGTACTTACAAAAGGAGCGAAGAAAACCTCGAAAAAACTCCTTCAAAAAGTGCCAGAAAGTAAAGTTTGCACGGACGCCCAACAAGAAAAAAGACCTGATGCAAAACAGGAGAGACATAGGCCCCGACGAAGACCATGGTAGCAGGCACTGCTCGTAAAACCCCAAGATGGCCGAGCCTACGCGGAAGTACTGCGGTACATCAGGAGAAATGTAAGGCTTCAAGACACCAACACTACTATTAAAGCAGTGCGACAAACGCGGTTGGACCACATACTGGTCGAACTTGGAGCAGAGGCCGACAAATAGGAAGCAATTTGCGACGCAGTAAACAAATTCCTCGGCACAACTGCAACTATAGCCTCGCTTGAGCCAATGGCAACGATCGAAATAGGAGACATTGACTGAGTCACGGATCTGGCCAAGGTAGAAGAGAGCCATCAAAAGGACCTTTTCTAGCGTGAAAAGGATCAAAGCGAGACTGACACCAGAAAACATTAGGGGACAACGCATGGGCATAGTTGACTTAACCGAAAAGGACGCCAAACAATTGGTTCCTTCCAAGGCAAACTTAATGCTCTAGAGGGCGCTGTCTCAAACCCAGAGGGCAACGTGTTCATTGGAGGGGACTTCGAATGGGGCATTCCTGAACAGGTTCGCGGGGAAAACGAGGAGAACGGTGCTCGTCGTATTAAACACCGGCAATACGCTGACCTTCCATTGTATTGGCTGTGAAGGAACCACACCGGACGTGACATTCGCCTCGGAGTCCGTAGTACGAAGGATACACAACTGGAAAGTGTTAGAGGAATACTCAGCCAGTGACCATCTGTGCATTCTGCTTGAGATCAGCAATGTTGTCTCCCGACGTCCGTGCTCTCGGCTTTCTACAACTGGATGGAACATCGGAAGGATGGACGTCGTGAGGTTTGTCGAGGTGCTCACAGCATATGAACCGCTGCAGGGAGCTTCGGAGGGGACGGAAGAACTTGCAGCGCAAGACATAGTGAACTCTATGACTACTTGCTGCGCTTCTATGTCCGGTCAAAAACCCCGGCACGGCAATCCCACAGTGTACTGGTGATCAACTGAAATCGCTGGAAAGCGAAAGGAGTGTCACGAGCTTCGATGTGAGGCTCAACGAGTACGGAACAGTGACAAGGAAAGCAACCGGGTAGCAGCATATAATTTGGCCAGGAAATGCCATCGCGAATTGATCAACAACAGCAAGACTATCTGTGGACAAGATCTGGTCGACAATGTGAATAAAGATCCGGAGGGCCTTGGCTACAAGCTAGTTATGAAGAAGCTTGACACCCTACAAAAGCCTTGCATACATAATGTGGAAAGATGGATGAGATAGTGCAAGGAATCTTCCCCGTCTATCCCGTCCGTGTTGACGCTGTCCATGGTGAAACAGCAGTCGAGTGTCCAGTCTTCACACACATGGAACTGGAGGAGGCAGTCCTTTCGTTAAAAGCGAGGAAGGCTCCAGGTCCAGATGGTGTTCCAGCTGAGGAGTTGCGGCTTGTCTATCACCATTGTCCTGACCTGCTGCCCAGCACATTCAACACTTGATTACGGGATGGGGTTTTCCCGGTACGATGGAAGGTGGCGAGGCTCGTGCTGATCAGCAAGAGGAAAGGAAATTCTGAATCACCGTCTGCATGCCGCCCATTATGCATGATAGAAATTGCTGGGAAAGTCCTAGAGAAACTCATCAAGGGAAGACTCACTGACACAATTCGTGCTCCTGTTGACCCATCTCCTCAGCAATATAGCTTTACAGCAGGAAGTTGATGCGATTGCAGAGGTAGTGAGCGCGGTCCAAAAGGCAGAGGTATATAGTCGCACCAAACGACAGATGGATATTTTGGGTACGCTGGAAAACCCTCTACAATTTCCAGAATATCGAATGCGGCTTTTGAGGAACTACCTAAAGGACCGAAGCCTGCTCTACGCCACGACACAGTGCCAACGGAGG
Source organism: Odontomyia ornata (assembly GCA_963969285.1). Classification (NCBI taxonomy): domain Eukaryota; kingdom Metazoa; phylum Arthropoda; class Insecta; order Diptera; family Stratiomyidae; genus Odontomyia; species Odontomyia ornata. The sequence continues at coordinate 129,490,949 of OZ017741.1, read as the reverse complement.
ATGAAAGTCACATAGGATGTTGCCCAGGGACCTTTTCTTGGTCCAGACCTATGGAACGTATCTTGCAACGGGCTTTCGAGACTTAAGATGCCAGATGAGTAACGCTTGATTGGCCATGCGTATGATGCTATGGCTCTGGTTGCTAGACGCTCCGTTGAACAAGCGCAACGTAGGCTAGGTATGCCAATGCGCCGAGTGAGAGACTGGATGACTTTTCACGGGTTCAGTTTAGCACTGGAGAAAACCGAAGTGTGACCGGTATTGGAGACATACGAATCGAATCAAAACCAGCGGTGAAGTACCTGGCGCTACTGATCGACTGGAAGATTAATTTCTGTGAGTAAATCAGGGTAACGGCTGGGAAGGCTGCTTCGGGAATATCAGCTCTGAGTCGACTTATGGCCAACGTAGGGGGGCCCAGTCCATCAAGAAGACGCCTCTCGATGAGTGCTGTAGGGTCAGTGCTACTGTACGGACCAGAGGTACTGGGCGATGCTCTCAGTAAGGAGGTATACCGAAAACATCTGGCACAGGTACAGACAAGAGGAGCACTGAGGACTGCAGTTTCGTATCTGACAGTCTCTGGTTCAGTGGTAAAAGTCTTTGCAGGCGTGATACCTGTCGGCCTCTTTACTAGAGAGCGCCGCGCTATTTATCTGCGTCAAAATGGGAGTGCAAGGGAGATAGTTGGCATTGAGGAGAGACAGCGCTCACTCGACGATTGGCAGCAGTCTCGGGGGAAGTTCACAAAGGAAAGGTGGACTGCACGCCTCATCCCAGATGTGAAAACATGGCTAAATCAAAGGCATGGTGAAACTGATTTCTATCTGACCCAGCTTTTGAGCGGGCATGGGTGTTTTCAGTCTTACCTGCACAATATTGGTAAGTCACGGTCCCCCGGTTGTCGGCATTACCCAGGAGAAGAAGACAACGCTTGCCACACATTTTTTGCGAGCGTAAAATGGAACAGGCTGTGAAGGGCCTTCTACAGGGAAAACGGAGAGCTTACCCCGGATAATATAGTTGCGGTGATGCTCGAATCAGTTGACAAATGGAACCAGATGGCACATTATGCTCCGGTAGTATTAAGAGATAAAAACAACTCACAGCAGTCGAGGGTTTGGGGCTGGGGGATCGCTTTTCTGGCACTTCTCCCCCCATTTGAACGCGCCTCATGGCGTAACAAAACGAGACCTGGCCTGAAATAATGTGTCAAACTTTTCCAGGCTAGGTTCTCAGGTTGACAGGAGAGGTGTTTAATGGGTAGTCCAGTCGCCTTCTTGTGAGCATGGGAGTCCCACACACTGTGCATAAATGGGCCTTCATCTCCCTACCTCAAAGAAAAAAGTCCAAAATGTATCCTTATCCCCGCTCTTTAAAGAGCATCGTTGAGGCTGAAATAAAAAAGCTACTGCAAAATGATGTAATACGATCATCGAGATGGTTCCAAAAAAAGCGGATGCATCAGGACTAAAGAAATTTCGAATGGTGATCCATTATAGAAAGGTAATTTCTATCACTATTTAAGACTTCTACGAAATAAACAAAGTTTTGACAAATTTAGGTAGCAATCAATACTTTTCAATAATTGACCTCCGAAGTGGCTTCCATCAAATTCCTCTTAGAAAGCATGATATAGAAAAAACAGTTTTTTCAATAAACAACGGAAACTACGATTCCGTCCAATTACCTTTCGGGCTCAAAAATGGGCCTCCGATATCTTAAAGAGCATTGGATGATGTACTGGGGAGCACATTGGCATCAAGTGTAACGTCTATATAGACGATATCATCGCTTTTGGACGAAGCGAAGAAGAACATTTCATCAACCTAGAGGCAGTTTTGAAAACTTTGGAGAAAGCACACATGAGAATCAATCTAGATAAGTGCGAATTCCTGAACCAGGAATTTGAATTCCGGGGATTTATTGTTAGCATCAATGAGATCAAAAGCAATCTCAAGAAAGTTGAAGCAATTGCTTCTTTCCCACCTTCAAGGATGCTTAAGGAACTGCGATAATTTCTCCGTATGTCAGGCTACTATAGGTGATTTATTCATGACTACGCTTGACTCCCTGGCCTCCTTTTTAAGAAGGGAGGATGGACATGAGTTCAAAAATTTACCTAAGGACAGGCCTGTTAATTTAAATAAAAAAGCTGTGGAAGCTTTCCGAAAACTCAAGAAATCCCTCACTTCAGAAGAAGTAGTTTTATCCTAGCCAAACTTCTCTAAGCCGTTTGAGCTCACTACAGATGCTTCTAATTTTGCAATAGGTGCCATCTTGTCTCAAAACGATAAACCCATTTCCTTCTTGTCCCGCATGCTCCCTAAAACCAAAGAAAATTATGCGGCTAATGAGAAGGAGATATTGGCAATTATATGTGCACTCAACTCATTGAGAAACTACTTTGATAGTTCTAAAAAGGTAAAAATTAATACAGATCACCAGCCCTTAGCCTACGCATAAAGCCATAAAAATACTAATTCGAAAATGAAGCATTGGAAGGCCACCCTCGAGGAATATGACCACGCAATTAAATACACGCCTGGAAAAGCCAATATCGTTGCAGATTCACTTTCAAAACCTCCTCAGACATCCGAAATTAGCTCCATGACTCCAACTCAACATAGCGAAAAAAGCTCCGCACATAATCTTTCCCAATTATGGATATCCCAATTAATGTCTTTCGAAATCACCTCATCTTAAAACTAGGTGAGGAGGATAGCTATCAAATCCAAAATTCATTTCCCAACTACACACGGCATCATAAAACAAAATTATACGGAGCAGGACCTAATACAAATTTTTAAAAGGTACCTAATTCCTACTTCATTCAACGGATTACTTACTGACGAAAACACATTTGGATTAATCCAAACAATCTATCCAAATCACTTTAGAAACTTTAAAATTAAATTCACCAGAAAAATAGTTGAGGATGCCTCGAATGAAATTGAACAGAAGGAACGGATTCTGCGAGTGCATAAAAGAGCACATAGGAATGCAGATGAAAACCGCCTCCTATTATTGAATAACTTTTATTTCCCATAGATGGCAGCTAAGATTAAACGGGTGATGAAGAGATGCGTTGTATGTAATGAGTGCAAGTATGATCGCCATTCAAACAAGCCGCTTATAGGCGCAACCCCTATCCCTGACTATCCAGGGCAAACAATACATATCGACCTGTTTGCGACAGAGAAGCATCGAGTCCTAACAGCTATCGATAAGTTTTCCAAAGCGAATCGCATTTAAATCCGTAGAGAATGTAAAAAATGATCTTTGAAACATTTTGTTTTATTTCGGCATATCGGAAAATGCGGTGATCGATAACGAAGGAGCTTTTAGGTCACCCACATTAATGTCTATGATGGAGGATGAGCTCCAGATTAGGAAATTTTAAACCCCACTGTACAAAAGTGAGGTTAATGGCCAGGTGGGGTGCTGGCATCCCGCATTAACTGAAACAATGAGTTGCCTGAAAAGAGAAGACCCATCCTGTCCTTTCGATCAACTCTTCGAAAAAGCGGTTAACGAGTATAACTACTCTATTCAATCTATTACCGGAAAGAAGCCAGTTGACTTATCTTTCAGCCATTCCCAAATGCATCTCCTGAATAACTTGAAAATATGCGAAAAGGAAACATCGGAAAACTTAGGGCAAAACAAGAAAAGGATCTCAAATTCTATAATAAATCTAGAAAACCTGCAAAAGATAACCAAATAGGAGGTATAATTTATGTCAAACAAAATAAGCGTAAAGGCTCAAAATTGACTCCCCACTATAAGGAAGAAAAAGTTAGGGAAAATAATCATACCACTAGAACAACAGAATCAGGTAAAGTAATTTACGAAGATAAAAGTCGTAATTGAATCTTTCAAACTGCTTCAACCCAAAGTGCAAATCTTCGTTTTCACCAACTCGCAAATAGTAACACTATACCTGGGAAAAGCTAGAATACAGAATAGCAATTTTAAATTAATACTCGTACACCATATTAATCGTGAGCAATATGAGAAATTTTTAGCTGAAACTGAAAAAGTTATAAACTCACCAATAATACAACACAACCCACTTGCAAAATATTTAGCGCATGAACTAAAACAAATAGAAACTTTTATTTTTAATCCGAAACCAAGAAAGCTTAAAATATTACTGAATTCTATTGGAAATGGCTGGAAATGGCTAGCAGGCAATCCTAATCACGAGGATTTCGTTACCATCAAAGAAACTATAAATGATGTACTGAGAAATTCAAACAAACAAGTTATAATTAACGAATCATGCAAAGAACGAATAAATAATACAACTAAAATTAACAATGAACTAACGGATCTAGTAAAAAGAGATCAAAGGATAAATAACGAAATAATATACGAAGCACAATTTAAAGTAAAACTAATTAAAGAAGAATTGAGTAACATCAACTTTGCTATACACTGGGCTAAAGTTGGCATTATTAATTCATTGATTCTATCCAAAAAGAAATCAAAATGGTAACAGATCTTTCAAACAAAGATTATCTTGTATATTCAACTATTGAAGAGGCACTTGATTTCGCAAATATTAAAATTATAACAAATGGCACAGTAATTTAGTAGATTGCAAATACCCCAATTGTCACAAGTGAAATTTTTGAAATGCTTCCCATTAAAACAGTAAAAAAAATTTATTTATAAATGAAATTTCTTTGAACAATTTTTGAAACAAGATAAAAAGATATATGGTATTATTAATGAATGTAAAGTTTTTAGTTGCTTTTCAATTTGCCAAAGTGAAGACCTCCTAGATATAAGTAATACTTCGAGTATACCAAATTCGTTAAAAAGTTTAGAGAACGTTTGTAATATTGTGAGCAACGAGAACATCCCAATCATCGACTATATCTCGAATCCTTCTTTTTAATGAATTCTGTGGAAATGTAACAACCGAAGAAGCCTCGCGCATGATCAATGGGGCGTACTTTTCGAACGCTAGCCTAAACATCAATGGAAAAATGTTCTCTGAAAGTGAAGAATCCTCTATCAATATCCTACCGGCAATTTTTCAACCCTCATCGAAAATCACAAAATTACAACGACTTAACGAACTTCAGGCATTACCAGACATAAAAATTAATAACACCGAGCAAATTTCATTTCTACCAACTGATCAAAGTCTACATCAATACACTAGCTCTGGCCTGATTATTATCCTATTTTGCATTATTTTCGTAAAACTGTTTTGCATTAAAAATTTAATATCAAAAAGAAACAAAATTGAAATATCTACTTCCAGCAAAGTAATGGAGCCGAAAATGGATCCTCTAAACTCAGCCAACCTTATGACGTCACCAAGGTCCTGTAGCTCACCATCGCTGAAATTTAGCAACATACCATACATTTAACGATCGAGGACAATCGCACCTAAAGGGGAAGGAGTTAACACCAGTCATAACAATATCATATGCATTTCCAGAATTACGGGAATGCATGGCAAGCGGTTCTCACATCCGAGCGAATTCAACTCTCCAGACGATCTCAGGATCAAAAAGTGCTGACAAATTAGATTGTCTACTTTGTACTTAGATTTAAGTAATTCATTTTATTCACTTCATTTCTGGAATCAAAGGAATGAAGACGCCGTGAAAGACTTGTTTAATTAACTTGCAGGCCAAGATAGAATATTTTTGATAGTTGCGGATTATTTTTCCAGGTACTACCGTGTCCAAAAAATAAGGTGACATTTGAATAAACTACGCGCGTTGAAGGATTTGGAGAATTAATTTTTTTTTTAAGGTTGGTAGTACTGTCAGTGACATCTATGTCAAATTTACATGTCAAAATATTCATTAGGGTTTGAGATACGCGTCGTTTTGTGAGCTGCTAAAAGTGAGTTTTTCGTTTTTTGCGATGCCGAAATTTATTGAGCAAAGAATTTGCATTAAATTAATTTTTTGCTGCGGATACGTTGAGGATGGTGCCTTTGGTGATAAGGCTATGCCTAAAAAAATGTTTACAAGTGGTATAGTTAGTTCCAAGCCGGCCGTGAACGTGTCAAAGACAAAGAGCGTCCTGAGCGGCCATCAACCTCTTCTCTTCTTCGATTATCGTGGTGTTGTGCATTATGAATTCCTTCCACCGGGTCAAACACACAACAAGGAATATTATTTGAACGTTATGCATCGTTTGCGTAAAACTATCTGCCCAAAAAGGCCAGAATTGTGGAAAGAGAATTCTTGGTTTTCACACCACAATGATGCACCTCGTAATTCGTGATCATTCCGCCAAAAACTCAACCCATATCGTTCCGCAACCACCGTATTCACCTGATCTGGCGCATTGCGACTTCTGGCTGTTCAGCAAGCTCAAAAGATTCAAGCCGCAGTGAAGACGGAACTGAACGCCATCCCAGAAACGACCCGTATATCAAACACTAATGAATATTTTGGCATAGATATCACTGACAGTACTATCAACCTAAAAAAAAAATAATTCTCCAAATCCTTCGACACGCGCAGTTTAATTTCAAATGTTACCTTATTTTTTTGGCCACAGTAGTATTTTGACATGATCCGGTTGTGTAGAAAGACAGCTAAATCCTTGATAAATAAGTTGAAAATGTTATTTTTCATACAAGGTATTCCAAGGGTAATAATTGCAGAGAAGATGCTATTTGGATCGTCTACGTTTGGAGCATTTGCAAAAGAACTTGATATCCAAATTATCACGGCAAGTCCTCATTACCGCCAATCAAACTCGCTAGTCCTAAATCCAGAATATAGCAAGATCACCTTATGGACAGTGTTGCTAGAATATCTAATACGCCAATTGAATAATAATAATCCATCGCACGACAGTCCAAATCCGAATTTGGCGTTGGAATGTTTCTATTGTTATGGTATTTTATTCCATGACCATAACGGAATTCGAGGTGATATGTTCAATATCACGCTCAACCATGTGATTATTACCCAATTTTTGAATTAGTACCCATCACAGCTGAATTGACTGATAGTCCGACTGCGGTGTAAGAAGCTCAAACCCGATTGAAGGGATAACTAAATAACCAGTAGAATTACTCTTTGGAAGAAAAGCTTGAACAAGCAACCAATTGCATAATAAAACATAAACTAACTAATGAAGATTTATTAGTAATAGGTAGAAAAACGATAAGATAGATTTATGTCAAATAATATAGTGAAATTTAGAGTAATTAAATTTTGAGTATTGAAAAAGTGCATAATATTGAATTAAAAATTTAGCTATACAGAGCTCATTAGCTGTTTACGTTGAACTTGAAAAGCAGAATTATTTTTTATTGCTGAATCGTTCCAAACTTGCTCAAATTTATTAACATTTTACATTTGTAATGAATCATTGTTTAAAATAATTTTTAAAAAATGGAGATTCAGTATATAAAAAGTTTTACTGATGTAACACTTACAATTTAACGAGTTTTAAAATTTTACTAATGACAGTTTTGAATGATTAAAAAAAGAGGGGAGGTGTAGTATTTAGTTGCATTTACATAAGTTAGCCTTCAGGTAACAATTGACACAGCAAAATAACTTGAGCGTGCAGTTAGTATTAGAGTACTGGCATATACATAGCACACTCGTGGTGATTTGATAAACTTAAGTACATGAAAAGTCTTTATTCTTTTGGTCTTGAAAAGCCGTTGGGCTTTCCTGTAATACAGGTAATCCTTTTGAAGCCTTTTTGAGCAAATAAACTCAAAAACGTTTGACATGTGCAATTAAGATGGTGAACGTCATATGTATATGTGTATTATACACAATTTTTCGTCTAATTTTTACCACTAATATTCAACCGCTTTAGCTGCATAAATATTGAATACAGCGCATGTAGCGTTATATGCGCTAATTCTGGCAGTGCTATACCAAAAAATGAAAAATTACCAAGAAATCATTCATTTGAATGAATTCAACGGAAATCTGGCCGCACCCAATATAGCACGAACTGTTAATCTATCGATACTTTAACGACGTCGAACTAATATTGACAGGATATATACAACATAACGGCATGTTTGATTGCAACCATGAACCAAAGGACTGCAAAGCATGGGATGATGTCGTTAACAGGGTGAAAAGACAAACAAGGTGGAGGGTATTCTTTTGTCAGTATCAAGGTAACAATAGCATATATGTATGTAGATATACTAACAACATATAAAACACTAACATTTCCAAGCCTTCATCGCGTTTGGACAGAAAGATAGAAACATATGATTCCTGTAGCTAAAACAAGTCGACCCACGCTAGTTGATTGAATTTTTACTAAGCCACACACATAGTTAGCTGAGATCCGCCTAGTCTGGCCATGATACGTTTTTCCACCTTTGACTGAACGCTACTTTTACGGCAACTAATATAGCAAAGTAGAGTAAGTTTCCTCTATGCGTTTAATTCTATGAAAACTTATGACTTGCATTTGGAATCTTTGCTTCTCGATTCTGGCTTAGGACATACTACGGTATCTGCATCCGGCCGTAATGTTCTCTATACTTTCTTAGCCTGTTAATGCTATTTGGATATTTGATTACGCTGATAAGAACCCATTTTTTCTCTTTTTTAGGGTATTGTAAAATCATTTTACAATTTTAGGGTGTTGTAAAATCATTTTACAATATCCTACTAAAATTGCGTCCTGTCTGTCCGTCCGTGTGTCACACAACTTTTTTTCGCAAACTACATAAGCTAGAAACACAACATTTTGGAAGTAGTTGTCAAGTGATGCCCTCTTCAAAGTTTCATCACAAAAAAAATTTATAAGGGGTTTAAGGGAGGGAGGGAGTGGCCCCCGAAAAAAAAATTTCATCGCATTTTAGCAATGTGGGTATCAAATGAAAGGGCTTGATGAGAACTTTTCAAAACAGGTCTTAAAATGACGAGATTTGCTTTGAGGGGTGCAGGGGAACGGGAAATGTACGAACATTTTGTGTCCCCCTCGCGATTGGACATCTTTGACCTGAAAAATCTGAAAAAAATCACAGAGGTGAGACTTTAAAAGTACAAGGGCAACAAATACCTTAGAAGTCAAAATTCAATCAATTTTGTTAATAATACTACATTTTATAAATTATACATTTTTGCCTACAAAATCAAAATGGAGCCATTAAATTACCCAAAAGCTACCAATTAAGTTTTCTAAAAGCAATTGCATGTATTCTGAAAATTTCACAATAACTGAACAATAAACAGCTAAGTTATAGCCGATTGAATATTTAACAATTATAACAACATTAACACGTGATACTAGGGAGATGCACGCTTGCAACGGACCTAGACACTATAAATATGTAGGAATTTTGATAAAAATTTTAGAAATGGTTTGTAATAGTGATGTGTTATCATGACTAACTAAGCGATGCGGTCAAAACACTTGAAACAAAATGGCAGCAAATATAAAAATATAATAACCGTAAAAATTCTTCGAACTCAATTTATGGAATCGGTATATTAGTCAAGTTTTGATATGCAGAATATATTGTTTGATTTACTAATTGTTTTACAATACCCTTCTGGCAGGAGCACTCTCCTGTTACTTCAACTTGTTTACATATATGTAGCAGGATCCGTATTCGGACAAGGCTGCGTTTTTGGTTGGAGGCAATAAAATTTATTGGATGCTAATATGTGAATAGAAACGAAAATTATAGTACCACAGGTTTTGTACTTAACGTGAGATAGGCCGCCACATTGACAGATTTAACTCAAGAAAAACTTTAATTGTCAATAATGATATATGATTCGATACAATTGAAACTTATATAATATAAGAATTCCCTAAAACGCTAATCAAATATCATATTTCATTCATTTTGATGATACTAACACAATTTCACTGGTCAAAATGTTAAATTTACAAATTCCACTATCATTAATAAAGTTCAATGAATTTTAACCATGCAGCAATTTGTTATTGAATCTAGTTCCAAGATTTTTCACCTCTGAATTGTAATTAATCATCTTCAGCAATTCATTAATAAATTTGATCATGTGTTAATAGCATATATACCGTAAATGTTGAAAATTGAGGAAATAATACAAATTTGTTTAATATTCTTTCTAGACTTTGGTCCCTTCATAGTTGGCCAGCAAAACTTAACCTTCAAGTCACCGCGAAACTTCTTCAACGAGAGGGACATGAAACACAATCTGCTAATCAAATTCATTTCACTTTTAAGTATTACCTTTTAACATACAAATCAAATTCATTACACTACTTCAAATTACCGAATGTTGTGTGTGTGACTACTTCAAAATACCGAATGTTATGCTTTGCGCATATATGCCCTCTAATGGTGTTGATGATGGATGTTTAAGACCAGTTTTTTAGATTATTCGTAAAACTTCAACATTTTCCTCGGTTCTTTCAGTTTTCGCGGCAGTAATTCATTCTCTCAGTTGTTTTTTACTTTTCGATTTGATGGAATTTAATATTAGGTGATTGCATATCGTTGAAGATGTTGGGCGGAACTGAGGACTAGGGTGTGTCATTAACTTCATCGAATCATTAAACTCTCGACTTAAATTTGGCAAATCAGGAATCCCTCTATTTCTACACTATTGCCGATAGGGTCCGTTCTTACGTAACGGACCGCTATTGGCTGCTTCGTGCAAAGTCATTCTTAATGGAAATATATCCAGTAAATACAAATGCCGGTAATCCTCTAGGAGTATTTCATTTGGGAAATATCTACAATCATCCTCTTCAACTTGGAGATCTTTCACAGACATCACATAACCCAAATCGCCGATTGTATACAAGTACGTGATTATAAGTTCCAAACTACCAAATTCATCAGAGACATCTTCAAAACCATCATCATAGCCTTCGATCGTGAATGCAGGTCTAGCTGGCACTTTAGCCAAAAATATATTTCTGGCTTTCAGGTCCAGGAAGACCATTTGAATGAATATATTTCAAGCCTTCAAGTGATGTGCAGGAGGAACGTACGTTCTTCCCACACGACTAACAAAAAAAAGGCGGCTACACAGACGAATGGAGATAAAAGCTGCCAGGGGTGACTCAATAAAACTGCAGCAATTGAAAATCCCCAAAACAGATCAACAAAATAAAATAAGTTGGTTAGAAAGGACGACGCTTTGTCAGAAGGATTTTGTAGTTAACCTGCAATATGTAGAATGATTTAATTCAAAAAAACTTTAATGACATGCACAGCAAATACATTCTTGCCTTAAGAGAATTTCATCTAAACCAGCGAATATTTTGTTCCAAATTGCTAAAATCATTGACTAGTCTTAATCTTAAATGTATTGTCGCGTGTTATGGTTTGCGGCCAATAATTTTAATGTTCCGGGAAAGCGAAAACGCAATGTCTTTTAAATTAAATTAAAAGAGTTTATTTATTTACTAAAAATGCACAATCACTCATTTAACTATTATACAATTTTAATTTTCACTTTGTCTATAAATTTCTCTAACAACTGTCTTCACTTAACAATCAACGAAAATCACTTCACTTTTTAATTCGATCAATATCATTTTTAGGGTTTTGTAAAATAATTTTACAAAACCCTTCTAAAATCGCGTCCTGTCTGTCCGTCTGTCCGTCTGTCTGTCCGTCCGTCCGTCCGTCCGTCCGTCCGTGTGTCACAGCAGTTTTTCTCGGAAACTACTTAAGCTAGAAACATCAAATTTTGTATGTAGGTGTAAAGTGGTGATCTCTTCAAAGTTCAAATATAAAAAAATTTATAAGGCATTTAAGGGGGTCTCCCCATATAGGGGAGTGACCCCCCGAAAAAAAAATTTCATTGAAGGTGGCCGATATGGGTATCAAATAAAAGGTCTTGATGAGAACTTTTCAAAACAGGTCTTAGTTTGGCAAAGTTTGCTTCGAGGGGCGCACAGGGAGGGGAAATACACGAAAAATTTGTGTCCCCCCCCTCGCGATTGGACACCTGTGATCCGAAAAATCTGAAAAAAATCAAGAAAGTAGGTCTTGATGAGTACAACAACAACAAATACGTCAGAAGTCACAATTCACTCAACTTTGTTAGTAATAGTATGATTTATCGATTTTATGTTTTCTTGAATATAATCTTAACGGGTCCCTTAAATTTAATAAAATTCAGTACACAGATGACTTTTTATAAAATTGATTTACCCTGTAAGTTTCATAAAGATTGAATCATATTTAGCGAAGTTATACCGGTTTGAATTTTCCTGTATTACTATGTAACAATATGCGTTGCATGTATTACTATGGCAACATATGGCTATGGAACAGCACGCACTTTTTACCGACTCAGACACTACAGTTTTGCTAGGATTTGCATGAAAATTTCAGGAATGATAGGTGTCATGTATATCTTTGAGAATCGGTTGAGCTGGTGGTATCAGTAATCGTAAAACAAGAAAGTGGCTATTTTAAATGCGAAGATTGAATAATTTTGAGTTAGTTTTTCCCAACTTCAACGTTTAAGGTGCATGCTTTGAACACTTGATTCAATTTAATGAATGACTGTAGATCAGTACCTACAATTAATGCTTATAAGTGAAACAAGTCAAGGAGGCGGGAGAGAGCTCCTAGCAAAAGGGTTTTGTAACCATTCTAGGATTCGAAAAATTGGCCATTAATCGATGATAACAGTACAGGAGAGTGGCCCCTGAAAAAAAATTCATCAAACGTAGCCGATATGAGTATGAAATAAAAGTTTCATGGGAGCTTTTCAAAACAGTTGCTAAACTGCCAGCTTTTGCTTCAGTGGGGCACAGGGGGTAAATACATGAAAAATGTGTTTCCTCCGTCGCGGCTGGACATGTGAAATAATTATTAAGGGAGATATTTATGAGTATACCAATACCAAAAACCTCAGAAGTCGAAATTCGTTCAACTTTGTTAATAATAGTATGATCTTTGTATTTCATATTTTCTCCAATAAAATCGTCTTTGACATGTTTCTTGATGTGATTCGATCTGGTGATTGCATTTTGTAAATTGAATACAAAACCCTTCTGACATGAGCGTAGGTCTGTTTACCCAACTTGTTCAATTTGCACTCCACACTATCGCAGTTTTTACAATTGAGGTTGAATGAATCTTATAGAGTCTCTAGTCATTCAATCCATTTTTCCTACATTGCCGAACTGTGTGGAATAATCGAGCAGCTTAATGAACGGTCGGTGACTCACTTTCAGACGTTGATCATGCCTGGGTGGGTTTTCGAGTGCATTCGCTTGTTGATCATTATGTTCGTAATGGTTGTGAAAACAATTGCGACAGTAGCTCGAAAAATTACTCGTGCATGTAACACTGCCCCCACCTCAGTTCTTTTCGCCCCGAAAAGATGCGTCGATAGTTGTAGTTAATTCTCCCTGGATGTAATATAGGGCAAGACGGTCCAGGTGCACGATTTCCATTTTGGCTCTTGGCTTACGGTATTCCTGTATGCGGTATACGACGTCGTTGATTCTTTGTAACTCGGTATGGTCCCTCCCAATTATGCTGCAACTTTGGAGACCTACCTTTTCGCCGTTGTGGGTTATATAGCCACACTTAGTCATCTTGCTGGAAGCCAGTAGAATTTGCCTTTAGATCATACATGGTCTTCATGCGGTCAGTAGCCGATTCGAGGTGTTTTCGCACTGTCCGATGTATCTGGTTCAACCACTGTCTTAGCTCACTTGCGTACTCCGAGATCGTTTGGGGTTTCTCAGGGGTGTTCCAAACTTTATATCAGCTGGCAAATGAATAGTCTTTCCAAAAATGACCTTGGCTGGGGCTTGGCCCGTCGATGCATGATCGGCAGCTCTGTAAGCCATCAAAAATAGTGGGATGTGTCGGTCCCAGTTCCTTTGGTTCTCATCAACCATCTTGGAAAGGTGTTTATTGAGCGTGCCGTTGAAACATGCGACCATTCCATCGGATCGGGAATGCGGCGGTGTTATCCTCGTTTCCCGTATTCCCATCAGCTCGCACATTTCGCCAAAAACAAGTGACTCAAAGTTTCGGCCTTGATCCGAATGTAGTTCGCAAGGTACGCCGTACCTACTGACCGAATTTAATACTAGCTGGGGGAATGCCGGTCGACAAGAGCTCTCTTGGAGGCTAGCATTCTTTGGGGAGTTCCGCCCCCACGTACCCGAGGAAACTCCGCAGGGGGAATGCCGGTCGCAAGACCACTCTTGGAGGCTAGCATTCTTTGGGGAGTTCCGCCCCCACGTACCCGAGGAAATTCCCGCAGGGAGAAAGCCGGTCGACAAGAACATTCTTGGAGGCTAGCATTCTTTGGGGAGTGCCGCCCCCACGGACCCGAGGATATGGGGGGTGCCGTGAGGTTCCCTCTTATTGTATCTGGACTACGCTTTGGACAACGAACTGGAATTGACGCTTTGGGCTGGCGGATATGATGGTTTGGATCTAGTTGCTTTGCACAGTAGCGCCGAGGTGAAACTCGTGTGCGAGCGGCTCCAATTCAACTATCATACCGTCTCCGTCCCGGCAAAACCTTGGCAGGCCTCGGAGTACGTTCGAAGTTCGCACCATTGGGTTGGTGGTGTAGGTTCGGTTGAGACGGACTCCCGATTAGCGCTGGTCTGGCTCTGAGCACTTGTCCCCATAAGGGCTTGTGCCAACCCTCGCATGGCCTCCCTGCTCTGCAAAGATAACCATGGGACCAAAAAGGCGACTACACACACGAACGGAGATAGCGGCTCCGAGGGGGGACCCAATAAAATGGAGCAAACAAATGAAACCACAAGCAAACAGGACGCTAGCACGGAGAACCCTTTCAGGCAAAAACCGCTGTTGGCAAGAACACCGATTAAACAAGTCACCGATTGCGGGGGGAGGCAGCAAACCCCAGAAACACTGTCAAAGTCAACATCACAGGTTAAATCATCGGAGACAGACCACAGATGGACTAACGAACGAAAGAAGGCAGAGTGCGTTGTGCAACCTGGCATCATTGCGGCCTTTGGGCGCAGTAGAAGGACTATGCGCACCCCGGAGCGCCCAATGCAAGATGTACACAATCCGGATCAAGCTGCGACACCAACGGAGGCCAGTGTAAGACTGGGGGAGGGAGAAGTTTTGCCGTTGGCCGACACCACTTCAAACGTGACCCAAGCGATAGAAGCAAAAGGGCTAGGAAACGGGGGCCTCTCCCAAGAGGTGGCGCCAAATAACACAATCGCCCTTGCCCGCGCCGAAGAGGAGCGGCTTACTCGGAAAGCGGGGACTATCGTCAAACAACTGAGGGCTGCCTGCGAAGTGCAGAAAAACATAGGCAAGAGTGTCAAGAATGGCATTCTTGAACTGGAGGAGCTTTTTGGCCGCATAACGCACTACAGGCGGAGGTGGCTTGCAACCGAAAAGCACCAAAAAGACACGCTCTCCCTCGAGGCATCAGTGGGTCCTAGCAGCAGCAAAAGAATGGCCGGTAGCCCAATTGAAGGCGACTGTGAGAAAAGGAGGAAGGACGAGACCATAAACGAAGTTGACACTCCAGGCGAGGAGTTTCATGTGGTGCGAAACAAGGCAGCGAAAAAAGCCGCCAAAAAGCTACTCCTAGAAAAAACAGACAAAGAGCTCAACCACGAAAAGAACAAGGAACCCCCCGATATACCGCAGAAAACAAAAAGCAAACCGCGGCGCAAACCCTTGCGAGAGGCACTGCTTATTAAACCCACTAAGGGCCGAACCTACGCAGATGTCCTCCGTGAAATTAAAGGAGCGGTCAAGCCAGACGACACCAAAACTGCCATCAAAGCAGTTCGACCAACCCGGACCGGTGGCTTGCTGGTGGAATTCGGGCCAGAGGCCACAAACAAAGATGCATTCCGTGACGCGGTTCAAAAGGTTCTTGGAGATGCGGCAACGGTTGCCTCGCTTGAACCAATGGCCAACCTGGAAATCAGGGACCTCGACTGCGTCACGGACAAAGCTGAAGTAGAGGATGCCATCAGGAGGGAGTTCCCCAGCTTAAGTGAAGTTAAGGCAAGATTGACACGTGAAAACACAAGGGGGCAACGCATGGCTATTGTCGAACTAGCTGATAAAGACGCCCAGCAAATCCTGGCGAAGGCCAAAATTAAGATAGATTGGGTGATCTGCAGGATACGGAAAAGAGCGATCCCTATCCGCTGCTTCAGATGCTTCGAATACGGACACACCGCGTATGGCTGTAGGGGACCCGACAGGAGATCTCTGTGCTACAAATGTGGTGAAACGGGGCACAAAAGGAAGGAGTGCACGAACGAGGCAAAATGCATTCTTTGCAAGGATGCTAAGCTAGCACCCGGCGACCTCAAACATGAGCCGGGGACAGGGAGATGCTGGGTTTTCAAGGAGGCCCTAACTAAAGCCAAATTGATACTCAAATGATCCGTATCCTGCAGGTCAATTTGCACCGAAGCACAAACGCCCAGGACCTACTTGAGCAGTTTGCGAGGGATAAGAAAGCTGACCTCCTGTTGCTGAGCGAGCAACATCATAACAAGGACTCGCAAGCGTGGTACCCTGACAAATCTAGTACCTCGGCCATCTGGGTTCGAGACAGCGCCCACCTTCAGGTGCAGGGCCATGGACGCGGGGATAGTTTTGTGTGGGTGCGGTGTTCAGGGATAACATATTTCAGTGTTTATCTGACGCCTAACGAGGCAATGCGATCCTTTCGAACCGAACTCGATGCCCTGGAGGACGCTGTCTCGAACACAGAGGGCCACATGCTGGTCGGGGGAGACTTCAACGCTAGAGCCATCGAATGGGGTATGCCACAATCCAACCCAAGGGGAAAGCAAATCTTGGACATGGCGGCCAGAACAGCGCTTTTTGTCCTAAATACTGGTAACACCCCTACTTTCCGCCGCTGGGGTTGCGTAGGAACCATACCCGATGTGACACTCGCTTCGGAGTCCCTGGTACCTAGAGTACAAAACTGGCGAGTACTAGAGGACTACTCGGCTAGTGTTCACCAGTATATAGCTGTTGAGATTCACGACGGTGCCACTCTGCGTGCATATGCCCAAACTTCAATCCTCGGATGGAGGACTGGGAGGATGAACGTCGAGAGGTTCACTGACGCGCTTACGGCAGGCGCACCGTTGCTGGGAGCTCCGCCAGGGAGTGGAGGGCCTACAGCCAAGGACTTGGTGAACTCAACTATGAGTACCATCATAGCTGCTTGCGAGTCTTCCATGCCCCGTCGGAGACCCCGACATGGTAAGCCTCCAGTATACTGGTGGTCAAACGAGATCGCCGAACAAAGAAGCGAGTGTCACAAACTTCGGCGAGAGGCCCAGCGCGCGCGAACACGGGAGGAGGCAGACACTAGGCTAGCAGCATACAGGTCCGGCAGGAAATATCTTCGCAGGCTTATTAACAAGAGCAAGGCCCGATGCTGGCAAGACCTCGTGGACGATGTAAATAGGGATCCGTGGGGCCTTGGCTACAAGCTGGTCATGGGGAAACTTGGTGCCCTACGGAAGCCTTGTATACATGACGCGGAAAAGATGGACGCGATAGTGCGGGGACTCTTCCCCGCCCATCCCGTCCGTGTTGACGCTGTCCATGGTGAAACAGCAGTCGAGTGCCCACTCTTCACACAGCTGGAACTGGAGGAGGCAGTCCTCTCCCTGAAAGCGAGGAAGGCTCCAGGTCCAGATGGTGTTCCAGCTGAGGTTTTGCAGCTCGTCTATCACCATTGTCCTGACTTGCTGCTCAGCACATTCAACGCTTGCCTACGGGACGGGGTTTTTCCGGTACGATGGAAGGTGGCGAGGCTCGTGCTGGTCAGCAAGGGGAAGGGAAATCCCGAATCGCCGTCTGCATACCGCCCGTTATGCATGCTAGACACGGCTGGGAAAGTGCTAGAGAAACTCATCAAGGGAAGACTCACTGACGCGATTCGTGCTGCTGGGGACGTATCTCCTCGGCAGTACGGCTTTAGAGCAGGACGTTCTACCATTGATGCGATTGCAGAGGTGGTGAACGCGGTCCAAAAGGCAGAGGCATATAGTCGCACCAAGCGACGGATCGTCCTGTTGGTGACACTCGACGTCAGGAATGCCTTCAACTCCGCTAGATGGGTGGATATTCTGGACACGCTGGAAAACTCTTTTCAAGTTCCAGAATATCTAATGCAGCTTTTGAGGAACTACCTAAAGGACCGAAGCCTGCTCTACGACACGACACAGGGCCAACGAAGGATGGAAATTACATCGGGTGTTGCCCAGGGATCTATCCTTGGTCCGGACCTGTGGAACGTGTCTTACAACGGGCTACTGAGACTTGAGATGCCAGATGAGTCGCGCTTGAACAAGCGCAACTTAGGCTAGGTATGCTAATGCGCCGAGTGAGGGACTGGATGATTACTCGCGGGCTCAGTTTAGCACTGGAGAAAACCGAAGTGGTCATCTTGACAAAAAAGAGAATCCCTAGAGTAAGGATGATCAGTATTGGAGATATACAGATCGAATCGAAGCCAGCGGTGAAGTACCTGGGGCTACTGATCGACTCGAAGATAAGTTTCTCTGAGCAAATCAGGGCAACGGCTGAGAAGGCTGCTTCGGGAATATCGGCCCTGAGTCGACTGATGGCCAACGTAGGGGGACCCAGCCCATCAAGAAGACGCCTCTTGATGAGTGCTGTGGGGTCAGTGCTACTGTACGGAGCAGAGGTATGGGGCGACGCTCTCAGCAAGGAGGTATACCGAAAACGATTGGCACAGGTACAGAGAAGAGGAGCACTGAGAATTGCATCTCCGTATCCAACAGTCTCCGACTCGGCGGTGAGAGTGATTGCAGGCGTGATACCTGTCGCCCTCCTTGCTAGAGAGCGCCACGCTATTTACCTGCGCCGAAACGAGGATGCGAGGGAGATCGTTGTTCACGAGGAGAGATAACGCTCGCTCAACGATTAGCAGCAGTCTTGGAGGAATTGCACGAAGGGAAGGTGGACTGCGCGCCTCATCCCGGATGTGAGACCGTGGCTAAATCGAAGGCATGGTGAGACTGACTTCTATCTGACCCAGCTTTTGAGTGGGCACGGGTGTTTTCAGTCTTACCTGCACAAGATCGGCAAGTCACGGTCTCCCGATTGTCGGTTTTGCCCAGGAGAGGAGGACAATGCCTGTCACACATTTTTTGCGTGTACCAAATGGGCCAGGCTGCGAAGGGAACTCTACAGGGAGACGGGAGAGCTCACCCCGGATAATATAGTTGCGGTGATGCTCGAATCGGTTGACAAATGGAACCAGGTGGCACATTATGCTCGGGCAATCCTAAAATATAAAAGGGACTCACAGCAGCCGGAGGCACTGGGGCTGGGGGAACGCTCTTCTGGCAATTCCTCTTCCCCCCTCCCCTCCCGCTAGGAAAGGGACTCCCCAGCTTGAAGGCGCCCCACGGCGTAACAAAATGAGACCTGGCCCGAAGTAATGTGTCAAATGGTTCCAGGCTAGGTTCTCAGATTGACAGGGGAGTAGTCCAAAGGTATCCTCCATGGGAGTTCCACACTGCCAGACTCGGCGGACATAAATGCCTTCACCTCCCTACCACAAAAAAAAAAAAAAAATACTAGCTGTTCGGCTACAGTAGTTGCTTCCTGGTTGGGAATGGGGTAGACCTCGGGCCACTTGCTGAAATAGTTGGCTACAACCAGCGTGTATCGATTCCCCCACTCGGATTCAGAAAAGGGTCCTGTGATGTCAAAAGCAATCCTTTCAAACGGTACTCCCACGTTGTAGGTTTGCATTTGTCCTCTCAGTCGTCGTTTTGGACCATTAACAGAAGCGCAAATCGTACATGTACGGCACCAGTATTCTACATCTTCTCGAGCGTGGAGCAAGTAAACCTTCCCACAATTCCACTAAGGTCTTGTTAACACCAATTTGGCCTCCCTCTTGTTAACATCAAGGTGGCATTTCCGCATGAGTACGCCACCTTCCACCTGAAGCAAGTTTCCTTGTGCCCAATAGCTTTTCAGGGTTGCGCCATGCATTGAAACGTCTTTCCACTCAGGTCGCCTATTTGGCCTTCCATACGAGCAATTGAACAATATCTTCATCAGCTAACTGGGCATTTCGAATCTCCTCCAATGACCAACCTTCATCGAATTCAGCCGTTATCAATCGCAGATCAACGGTCGGCCCCTTTTCCTCAATCTGTCGGCAATGCTTGCAGTTAGCTGAACATGGACGACGAGATAGGGTGTCAGCATTCCCATGAACTCCACCCTTCCGATGAACAATTTCGTAGTCGTATGACTGCAATCTTTCGATCCATCTCGCAACTTGTCGCTCGGGGTTTTTGAAGTTGAGCAGCCATCTCAATGATGCATGGTCCGTTCGAAGAATAAATTTCTGGACATATAGGTACTTGTGGAACTGCTTGGTGGCCTCTATTATAGCCAATAGCTCCTTCCTGGTCACGCAGTAGTTCCTCTCACTTTTTGAAAGAACTCGACTGTAAAACGAGAGGGCTCTTTCTTCGCCATCGATCTGCTGGGAGAGTACAGCTCCGGATATGCCAGCACGGGTGATTCACACAGCTTCTCTTTCAAGGTCTCGAAGGCTTTCTGGCATTGTTCGATCTTTCTTGGTTAACTGATGGAGACACTTAGCTTTTTGGCTAAGTCTTTGATGAATCTTCGATAGTAGGTTGCCAGACCCAGAAAACTTCGTAGTTGGTGCTTGTTATTTGGCGTTGGCCAGCTTTTCACGGCTTCAATTTTCTCAGGGTCTGCTTTGACCCCTTCTACCGATACGACGTGTCCCAGATATTTTACTTCAGTGGCGAAAAGGGTACACTTGTCGGGACTGAACTTGAAATTCGCCAGTCGCAATCGAGCGAAAACCTCTTCTAAGTTCCGGACATGCTCTTCGAACGTTCTTCCGATAACAATGATGTCATCTAGGTACACCAAGCAGGTTTTCCACGTTAGGCCACGTAGCACGTATTCCATAAGGCATTCGAAAGTGGCTGGAGCATTGCAAAGCCCAAACGGCATCACCACGAATTGCCACAATCCGGTCCCAACTGAAAATGCGGTTTTCTCTCGGTCCTTCTTGTCGGTTTCTACCTGCCAGTAGCCACTCTTGAGATCGAGTGTATTAAACCATTTTGCATTGGCTAAAGTGTCCATGATGTCATCGATGCGTAGGAGTGGGTAACTGTCTTTCTTAGTGACGTCGTTAAGCTGCATATAGTCGACACAAAAACGAGTGCTACCATCCATTTTCTTTACTAGAAGTACTGGCGCGGCCCATGGACTGACAGTAGGTTCGATAACACCTTGTTTTTCCATGTCCGAGATTAGTGCGCTCACTTCTCCTTGTTTGGCTATAGGAAGACGTCTCGGTGCTTGTCGAATCGGCTTGGCTCCCTGTTTATCTATGAAGTGAGTTACCATACTCGTTCGGCCTTGGTCATCCAGGCTTGTTGAGAAGATGTCACTGTACTTGGTGACCAGATCAGAGGCTCGCTTGAATAGCTGCACTGACAATTTGACCTGCTTCAATATTGCAGACGTAGATTCCGGGCTTTGTCTGTGTCTTGCCTCCTTTTCCAATGATGGTCGTAGCTTCCAAAGAGGTGATGGTGGAAACAGGCTGGCAGCTGCCGATCACTTCTCCCGCTTTGATGCTCGTGGTTGAGTCTGCAGTGTTAAAGACTCTAACCGGCACGTATTCGTTCCTTATAGATCTTATAAGGCTTCGTCCTACAATCAAACTGCGCAGTGCGGACATCTTCGTTGGCTCTATCGGATAAGATCGGTGGTCTTCAGAATCACCATCACGCTTGGCCCATACAATGCTCTCGGAAGATTTTGGTACATCAGTGTCGGTACATACTACTACATTATTCTTGGGAATTTGGGCGCTGGGACGCTCCATCGATACTTCGACATTCTGCCATTTCAATACCCGTTTGCCCAAGTCCAGCGTGATTCCATGTGGTCGCAGAAAATCCATTCCGAGAATGCAGTCATCCATAATGCTCGCGACCAGAAAATTATGTCAGAACGCAAGGTCTCCCAACTATATCTGGAGGTGGACCTCTCGATAGACAGGTTCAGTTTCTCCCGTAGCTGTCCGTAGTGGGAAAATCCTGCCCTTTCGAAGTAGTTGTTACCTCACATGGTCTGGTTGGATAATCGATCGGGTTGCGCCAGTGCCGATTGTTATGGTGCAATGTTCTCCGTCAACTTGACCTAGAAGGCATAAGTCCGCGTCTCCACGATGTAGTCTTGATACAGTGATGGTTGTGCTGGGGACGTCAATCTTCCTAGCCAACCTCTGCCCCACGAAGTTGGCTCCTTCATGTTTCCCGACCCCTTAGTTTGAACGGTTTCCATTCTGGGCTCCTGGTTCGGTCTAGATCTTCTCCTAGCTGCCACCCTGGACAATAGCTCGGTTTTCTTCACTTCTTGCAGTCTCTTTGCAGGTGCCCCTTCTCTTCGCAATTCCAGCATCTAGGCACACCATTTACTGCGCTCAAACCTGCACTCGTCTGCCACTACCTCGCGAGCTCGGGCAGTGGTACGAGTCACATTTTTCGCTGCCTCAAAGTTCAGACTGTAAGCCAATGCATCCTTAACCGTTTGCTTTTGAGCTAAGCGCACGGCTTGTTGTAATTCCGGGTCCTTTAGTGCGCTGATGAACGCTTCTGTTGCTGCGTCATCTCGATGTCCTGGGTTGTAGGCTGGGTAAGCCAAAAGTGCTAGTGTCTTGGGCTAGCTGCTGTAGGGTTTCACCAGACTTCTGCACCCGATACCTTAGCTGCGACCAATAAATCTGCTTCAGGTGATTGTCTCCATAACGCATGTCGAGCACATTTATTATAGCAGCCGGGTTTGAGTGCAACTCGGCGGGGATAGTCTGAAAAAGCTCGGCGCTGGGCCTCTTAGAGCAAGAATTAATGAAGTTGCTCGTTCTTGCTCATTCCAGTGATTTTCCCTAGGCTTCAAACTGGGTTTTGTAAATTCTCCACACCGTTTGCCCTTCGAATACTGGTGCTTTCACATTTCTGGATGAGCTTTGCGCTGCGGTTGTAAGCAGGGCTGATGAGGTAGTTACTACTGCCTTTGCTGCTTTCAATTCCTTTTTCATATTTTCCATCTCATGGTTGATTCTCTCCTCGACCTGGCTGACCATTTCTTCGACCTGGTGACCTTTTCCTCAACCTGGTAAACCTTTTCCTCGACCTGGTCAACCTTTTCCTCAACGCCTTTAATTTGTTTGTTCAGATGACCGAGCTCCGCTTTTATTTCGGTTGACTGCTTCTGTCTGATGTCTGCTTTGATTTCGATTGCTTGTTGGTCCAGCTTCACAGTTAAATTAGATGACTGTTGTCACAGTTCTTGCTGCATCAGCATCAACATTTGCATCAGTGCATTTTCTGGTTCCTTTGGTTTCGGTGTTTCTGCTTCACCTTTTTCTGCATCTGAGGGCTCACCCGAATCCAGATACGCGCCTTCCGATTCAATTCCGTCACGCAAGCGTGCAATTAGTGTGGCTCTTGTACCTTACGTAGCCAGGTTTCGCTGTTTTAACTCTTCCTTAAGCTCCGACATGGTCAATTCTTTAATTTTTAAGTTTAAGCTTCGTGGTATTTTTATTGTTTCGTTAAATTTTACTATTGTGCACTAAAAATGTTCAATATTTTACTTTCAAAGTTTTTTTTTCCTCTCTTCTTAACACCACTGTCGCGTGTTATGGTTCGCGGCCAATAATTTTAATGTTCCGGGAAATTGAAATCGCAATGTCTTTTAAATTAAATTAAAAGAGTTTATATAATACTTACAAATGCACAATCACTTATTTAACAATTTCACAATTTTAATTTCCGCTATTAAAAGTCTAACCTCCATTTGTCCATAAATTTCAATCGGAATAGTCTTCTAAAATCACTTCACAATCAAAGAAAATCACTTTTCTATTACTCGAACAATATTCGCTTCACACTTTCGCAGTTTTTACTATCGAGGTTCTAATGAATCCCCCCATTCATTCAGCTCGCCTTTATATAGGTTCTCTAGTCATTCAACCCAGTTCTCGTAGATGGGCGAATTAGCGGGAGCATTCGAGCAGCTTAATGAATGGAGCAGTGACTCACTTTCAGATGTTGATGCTTGGTGGGTTTTCGAGTACGTTCGTTTTGTTGATCATGATTAATTGATTTTCGAGTACGTTCGTTTTGTTCATCAGGATCTTCTTAACGATTGAGAAAATGATTGCGACAGTAACTCGCAAAATTATTCGTGCATGCAACAATATATATATATATATATATATATATATATATATATATATATATATATATATATATATATATATATATGTATATATATATATATATATATATATATATATATATATATATATATATATATATATATATATATATATATATATATATATATGTGTGTGTATATATATATATATATATATATATATATATATATATATATATATATATATATATATATATATGTATGTATGTATATATAACTCTCTACGCAATTTCTCTCGAGAAATTTACCCAAAAACATAAAAATTATTTTAACTGCAGCTATCAAAAAGACATCACTATCGGCGTATTCACCAAATTTTATTTTTTTTTTTGGCTTATGTGGTTTGCGAGAAAACTTGCTGTGGCACACAAATGGATAGATGGATGTACAATCAGGTAGCTATTTTCGTAGGGTATTGTAAAAAAATTATTTAACAATACTTTTAAAAATAGAAAATCAATTTCAAAACACCCTAAAAAGTATGAAACATAGTTTATGGAAATGGAAACAAATCAATTTTCCACGTTTTAGTTACGGTTGATTAAAAAGCTGTCACCGCTCACTTTTCAAAACGGTGAAACTGGTTTGGCTCTTTTCATAAATGATTTGATTTTTTTCCGTTAAGAAAATAAGAAACCCGACTTCAAAGGGTTTCTTATTTTCTTAACGTTTTTAATTACATTTTGAGACTTTTAGCGGTGACATTTGTCTCCAATAAAATATCGATGTGGGTGTATGCTGTACACATGATGATATTTTTCTAAAACATTTATGTAATTTTCCAAATGGTGGGAAACTCCGCTGCATAACGGTTTTAAAACGAAAAATAAATTTGGATCTTCAGCCTAGAATTAAATTTCAAAAACAGCAAACAATTGAATTGCTGGTTAAATCTTGCGAAAAACTTTTTCGTAAGTAACATTTTAAGTGTTTCGGCAAGTTGTTGAGAAGACTTAATTGTTAATGGAGCTCAATATAATCAATTTATTCTGCTACTCCTACAGGAATTATTTTAGTTTTTCAAAATTATGAATACTAGAAGCATTACCATCTGCATTTATTTCGTATAAGGGTGGGATTTATATAATTAAGGTGAAATTCATCTAAGCTCGAGGCTTGTAGGTGTACTTCAAATCGCTTAGTCACCTAAACGTTCTTAAGCATTCAACTAATCACATACAACTTATGCATAATAATTATTGAAGTGTAAATCATTCCCAGGATCGTGAAGGTTATTTTAGAAAGGGGTTTATAAATGTATCCTTAATTTCAAACATATACTCGCAATCGAGCAAACATTAAATTTTGAATGCCTTTTAGGATTTTATACATGTTTCTTCAAATTTTTTCGCCAAAATACATTTATATATATTTTGTTTGGAAGCCAAAGTTAAGCATTATTTTGTTCAGCGCATTTCTGACGACACTGTCATATGCTTGCTTGAAGTCTACAAAAAGAAGGTGCATATCGATGTTATATTCCCAGAACTTTTCGAGCACCTGCTTTACTGAGAATATTTGGGCTATTGTGAACCATCCACCTCGAAAGCCTCCCAGATATTCTCCTATAATATTTTCAAAGCACAGTTTAAATTTGCTTTCTATGATAGCATCGTCATAATCTGTAGCCCTACAGCCTAAGCCAGGCCTTGGCCTCTAGGGTCAATTTCCTCCAATCATCACCGTCCTACGACCATGTCCGCCAGTTGTTCATTCCCAGCAATAATCTGCTATCAGCTTATGTCGTATCTTCTTATGCTCTATCTGTTAATATTCTTTTGAGTAGCCGGTTTTCTTCGTGTCTTTCAACATGGCCCATGGGATCGTCAAAAATTTCAACTCATCATTGTAACGTAGTCTTCACTCTGTTCCTTGTTTCACTGGGCCATAGGTTTTTCAGAGCACGTTTCCTGCCCATTCAGGTTTGCTCGTCAGGGTTCAAGTTTCACTTCCATATAACAGCACTGGCTTGACTAGTGTTTTGTGACGCCTGTGCACAACTCAGTGAAGTACGGAGAAATATGCTTTATTTGCGGTTTTTATGCGGCATCCATTCTCGTCTTTTTCCACACCTGGACTATTCAGGTTGCCTCCAAGATAAACAAAAGTATTCACCCTTTCGAGGTTGTAGTCGCCTACGCTCAGGTGGTGTTGACGTGGAGCTTTCTTCTACGTTTGAGTCGTGAATTTAGTTCGACTTTCATTAACTCGTAGGCTTATTTGGTTTACTTCAGGTTCTAGGCTCAGAAATACTCCTTTAACTTCTAAGATTGAACATGGAATAATATGGACATCATCAGCATATGCTACCAACATCAGTGTACCCAAGGTTTCAGCTGATTTCTCCCTGAGCGTAATAATTAGGAATATTGGGGCGATTCCATCCCCTTGTTTTAAGCCTGACTCCATTAAAAAGCTGTCTGTTAGTTCACCGTTTACCTTGACCTATAACTCGGTGTTTAGCATTGTGACTATACTGACTAGTTTTGTTGGAACGCCAAAGTCAAGCATTATTTTTTACAGCACATTTCTGTTGACACTATCGTATGTTTGCTTGAAGTCTACAACAACAGGCGCAAATCGGTGTCATTTTTTCAGCGTTTTTAAAGCACCTGCTTTACTCTGCATATTTGGTCTATTGTAGAGCGCCTTCCTTAAATCCTCCAAAAATACTTTCATACTACAACTTTAATTTGCTTTCTATGATTTTGGAAAGCACTTTATTAGAAGTACAGAGAGAGATGAAGTCTCTATAATTTTCGCATATAAATTGATCCCCCTGTTTGCACAGGACATTTATTCTTTTTCGCTAGTTCTCTGCTAACTGCATCTCAGGCCACATTCTGCATATTAGTCGATGCAGAAGGCTATTTACATGGGAAGCTCAACTCTGGAGCAGTCTGCTAGTATTCCATCTATTTCAGGAGTCTTATTTTTTCTAAGGTCTCGTACTGCCGCCTGTACTTCATCTCTGGTTGGTGGTGATATCGAGATCTCTTGCTCTGCTTCTGTAATGTTTACTGCTTCGGTAGTTGTCAGGGATGCCGTGAATAGCGTCTGGAAATATTTCAGCCATTTGCTTTTAATTTCAACTGGGTCACATATGATTGCTCTTTGTACACTTTTGCGAAAGCTTGTTTGTGGGTTGAAGCTCTCTTAGTAGGTTTATAGAGGAAGACGCTGATCTGATTTCGTGGAAGGTCATGTTTTCGTTTGTCTGTTGGATCTTGGTATAGATGGCCAGTAGTTTTTTTCTTCAGCACATTTTTTTAGCTTGAAGTCAGAAGCTTTTATATTGTTGGTCGCTGGATGTATTGCTTGTGCATCTGGTTCCTTCTTTCAATCTTCTTCTTCTTTGTAGCACTACAGCCCCTCTTGAGCCTTCGTTTCTTGCAAATAACACCTCCAACTGTCTCAGTCCATTGACCGCCTCCAAGCCGCGATGAAATGTCTTCGTCGACCGAGTCAGACCAGTGTTTCCTCAGTTTTCCCACTAGGTTCCGGCTTTTAGTTCTCCCAACAAATGACTTTTTTGGATATCCAGTGTTCATCCATACGATTCATGTGCCCAGCCCATTGCAGCTTCCGCAGCGTGACTATCGTTGAGTCGTCCGGCTCGTTAGAAATTTTATACAGCTCATTGTTGTATCGAATTCACCATTGGTCCCCGTCCAGCTTCGCTTCGATTATTTGCCTCAGGACCAGTCACTCAAAGGCGTCATGAGCTTGGTTTTCTTTTCATTGTTTTGTAGCCCTACTAGTTTTGTCTCGCTGTCGAGTTACAGAAAAAGTTCTTTGGCGGTTGCTAATGACCGCGATAAAATGTTGATGTCGTCCGCGTAAGCTACCAATTGGCTCGACTTGTATGGTAATGCAACTCTTGTATCGACAGGTAGCTTCCTTATGACGTACTCCAGAGCCAAATTGAAAAGCAATGGGGCCAGCCCATCTCCCTGTTTTAGTCCGATATTTGTGTAATTGAAATCGGTGAATTGGTTGTCGATGCAGATTTGGGAGGTCGCCAAAATCATTGCCATTTTGATAAGACGGACTAATATGGCAGGAATGCCAAGGCAAAGCATTATTTATTACGTTATCTTACGATCGATACTCTCGTATGCATGCTTGAACCCAACGAAAATTTGGTGTATGTCTATGTTTAACCCCCAGCATTTTCCACGTATCTGCTTGACCGTGAACAATTGGTCTACTTTCGATCTACCTTCTCTAAAACCACATTGATACTTCCCAATAATACTGTTGGCATATGATCCGACTTAAATTTCTAAGAGCCTTTAAAGTATTTTATACGCGGTACAAAGTAGTGATATGCCTCTATAATTTTCGCACTGTAGCTTGTCACCTTTTTTGTGGATAGGGAATATAAAGTTTTGCCTCCACTCTTTCGGCATATGTTCTTTTTGCCAAATGGGCTGGATGACTTTTTGACAACCATATTTGATGACCTCCACTGGAATCTCATTTATGCCCGGTGCTTTATTATTGATGAGTGAACGCACTTCATCCAGAGTTGGTGGGGCCAATGGAAGCTCTCCGCCGACATCTATAGACTCCGATGTTCTGGAGCTGTGCAGAGGATTCAGGAGGTTCTTAAATATTATGCCCATCTTTCCTTAATCTTAGCTTCATCAGCGATTATATTGCCAACGTCATCACGACAGAGCGTCATTTTAGGCTGATAACCATGTTTCAGTACTTTGTATGCTTGCTTTTGTTGTTGCTCACTAAACTTTCATCTACACTTCTCAATTGGTCGCCATGGTATTTTCTTTTCTAAATTCTAATTATCTTATGCGCTACTCTTCTGAGGTTTTCATAGTGTTCTCTTTTCGTTCTGGTTTTCCTACGTATTCTTTGTACGCCTGATTCTTTTTGTCTAGCGCATTCTGGCACTCATCATCGAACCAATCATTTCTCTTGCGCCGGGCTTGATGTCCGACCATCTATTTTGCCAGGATCTTAAATGCCGCTTTCACTTCCATCCAGAGCTCGTTGCTTGTCTTTAACGAGGCGTCTGATAAGATGGGAGTCAGCTGGTTGTCGAGGGTTTCCGTGAAATTTTTGGCCACAGATGCCATTTGGAGCCTTTTGATGTCAAATTTTTGTAGCAGGCTGGTCTTTGCTGACTATGCCTTTGACATACGACATCGATAGGTTAATTTGATCAAGTAATGATCCGAGTAACAATTGGTATGTACGGACGTCAAGTATGCTCGAGGCTCCACGTTGTTCTATCAGAACATGATCAATCTGATTTTGTGTGTTGCCATCCGGTGATACCCAGATCGTTTTATGAATGCGTCGATGTGAAAAGCAAGTTGAACGTATACTAGATTTCTGCTGCATGCAAATTCGATCAGGCGCTAGCCATTGTCGTTTGTTTCATCGTGGAGGCTATATTCTCCAGTCATTCTCCGATGAGATAACTCATTGCCAACATTAGCTTTGAAATGACCCAGAATTATTTTTTATCGTTTGTGGGCAATGGGTTGACTAGTCTTTTCTGCTGATTGTAGAAGGTTTCCTTCGTTTCTTCATCATTTTCTCCAGTCGGGACGTCAACATTAATGAACCAGATTTTGAAGAATTTCCTTTTTATATGGATCACGCATAATCGTCCATTTACTGCCTTAAAATCCATAACGTGTGATTTGAACTCCTATCCACAATAAAGTCACTCCAAATTCTCGTTTTCTAGGAGGCTTCCCAGTTTCGAATATTGCGTGCGATCTCATGTCTTGAATGTCGTTTCCAGTCGAAACCGTTTCCTGGATTGCCAGTATTTTTGATTGATATCGACTAGCCTGTAGCAAAACGTCCTTAACAGTGCCAGGGTAATTGAGTGATCTGACATTCCAGGATCTAATGCTTTAGTTTTTTTTTGTTCGCAAGGTCGTTGCAGTGAGTGCAATCCGTTCCGAGGCGCATCTGCAGGTTTCAAAATATTTTCCAGGGACGGGGATTCCCTTCATTCAGGCGGCATGGTTGATTTACTAGCAGAGCTCTAGATGCCAAACCAGTGATTAGCATTTCACGGCATTTAATGTTCCATTATTGGGGAACCAGTAAACGCAATGTCCGACCCCGAGAGCATTTACTACCATTTAATCGAGAGATTTGGGATGAGGAATCATGGAAGCTATGGGTTGGGGAAACAAGTAGTTCCCTCTTTCTTTCTCAAACGGGCTTGGGACCGTCTATGGCTGAGTTATATTGCCTTCTTGAATTTTTCATTCTACCATTCGTTCCTACTTTTCTTTAGCTGGTGTCCCAAGACTTCTTCAGCAACTTCTGTTGCTGCATCTCTTACCGTCTTCCACATGGTTTTGATGTGATCATTACTTCCTCCGACATGAGGGAATATGTCGAAGCGGTTTCCCAGAGCTGACGTGTATGTGGATGTTCCTGAGGTATCATTAAGCTGCTGTATCTGGTGCCTTGAAGTATCTGATGCTCCTTGTTTACAGCTCTTGTAGATGCGATATCGAAAGTTGACCCGTATAAGGTAGTTGTTCAAATCACAAACAGTGTCACGGAACGAACGCGTATCGAGAATCTAAGTAGACACTCGCTTTTGTATGAGAAAATAGTCAATCTGTTTGACTGTGCGACCGTCTGGGGATGCCCACGTTCTCTTATGGATGCCTCGATGTGGTAAGCGTGTGGAGTTTATTGTAAAGCCTCTACTAGTAGCGAAGTCTGTCAGCCGTTGTCCGTTATCTTTGGTCTCTGCATGGAGGTTGTACTCTCCGGTTGTTCCCCTTTGCATCATTTCTTGGCCAATTTTTGCACTGAAGTCACCGAGAACAATGTTAATGTCGTTTGGCAGCAATGCATCGTCAATACACTCCAGGTTGCTGCAAAGTTCGTTCTTGGTTGGCTCATCCTTGTCTTCCATGGGCACGTGACAATTGACAAGCCAAACTTTGGAGAATTTAACCTTGATACGCATCGTACAGCGCCTTTCATTAATGGGCTTAAATTTGGTGACAATTTTTTTAAATGTGTTTTGTCAACAATGAAACCTAATGTGAGCATATGGCTTCTTAGCAATTTTCCAGTTTTAGGCACTGGGTGCATTCACATCTGGTTCCTTGCACTGAGAGGATTTTGATTCTGTATTTCTTTATCTCATCTTGAAGCTGTCCCAGTGCAACTGGTCCGTTCAATGATCTCACATAACAAAATCTGAAAGAATTTATACGTTGCGATAATCATTGCCATTTATCCAATCCAGTTTGAGGCTGTGGACCTAGCTCCATGATAAGTAAATAATAAGTGGAGCGTCGCCAGCATTTCGACATAGTCGGGTTTTGATCCACGAGGGTACGATTTATCCGCCATCTAAGGACGCATCTGATGGGGAAACGAAAGATGGTATAAGAATTGAAACACATTTAGGAAAGTGTATTTCATATGAAAGTATACTTTAAAAAAAATTTTTTTTTCATTATTTTGATATGGTGCTGGCAATTTTGATGGTGCCTTTGTGTCCATAGATAAAAACAAGTTGGGTAGACAGACCTACGCTCATGTCAGGAGGGTTTTGTACACAACTTACAAAATGCAGGCACCAGCAACTAATAAAAGAAACATGTAAAAGACGATGTTATTGGAATAAATATAAAATTCCAAGATCATACTATTATTAACAAAGTCCAACGAATTTCGACTTCTGAGGCATTTGTTATTGTTATACTCATAAAGATCTCTCTTGATAATATTTTCAGATTTTTTAGATCACAGGTGGCTATTCACGAGGGAGGAAACACATTTTTCATGTATTTTCCCCCTGTGCCCCCACTGAAGCAAAAACTGACAGTTTAACAACTGTTTTGAAAAGCTCCTATAAAGAACTTTCATTTGATACTCATATCGGCTACCTTTGATGAAATTTTTTTTTTCAGGGGCCACTCCCCTGTGCTATAATCATCGATTCATGGCCAATTTTTCGAATTCTAGAATGGTTATAAAGCCCTTTTGCTAGGAGCTCTCTCCTAACTCCTCGACTCGTTCCATGTATGAGTATTAGTTATAGGTACTTATCTTCAGTCGTTCATTAAATTGAATCAAGTGTTCAAAGCATGCACCTTAAACGTTGAAGTTGGGGCAAAATCACTGAAAATTATTCAATCTTTGCATTTCAAACAGCCACTATTTTGTTATACGATTACTGATACCACTACCTGATCCAATTCTCAAAGGTATTCATGATACCTATCATTCCTGAAACTTTCATGCAAATCCTAGCAAAGCTGTAGTGTCTGAGTCGGTAAAAAGCGGATATTGTTCCATAGCCATATGTTTCCATAATAATACAGCGCATACTGTTCTATATTAATACAGGAAAATTCAAATTGCTATAACTTTGTTAAACAACTTTCAGGATGGATCAACCTTATAAATAGTTATATGTGTAATGAATTTGATTGAATTTAAGGGTACTGTTAAGATTTAATTAAAGAAAACATAAAATCAATAAATCATACTATTACTAACAAAATTGAGTGAGTTTCGACTTCTCATGCATTCGTTGTTGTTGTGCTCATAAAGGTCTACATTCACTATTTTTTTGAGATTTTTCGGATGAAGTTGTCCAATCGCGAATTTATTATACCAAGATTCTCTGCTATCCAACATCTTCAACTTTTACGCTTGTACTTCGCACCAAATCCTCTTGGTCGCGAGTATTTATACATTTTTACAAAATCTAATCTTATCCCTTAACATCGTTAATAAATCCATATGATCTTAAACTACTTTTCTCTAGTTACATGAGTCTTAGTCATTAGCAAATCCAAACGATCTTAAACTACTTATTTCTAGTTACATGAGTCTTAGTCATTAACAAACCCAAATAATTTTAAGCTACTTATCTCTAGCAATTTGTGTACATCCGAGCGTTTGGTCATCAAAGGATAATTATGGCTCATTTGGATGCACTTTGGTTTCTTCAGTTAACCAGCTCATTGGAATGGTAATGTACGTTCTAGGAAGTGATGACGTAACTATATTAAACTAGCTTCCCACTTTTGTTAAAACTATTCTTGAGAATTTAGTGATTCAGCATTCTTTTCATTTTATGACTGTTTTTAGAAGTGGAATAAAGTATCGAAAATTATCAATTTTGATTGCCAACGACAGAATGAAAAAGCTAAGCAAAATGCACTGTGATGCCATTACGTGCGATGGCATTGTCGAGTGCCAAGAACTGGGCACAGTTAGTGAAGAATTTCAGGCGGAATTTCCGACTTATGTGAATATTCCCAAAATTCACCTATAATTGATGAATACACGGCGCAGTTCAAACGAGCCGCTTAAAACTTTCTATTACAGAATTGTTTGTATTGGACAGAGAAGTTTGCAGGATGATCAAATATATGCTCAACGGACTAAACAACGTAGATATGAAAAGAAGTGTGTCGGCCAATTTGTCTCCAACTGGTAGTGCATTGCTTCAAAGATTGGTGAACTATTGCTCCTAAAATCTGGTAAAAACGATCACTATTGGAAAAGTTGGAGCACAGAAGGAGCAAAAGCCGCGAAAACATAACAAACCGAACATTGAAATAATGTGTTTTAGTTGCCGGAAAACCAGGCATATGCCTCGAAATTGTCCGGTCACCAAGACGGTAACTATATGCTAAGTGCGGAAAAAGTGGACATTCGGCAAACAAATGTAGCCTGAAAAATGGTTACCATTAATGAACATTTTTGTGAAGCATTGATTGATTCCGGTAGTGTACGCTCCTTCATGAAGACATCGACATCAAATCGAGTTACGGTTCGTAAAATTTTTCCAATGCCTATCATGGATAAGTTATTTGTGAATTTATCAGGATCCAAATTCTTTACAATATTTGACTTCAAGATAGATTATCACGGAAATGAATCCAAGGAACATACTAAACAATCCACGGCATTTATCACAACCGAGGGCCATTTTTAGTTTAACAGGATACCTTTTAGGTTGGTTAATGTCCCATCAGTATCAGTTAATGACGAAGCTACTTGATAGACTAGAACCAAATATTTACCACGCTTTCATATCTCGATGACGTCATTGTACGCAAAGGGCCCATAGGGCATAGTGAAGCTCCGGAAGCTTTTAATAGAAGAATGCAGCTTGACATTGTGATTGGATGAATGTCATATTTTAGTAAATGGGATTGATGTCTTATATCATCGTTTAAATTTCAACGGCATCATACCGGGTGATGACAAAGTGATCGCTATGAGGAACTTTAAGACTTTGAGTACAGCCACAAAGGAAAGGAGATTTACTCTTTGATTGCACGACCACTGATAAAACTGACAAACGAAGGTAGCAGCACTGAATTTTGTGTGAACAGATGCTGATCAAGGAGCTTTTGATAGCTAATTAATTATTTAAGTTCTAAGCCTGTACTTGCTTTTCACAATACATTTTGTCTGTGTAGGGTACACACAGATGCGAGATACGTTGGACTAGCAGCTGTTTATTGCACGAAGCTTAGGGATGCATCAGACTACGACTTTTTAGTAGTAGCCAGCGATTTGTAGACGCAAATGTGTACACACTACGACAAGATTTGCAAAGGAAGTTCAGGCATGCGCAGAACTAATATGCTCATTTGAAGGTATGTTTTTGCCAGGAACACATGCGCCAACTCATGTGTGCGCTATGGAAGAAACTTCCGTGCACGTCAGCGTCAAATGTCCAAATGATGTGCGCCTGCGCGAGTTTCACAAAAACTACCTACTGAACTGGTTTTAGGAGAAATCGCAAATTCCTGCGACTGCCGACCTGGACAAAATTGTCGAAAATCGCAGTGTGCGGGCTCCCATTTAACCATGTGTAACTTGCGACAGAGGTGCGGCTAAATAGTCGTAGTCTGATGCATCCCTTAAACCTGGAAAGTGGTGATATATTTTAGCAGTCACTGCACGAATATAGAGGTGTATTACCATAGCTACCAGTTAGAAGTTCTCGCTGTCGTAGATTTATTACAACAGTACCGAATTTACATGATGGGAACCCATTCCAATTAAAAACCTATTTTACAGCCATAACAAGTGTAACGGTGAAAACTCCTCTAATACCAAGTATAGCCTGATGGTGAATGCGCCTTTTGGGGTATGATTTTAGGTGTGTTCATCGTGCCGGAGGCCGAATGAGCCACGTTGAAGCAATGAGTCGAGCTCCAGTGGAAGAAGTAGTATCCGAGCACTTTGTGTTGCAGTTGAACCAAAAAAGCGAAGACTGGCTGTAAACAATGTAACTACAAGATCCAAAACTGACTTGAATCGCAACAATTTAAAAAGGCATATAACTTCCGATCTAGATAAACAAATAAGGAACGAACACTACATCCAAGATAAACGAATCTACAGATGTGTGTAATAAAAATCAATATTCGTTGTGTCGAAAGCTTTTCGTTGCAGAATTGCAAAACCCAGCCATAACAAAGTGGGATATTTTGGAATTGAGAAGAAAATTCAGCAAATTATCTATATTCACATTGACTACTTAGGTCCATTTTTAAAAGGTAAGAAAGAAAGCATGTATGTTGTTGCTATCAGTGATTCATTTTCAAAGCATTTGGTCATAAAGGCAGTTAAAAATATCATGACACAGCTTGTCTTGCAAATATTGAACAAACTGTCAAGTTATTTTGCATCGTCCTCACAGATTGTACCAACGTTCACGGCTAAACTTTTTGAGCAATGTTGCAATCAAAATTACATGAAAACAGTGGTGTGAACACCTCGTGTCAATGGGCACGTGAAACGAGCGAACGGTACCATCTTAAGCTTTTTAAAAATTACCATAAATAAACCAAATGATAGGGACAACAACCTGAGGCTACTATAGTAGAGTATGGACTCCCAGAGGAGCGCAACAACTCTAAATGAACTCGTTTTTGATTTTAAATTACGAAACACTATTCAAAATTATATGTTGTCAGCTGTCCATGACGACTCAACTACTGATCAGAAAAAGCGTGCCAAAATCCTGGAGGATATGGAGATCCAACGGTACAAAGTCAACAACCTTGTGGTGCTAACTGACACATGAACCCACAGCTTTTGGAGAGTCATGCAAATTGAAGAGCTGAAATTGATGCTTTGGGCTAGTGGATATGATAGTTTGAACCTAGTTGCTTAGCGTGAACCCCTCCAATCCCACTATCATACCATTTCAATCCCTGTAAAACCTTGGCAGGCATCGGAGGACGTTCGAAGTTCGCACAATTTGGTTGGTGGTGTGGGTTCGGTTGAGACGGACTCCCGATTAACGCTGGTCCTTCTTTGCTCACATGCCCGATAAGGGCTTGCATCAACCCATGTATGGGCTCTCTGCTCTGCAAAGACAACCTCGGACCAAAAAGCGACTACACAAACAAACGGAGATTGTGCCTCTGAGGAGAGATCCAATCCAACCAGAGCATTTTCAACTCTAAAACTTTGAAATAAATCAACTAAAAAACCAAAATTAATTAGTAAAAATACCAAGAATGACCAATAATTACAGCCACAATGTTAATAGCAGATTGAGAATGGTACCAACGACGACCAAAAGAACGACGAATACAATGACAGTAATGATGGACAAAAATGGAAAACAACGGACAGCCTTGTCCAAACAAAAATTCCTTCGGGGATCAGGCACAGAAAAAAAAGAATTGATAATTAAAGCGTCCTTAAAAATTAGAGCGAGAAACTTTGCAGAACGCACAAGACAATCACGTGGTACAAGGAACTATAAAGATTATCGAGAATTCATTAACTGCTGCGACTACTACCGAACGAACTCTAGCAAGGGTCTTAAGTGTCGAAATAATAACGAACCACTCTGAGGTCCAAAAAGTGCTGACGGCAGAAAATGACTGAAGTAACTAGATAAACGCAGCGCCATTGTGAATTGAGCGGATAACCTCTCCAAAGAAATGAGGTCACAAAGTGCAATTGCCATCCCGCGATACCAAGAAAATAAGCTAACCCAAAAAGCAGGAGGTGTTCTTAAAAGAATAAAATTAGCACTTAACTACCCACAAATTAGCAAAGGTGCAGAGAATGGGCTCCTTGAACCAGAGGAACTACTAACCCACAAAGGGCATTGCAAGAGAAACTGGTTAAGGACTTAAGAATACCAGACGCCGAAAAAGAACAGAAGGCGAGAGAAGCGCTAAGCTTCCCGCAGCGTGTATGCCCGAAGAACAAAAATATTTTTGGAGATTAGCATCCTTTAGGGAGTGCCGCAAACACGCGCCCGAGAAATTTCGCAGCGGGAATGCCAGTCGAGAATAGCATTCTTTTGGGAGCGCCGCACGGGCCCAAGGATAAGGTGATGGTGCTTTGCACAGTAGTGCCGAGGTGACACTTGTACGTGAATAGCTCCAATTCAATTATCATACCGTCTCCATCCCAATAAAACTTTGGTGGGCCTCGGAGTACGTTCGAAGTTTGCATCATTTGGTTGGTGGTGTAAGTTCAGTAGAGAAGGACTCCCGATTAGCACTGGTCTGGCTCTGAGCACATGTCCCCATAAGGGCTTGTCCTAAGCCTCGCATGAGCTTCCTGCTCTGCAAAGATAACCATGGGACCAAGAAGGCGACTACACACATGAACGGATGTAGCGGCTCCGAGAGGAGGCCCAATGAAGCTGGAGCAAGTAAAAACCCTTAAAGATGATAAAAAATTCACAAACAGTAAGTAAAAATAACAATGACAACTACTAACAATGATGATTGTAACGATGAATACAATAAAAGTGAAGCCGGACAAAAAACGAAGATTAACATACATTTTTGTTCAGACTGAGATTCCTGCGCCATTCAGGCGCAGCAAAAAAATAATGCGAACACCAGAATATCCTAAAAACGAGAAGTGGAAAATTTTGCAGGACGCGTCTGATGTTCGAGTGGTATGGAAAAATATAAAGGACATCAAGATTCGATTGCTACTGAACCAATCAAGTCCCTAAATAAAGACAAACCAGAAGCCACAAAGTAATCAAGGCAGGAAAAGTAGGGGTGACCAGACAAATAAGGCACCTTCGTGAGTTTTTGCCGCCACTATCGAGAATGTGCCGCACCTGCTGTACTCGGGAATGGTAGCGGATACCTTCTTTCTAGAAAAAAGATCGCAATGTAAAATTGCTGCCCAACAACATGAAGAAAAAAAGCTAATCCAATTAGCAGAAGAAATTTTTAAAAGTATAAAATTTACATACGACTCACCAAAAATCAAGAAAGGAGTAAAGAATGGGCTCCTTGGAGTAGAGCAGCTACTAAGCCATGTAGAGTATTATCGGAGAAACTGGTTAAAGGTCGAAGAGGATTAGAAGGCTAAAAAAGAGCAGAATGCTACAGAGTCGCTGAGGGCTAAGCCTAAAGGTAACGCCCAGCTCTTCCATCAAACATCAATGAAAGAATAGTGCCTAGCCTAATTGAAGGAGATCGGGATATAAGAAGAAAGAAAGAGACACTTGATGGGCGTAGAACACCAGATCCAGCTGATAATAAACTCCTCCAAAAAGTACCAGAAAGTAAAGCTCACGTGGATGCCCAACAAGAAGAAAGACCTGATGGGGAACAGGAGAAAAAGAAGCTCCAACAAAGACCATAGCAGCACCCCTGCTTGGAAAATCTCAAGGTGTTTGATCCTACGCAAAAGTGCTGCGGGGCATCAGGCAAAATTTAAGGGCCAAAGACACCAGCACTGCCATTAAAGTAGTACAACTAATGCTGCCGGGCCAGATACTCGTCGAATTTGGAGCAGAGGCTGACAATAGGGAAGCATTCTGCTACACAGTAAAGAAAGTACTCGGCAAAAGTGCAACTATAGCCCAATTTGAGCCGATGGTTAAGATCAAAATAAGAGATATTTACTGGCCGGGGTAGAAAAGGCCATCAAAAGAGAGTTCCTTAGCGTGGGTAGGTTCAGAATGAAGCTGATATCAGTGAACCATAGGGCACAACCTATGGCATTAATTGACTGGACCGAAAGAGTTGCAGAACAATTTCTGAATAAGGGCAAAGTAAGGCCAAACCAGAAATTCGATGCGCGCATCCTGCAGCTCAAGCAGTTTGCAGAGACAGGAAAACCGACCTTTTGCTGCTGCTCTTCATCTTGGTATCCTGATGAAACTGGTACAGCTGCCATTTGGGTATGAAATAGTGATTTTCAGGGGAAGAGCTGTGGATGAGAAGATGATTACGTGTGGGTTCAATGCTCAGAGATCACCTTCATTAGTGTTTACCTAACCCCAAATGAACCGATAACATCTTTTTAAGCCAAGCTTAATGCTTTGGAGGGCACTGTCTCAAATGCAGATGGCAATGTACGCGTTGGGGGAGACTTCAACGCAATCAAGCGACGAATGCCTCAAACAGATCCGCGGGGAAAACGAGTCCTAGAAATGGAGGTCAGGATGGCACTAGTCATACTAAATACCGGAAATATAGCGAGTTTCTCCGGTGTTGGCTGCGAAGGAATCATACTGGACGTAATATTTGCCTCACAGTCTGTTTGGGGCTACCTAAGACAAAGAAGATAAATTAAAACTCAGAATCATAATGTTTACATACATATCATCGTTTGATTGACAAGTGATTGTCATTATGACATCTTCCAGCCGTTCCAGTGGATTTCACAAAATTTGAGTCAGCTAATGTGTTGCATTGTTAATAAATTTGAACCAACTTAATAGTAGTTCAACGAAACGGAAGTGAAATACCGAAATTTTATTCAGTGTAAAAGTAGTACAAATTGCTTTGTTCGTCTTACGCCGACTTCCTACGGTATTGGCTGGAAGGCAACCATACCGGATATGATATTCGCCTTGGAGTCTGTTCGGGGCTACCTAGAACAAAGAAGAAAAATTAAAACTCCATATACCATAGTTTGATTGACAAGTGATCGTCATTATGACAAGTGATTGTCATTATGGATTTAACAAAATTCAAGTCAGCTGATATTTTGTATTGTTAATAGAGTATTTTGTTTTGAAATTTTAACCAACTTAATAGTAGTTCAACGAAACGGGAGTAGTTTTCTTTAGTATAAAAACAGTACGAATTGCATTGTTCGTCCTGTTCATTGGTTGAATTTCGAGTTGATGTATGACTGTTTTTGGCATTTATTCGCTTTGTTATATTCGTATATTTTCGCATAATTTCTACACAGTTACTTTTAAATACAATAAATAATTGAATAATTGTCATCGTGTTTTCTTGTTTCTTGGTAAAAATACAAAGTGAACGTAATAAACATTTGGTCTTTCGAGCCGGATTTGTGTGATAAATAGTAAAGTGCAAAATTTTTCGAGGAATCATAGAAAGAACAAAATTAATCAGTGAAGTGCTTTTCTATACCAAAGAACACAATTCGTGGCGCAATTCGGTTATAAACGGTTAATAATTTATCTATTATAAAATGCTTGGAGTAAGCCGGGGTAGGTTCTATTGCTTTCTGTCTACCCTTGCATCGGGATATTTTCTTCCTTGTTATTATTATATTCGCCTTTCTTCATCGATATACATTTTCATGATTTTCTCACAACTAACGGGCAAATCAGACCATTTGAATCATAAACGCTTGGCTATATATATTTGGGTGTGCGTGAATAAATTAACGATAAAAGTTAGATCGTTATTCATTAATTCTAACAACCTATTCGCCAATTCAATCGAGAAGCCATATTCAAAGTCTTGTGAGATTTTTCTTAAATTTTTATAATATTCCAAATTATCACTTGAAAAACTACAGCTGGACTTGCTAGTTTCTGATTACAATCGAGAGAATGGAAAACCTTACTGTGCAACAAAAATTATTTTTACAGCGGGTCCAATTTCAGAAAAACTACAATAAGTCATAGAGAACGTTAGAGAACGTTTACATAATTAACATACTGACTTCGAATAAAACCACAAGAGAATTTTGGCATTGTTAACAGGTGATGAGGCAGATTTGAATAAAGGGTATTTCGCTAGTGAATATTTCATGCAGCTTGATGAGCAACAGTTAGAATTCGTGGCTGAGGTAGATGATCAGTTGAAGGAAGCAGCGGACAGCAGAGCAGCTAGAAGAAAATTCAACAAGCAACGATAAAAGAACGTTAGCAAACCAAATGCAGTGAAAATAACAAAAGAAGAGGAACAGAAATCTGTGGACACCAGATTGCAAGTCTTACAATCAAATTTGGAGGATATTACGTTACCTTGCATTTCTATACCGAAGTTTTATGGATTTCATTCCGGGACTTAATCACATCACTTCTCTATAAACGAACGGACCTTTCGAAAGTGCAAAAGCTGCACTTCTTAAAGTGTAGTTTGTCAGATGAAGCTGAAGGATTTTTTCGTCAATACGCAGTAACTAAAGCAAATTAAGGTATCGCTTGGCGCATCCTAAATAATAAATACGAAAATATCAATATCTTATCGAATACCAAGTTTAAATGGTTGTTCTCGTTATCCAACGCCACTGAGTCATTATCTTTTCTAAAGACTCTCCTTGACAGCACTATGGAGTCTGTACAAGCTAGAGAAAATATGTGAGGCGAAAATCTGTGGCATGCTATGTTGGCGTTTGTCGTTACACAGATTTTGCCTCCTGCTTCAAGACAACTTTGGGAGCAGGAGCACATTCAAAGAACTATTCTTCCTTCACTAAATGACTTGTCTAAATTCATGCAGCGTAGATACAGAGCTTTAGAGGCTTCACGAATTGAACGTATTAAAATATCTAGAAACGCAAATATATATCAAGCCCGCAATGTGCAAATGCATACGAGTCAAGTAGTCCAACCTTGTGTTGTTTTCAATGCTGAACATCATATTCGCCAATGTGTAATTTTTAGCCAAATGTGCCATGTATCTAAGTTTGACCCATACTAGTACGATGTCCCAGTAGCAGAAGATGTACAAAATGCCACAAAGTGCATCACACACTGTTGCATAGAAATTCAAATTCAATCCATACTGAGCCCCTTACTGTTCATGTACCTGAATTTGAGTCTGTACATGTGCCGACAGCCAGTTCCAATCAAAACGAATTGCCAATGCAAACATTGGGCTTTTTCAGACGCAGCGTTAAAAGTGAGCGTTAAACAGGTTATATGGGCAAGAAGAGTGAGAGGCATTGAGGAGACCTGATGGTAAAAACAAGCCAACATTTTGTAGGGTGAACGAGCGTAACGCACATACACAAACGCATTTTGTTGATCATTTGGTGGGGGAAATTTATGCACAAACGCCGGTAATCATTCCGAAATGAACATTCGGTGAAGAAGGTAGTCGTCATGAAACGATTGCCTTTCTTTAATTTGCGTGCAAAAATGGATGCGTTGACGCGAGAAGCTACGCGTTATTCAATAAATTTATAAAAGCGGAGGCCATGTTCAATTTCAGGAAACAACACGACGAATATTTCGATTTCTATAAAGTTAAATTGCCTATTGTAAATCCATGGAAAATTAACAGTACGCATAATCTTCATAGAATCGCATTATAATATGCCAGTTGACAACACAACAAGAAAAATATGTGACTAAAAAGGATATTCAAATTTGGAATATATTTTTCAGAAAGCGGAAAAACACGGAGGTTCTAAAAAATCCAATAGAAGTTTGAATCGACAAACTTCAACAATCATAAAATACATTTTTCATTCCAGTTTTTATTACCTCGTGCACAATTCAAGGCTAAAACATCAATTCTCAATCGCTTATCTCTCTGTCTTCGCTTTCATGTTGTCCGCACGACGTTTAACGGTCAAATGATCCTTTTGACACATACACTCGCAAGACGTGTATCGTATACAAAAAAAAACAGGCTGAACTATGCAACGTGTAAACATAAGGGCGTAAGCGCGAACCCTGTTTGGATATGGGTTTTAACCATTCCCGTGCTTTAATTAATGTACAAACATTAAGTTGCTGCATGGGCATCAAAGCATTATTGGATCAAGGATCACAAGCGTGATTCATAACCGAGAATGCAATTAAACAACTTAACTTGGAAAGAAAGCGCACAAACACAAGTGTGAGTGGTATTGGGAAGACACACCACACTCCAACGTAGGGCCTTGTGAATTTAAAGGTGGAATAGCACCACGAACAATCTCTAAATCTCGACGCATTCATTACCGACATGGAATGTAGCTTCAGACTTGAAAGCTCAACTCAAAATCTTCGATTTTAAAAACATGGAAGAATTGATTTGTTATTCGGGGCTGATTTTTATGCACAAATCATAACAGGCGACATTCACAGATTACCAATGGGCCCAATTATTCAGAAAACGAGCTTAGGATGGATAGTTTCCCGAGGCGTTAAAACGCAACCTGTGGTTTTAAAATACAAATAATCCAATAAGGTGATACAAATCAAGGAAAGTTGGGAGTTTTGTAAGTGGAACTCCCCATGAATTTGTTCTTCAACTTTCGACTGTCGAATTTCTTCAACTTTATGCTGAGCCTTCTCTGCAGAATAGTCTTGATCAAATATTATTAAAATGGAGTTGTTTGCAAATTGTTTTCGTAACAGATATTGACAAGAAATCGTCAAATATGCATACATTCTGAAGATGCGGATCTCCAATACATTTTTTGGCGCACTAACTCAAATGGTTCAGTCCGGGACTACATTTTAAAT
Organism: Odontomyia ornata; assembly: GCA_963969285.1. Taxonomy (NCBI): domain Eukaryota; kingdom Metazoa; phylum Arthropoda; class Insecta; order Diptera; family Stratiomyidae; genus Odontomyia; species Odontomyia ornata. The sequence continues at coordinate 129,447,024 of OZ017741.1, read as the reverse complement.
ACAGTGACCTCCGGAATGACCTCAGTCCCATTTCTAGCAATTAGAACGGTGCAAAATTTTGCTGAGGATCATTGATCATCATTAAGCATGGCATATCAAGCAATTCTCGATTAATTCTAAGTGGACGATCTTCTTTCCAGTGATATAAGCATAGATTTGGCATTAGCTAAATGTGATGAATTTTTTTTTGTGGTAGGGAGGTGAATGCTATTTATGCACAGAGTGTGGGACTCCCATGCGCGACCTGACTACCCACTAACACCTCCCCTATCAACCTGAGAACCCAGCCTGGCACCGTTTGACACATTACTTCGGGCCAGGTCTCGTTTTGTTACGCCGTGGAGCGCCTTAAAGCTGGGGAATCCCTTTCCTAGCGGGAGGGGAGAGAGGAAGAGGAATCGCCAGAAGAGCGATCCCCCAGCCTCAGCGCCCCCAGATGCTGTGAGTCCCTTTTATATTTTAGGACTATCCGAGCATAATGTGCTACCGGGTTCCATTTGTCAACCTATTCGAGCATCACCGCAATTTTATTATCCGGGGTGAGCTCCTCCGTTTCCCTGTAAAGCTCTCTTCGCAGCCTGACTCATTTTGTACACGCAAAAAATGTGTGACAGGCATTGTCCCCCTCTCCTGGGCAAAACCGACAATCGGGGGACCGTGACTTACCGATTTTGTGCAGGTAAGACTGAAAACACCCATACCCACTCAAAAGCTGGGTCAGATAGAAGTCAGTCTCACCATGCCTTCGATTTAGCCACGGTCTCACATCCGGGATGAGGCGCGCAGTCCACCTTCCCTTCGTGCAATTCACCCAAGACTGCTGCCAATCGTTGAGTGAGCGCTGCCTCTCTTCGCGAACAACTATCTCCCTCGCATCCTCATTTCGGCGCAGGTAAATAGCGTGGCGCTCTCCAGCAAGGAGGGCGACAGGTATCACGCCTGCAATCACTCTCACGGCCGTGTCGGAGACTGTCGGATACGAAGATGCAATTCTTAGTGCTCCTCTTCTCTGCACCCGTGCCAAACGTTTCCGGTATACCTCCTTGCTGAGAGCGTCGCCCCATACCTCTGCTCCGTACAGTAGCACTGACCATATGCACTCATCAAGAAGCGTCTTCTTGATGGACTGGGCCCCGCTACGTTGGCCATAAGTCGACTCAGAGCCGATATTCCCGAAGCAGCCTTCTCAGCCATTGCCCTGATTTGCTCAGAGAAACTTATCTTCGAGTCGATCAGTAGCCCCAGGTACTTCACCGCCCGTTCCGATTCGATTTGTATGTCTCCAATACTGGTCATCCTTACTCTAGGGATTCTCTTTTTTGTCAAGATGACCACTTCGGTTTTTTCCAGGGCTAAACTCAGCCCGCGAGCAGTCATCCAGTCCCTCACTCGGCGCATTAGCATACCTAGCCTAAGTTGCGCTTGTTCAACGGTGCGTCCAGCGACCAGAGCCGCAACATCATCCGCATAGCCAACAAAGCGCGACTCATCTGGCATCTCAAGTCTCAGTAGCCCGTCGTAAGACACTTTCCACAGGTCCGGACCAAGGATAGATCCCTGGGCAACACCCGATGTAATTTCCATCCTTCGTTGACCCTGTGTCGTGTCGTAGAGCAGGCCTCAGTCCTTCAGGCAGTTCCTCAAAAGCCGCATTAGATATTCTGGAGCTTGAAAAGAGTTTTCCAGCGTGTCCAGAATATCCACCCATCTAGCGGAGTTGAAGGCATTCCTGACGTCGAGTGTCACCAACAGGACGATCCGTCGCTTGGTGCGACTATATGCCTCTGCCTTTTGGACCGCACTCATCACCTCTGCAATCGCATCAATGGTAGAACGTCCTGCTCTAAAGCCGCACTGTTGAGGGGATAGGTCCCCAGCAGCACGAATTGCGTCAATGAGTCTTCCCTTGATGAGTTTCTCTAGCACTTTCCCAGCCGTGTCTAGCATGCATAACGGGCGGTATGCAGACGGCGATCCGGGATTTCCCTTCCTCTTGCTGATCAGCACGAGCCTCGCCACCTTCCATCGTACCGGGAAAACCCCGTCCCGTAGGCAAGCGTTGAATGTGCTGAGCAGCAAGTTAGGACAATGGTGATAGACGAGCCGCAACACCTCAGCTGGAACACCATCTGGACCTGGAGCCTTCCTCGTTTTCAATGAGAGAACTGCCTCCTCCAGTTCCAGCTGTGTGAAGAGTGGGCACTCTACTGCTGTTTCACTATGCACAGCGTCAACACGGACAGGATGGGCGGGAAAGAGTCCCCGCACTATCGCGTCCATCTTTTCCGCGTCATGTATACAAGGCTTCCGTAGGGTACCAAGTTTCCTCATGCCCAGCTTGTAGCCAAGGCCCCATGGATCCTTGTCTTTGACGGGGCATAGAAGCGCAGCAAGCAGTCGTAATGATGCTCATAGTAGAGTTCACCACGTCTTCAGCTGCTCGTTCTTCCGTCCCCTCCGAAGCTCCCTGCAGCGGCTCACCTGCTGTGAGAGCCTTGACAAACCTCTCGACGTCCATCCTCCGGATGTTCCATCCAGTTGTGGAAGGCCGAAAGCACGGACGTCGGGTGACAGCATCACTTATCTCAAGGAGAATGCACTGATGACCACTGGCTGAGTAGTCCTCTAATACTTTCCAGTTGTGTATCCTTCGTACTAAGGACTCCGAGGCGATTGTCACATCCGGTATGGTTCCCTCACAGCCAATACGGCGGAAAGTCGGCGTATTTCCGGAGTTTAGTATGACGAGGGCCTTCCTGGCCGCCATTCTCAGGATTCGTTTTCCCCGCGGATCCATCTGAGGCATGCGCCATTCGATTGCTTTAGCATTGAAGTCCCCCCAACGAGCACTTTGCCCTCTGCGTTCGAGACAGCGCCCTCCAAAGCATTAAGCTTGGCTTGGAAAGATGATATCGACTCGTTAGGCGTTAGGAACACACTAAGGAAGGTGATCCCTGAGCACCGAACCCGCACGACACCATCCCCCCGTCCACAACTCTCCGCTTGAAAGTCACTGTTCCGAACCCAGATGGCGGCAGTACCAGTTTCATCAGAATACCATAATGCAGGACTTTTACTATGGTGTTGCTCACTCAGCAGCAAGAAGTCGGCTTTCATGTCCCTCGCAAACTGCTCAAGCACATTTTGGGTGGTTGAACTGCGGTGTAGGTTTAGCTGCAGGATGCGGGTGATCGAAGCTCTGATTTGGCCTTGGCTAGGGCTTCCTGGAACACCCGGCATTTTCCTGATCCCAAGACGTGTCCAAAATCAGGTTTTGGATCAGCATCCTTTCAGAGAATACAGTGTGCCTCCTTCGTACACTCTTTTCTTTGATGTCCCATTTCACTCCATTCGTAACATAGGGAACTCCTATCGGGTCCTTTGCATACTTGTGTGGTGTGACCATAACCAAGGCATTTGAAACATTGAAGAGGCGTTGCTCTTCGCCGTATCCTACAGATAACCCACCCTATTCGTACTTTGCCTTTGTTCAGGAATTGTTCGGCGTCCTTTTCGGTCAAGTCAACTATGGCCATGCGTTGTCCCCTGTTGTTTTCTGGTGTCAGTCTCGCTTTGATCCTTCCCACGCTAAAGAACTCCCTTTGGGTGGTCTCTTCTGCCTCGGCCAGATCCGTCACGCAGTCAATGTCTCTTATTTCGATCGTTGCCATCGGCTCGAGCGGGGCTATAGTTGCGCTTTTGCCGAGGACTTTCTTTACTGCGTCACAGAATGCTTCTTTATTGCCGGCCTCTGCTCCGAATTTGACCACGTACTACTTTAATGGTAGTATTGGTGTCTTCGGGCCTAACGTTTCCCCTGATGCCCCGCAGCACCTCCGCGTAGGATCGGCCATCTTGGGGCTTTACAAGCAGTGCCTGCTGCCGGGGTCTTTGTCGGGGCTTCTGCCTCTCCTGTTTTGCATCAGGTCCTTTTTCTGGTTGGGCGTCCGTGCGAATTTTATTTTCTGGCTTTTTTTGAAGGAGTTTCTTTGCGGCTTTCTTCGCTCCTTTTGTAAGCACTGTCTGGAACCCCTGATCTGGTGCTCCACGCCCGTCAAGTTCCTCTTCCTTCCTTCTTTTATCCCGATCTCCTTCGATTGGGCTAGGCGCCATTCTTTTATTGACTTTTAATGATGGAGCTATCTGCATGTCGCCTTTAGATTTTGCCCCAAGCGCCTCTTTAGCCTTCTGTTTATCTTCGGCCCTTAACCAGCTCCTCCGATAGTGCCCTATGCAATCTAGGAGCTCCTCTAGTTCAAGGAGCCCTTCCTTTGCTACTTTGCTAATTTTTGGGGAGCCGCATGCAGCTTGTATTCTTTTCAGAACATCTCCCGCTTTTCGAAGTAGTCTTTCTTCTTCGTATCGCTGGGCCGCAATTGTACCTTGCAACCATCCTTGGGAGAGGTTTTCGCGTTCCGTTTCCGAGTGCAGTACTTCCGCCACATTTTCAACTTTGGCAGTACAATCACGCGGTGTCTGGTCACTCTTTGCTTTTAGTGCCGTAATCTCCTCGTTTGCTTCTGGATTTTTCGTTGTAATGTCGGGATTTGTGACCCTTGCATCGGTCGCTTTAGTAACGATCACAGCGGTGACAATCGAATTTTCGGTGCTCTTTATGTTATCTTCCACTGCTCGAACACTCCTTAATAGGACGCTCGGGCATTCGCATAATTTTTTTGCTGCGCCCAAACGCCGCAGGAATCTCAGTCTGCACCAGACTGTCTGCTGTTCTCCGTTTTCCATCTACCGTCACTGTCGTCGTGTTAGTCTTCGTTATTTTCATGGTTAGTGCAGCTCTCAATGTACTGTTGACATCGTGGCTGCAACTGCTGGTTGCGTCGTCGTTGCTCTTATTTTTTATTTATTTTTTCGGATTTTGTTGGTCTTTTGATTGCTGCAGTTTTGTTGGGTCCCCCCTCGGAGCCGCTATCTCCGTTCATGTGTGTAGTCCCCTTTTTGGTCCCATGGTTATCTTTGCAGAGCAGGGAGGCCATGCGAGGGTTGGCACAAGCCCTTATGGGGACAAGTGCTCAGAGCCAGACCAGCTCTGATCGGGAGTCCGTCTCAACCGAACCTACACCACCAACACAATGGTGCAAACTTCGAATGTACTCCGAGGCCTGCCAAGGTTTTACCGGGACGGAGACGGTATGATAGTTGAATTGGTGCCGTTCACACACGAGTTTCACCTCGGTGCTACTGTGCAAAGCAACTAGGTCCAAACCATCACATCCGCCAGCCCAAAGCGTCAATTCCAGTTCGTTGTCCAAAGCGTAGTCCAGATACAATCAGAGTCGTTACCTGTCATCCAAGGAGGGAACCTCACGGCAACCCCCATATCCTCGGGTCCGTGGGGGCGGCACTCCCCAAAGAATACTAGCCTCCAAGAATGTTCTTGTCGACCGGCTTTCTCCCTGCGGGAATTTCCTCGGGTACGTGGGAGCGGAACTCCCCAAAGAATGCTAGCCTCCAAGAGTGGTCTTGTCGACCGGCATTCCCCCTGCGGAGTTTCCTCGGGTACGTGGGGGCGGAACTCCCTAAAGAATGCTAGCCCCCAAGAGTGCTCTTGTCGACCGGCATTCCCCATGCGGGGGAATGAGATGAATTGAGAATGTTGTTAAGCTCTGTAGGTTTTAATCTTAAACAAGTTGAGTAAGCAGAAGAGTGCTCCTACCAGAAGGTCTTTGTAAACATCCTAGGGTTAGAAACAAGTTTTCTAATAGTGTGAATCAATAACTTGAATTATTCATCCAATACTTGGATATGAAATCGCCAAATTAATGCAAAAGATGCACAGTTTCTTTCATAAGCAAAATGCAGCCGCCATTACGATCCAGCTTAAATGATTGTTCTCAATGCTCGGCCGATTGAACATATTCAAGTTAAACACTTCTCCTTAAATTTCATGAAAATTGAAAGAAAATAAAAGTGTGTATATATCAACCATAAACACGTGTTATTGTTGTTGTAATTCCATACAATTGAAATGGCTATAACTCACTTGGCTATGATTCGATCTGAATCAAATTTTGTGAACGTTTATATCTTATATTATTCTATACAGTTGCAAAATTGTAAGAAGTTTAAAGTTACCGTTTCGATTACATGGGCGAAACTGTAAAATCTACAAATCATACTATTATTTACAAAGTTGAGTGAATTTCGATTTCTGAGGTATTTCTTGCTCTTGTACTCATAAAGGCCCACATTTTTGACAATTTCCAGATTTTTCGGCTCAAAGGTGTCCAACCGCGAGGGGGGGACACACATTTTAGGTACATTTTGCCTTCCCCTGGACCCTCTAATTCATAAAATGACTTTTTTATTTCAGATTCTAAAAGTTCGTATACCCCACTCGACTACCTTTGATTGAAAGAAATTTTCAAGGGCTAATTCGTTATTAGGGGGGACCCCTTTAAATATTTTTTAAATTTTTGGTAGGACCTGAACTTTTGAGAGACCATCACTTCTGACCTTTTCACAAAGTTTGAGCATTCTAGCTTCTATAGTTTCTGAGGAAACTAGCTGTGACGCACGGACAGACGGACGGATGGACCGGAGGTCGCGGAAACTAGTAGGTCTTCATAAAAAAAATGTTTACTAAGACATGAAAATGGGCAGCCAGTCACGAGCAAATTTTGTGGGGTATTCTTAAAGAAGACCGCAAAATGCTTACAGCACTTCCCCAACCGGATGAATTCGCATACAAGATTAATATTGATATGGATGACGTTAAGTATACAAAATGCAAAATATTATCAGATATAGCAAGATTGTTCGATACCCTTAGATGGATATCCCCAGTTGTTGTTGTAGCCAAAGTATTGATGGAATCATAATGGTTAGATTGCATAACTTGGGATGAAAGAGTTCCCTTTGACACAGCAAAAAAAATTGCACAGTTTTAAATCAGATCTAGAAATACTTCAGAATGTAAAAATACCTAGATGATTAAAAAATTATACAAATGATACTATTGAACTACATGGTTTCGGTGATACTTCTCAGAAAGCGTATGCAGCAGTCATTTACCTCGTTTTCCACGATCAAAATAACTAGAAATTTTGCTAATAGCAAAACAAAGATAGCACCGGTGAAAGCCATTTTGATTCCGCATTTGGAACTATGTGGAGCACTCTTGTTGGCTAAAATCGTGCATCAAATTACAAAAGCCATTAGAATGACACGTATTAAATTAAATTAACTTGCCTCAATAACTTATAGTTTCAAGTTTCATCGGAGTCTGTTGAGAAATATGGCTGCTAGAGGGCTACAGAAATAAAGAAAAATTTTAAGTCATATCCCTGTTTGGGAACACTCCCCATAAACACCTAAAATATTTTCTTGTACTGCATATTTCGAACGGCACCACTTTTGACCTACGTAGAAAATTTCCTCATTCTAGCTCATGTGGTTTGCGAGAAAACTTGTTGTGACGCACGAACAAACGGACGGACAGACAGACAAGTCGCGATTTTATAATTTTTTAGGGTATTGTTAAAATATTTTACAATATCTTAAAATGCTCTGCTTTATAAAAACTTTCAAGTTAAGTCATTTAAAATGTTTCCATGAAAAATATTAATTATTGCTATTAATTATTGCTACTATAATAGCGAATTGCGCTTACCTTCTGACATTTAGGGGCCGCCATTTTGAATGCAGACATTTGATTTCGGATTATTTGAAATCTTTGTGTGCTAGGACCTCATCAAACAATGTGCCAAATCTTGTTCAAATTGGAGCAGGCCAAAAATATTCAAATTTTATTGAAAATGGCAGCTAAAAATATTATGTTTGAAATTTTCGACTTTTTACGGTGTTGTAAAATAGTTTTACAAAACCCTACGAAAATCGCGACCTGCCTATCCGTCTGTCCGGGGAAGGTTAAATGTACGAACTTTTCGCGTACCCCCCTCGCGATCGGACACCTTTCAACCGAAAAAATCATCCATGTAGGCCTTTATGAGTACAACAACAAATACGAAAGAAGTCGAAATTCACTCAGATTTGTTAGTAATAGTATGATTTATCGATTTTACATTTTCTTGAATAATATCTTAACGGTACCCTTAATGCCAACCAAATTTGGTATGCAAATGGCTATATACAAGATTAACCTGTCCTACAAGTTTCATAAGGATCGAGTGGTATTTGACAAAGTTCTAGTGGTTTGAATTTTCCTGTATTTCTATGGAGCAATATGCGCTGTATTACTATGGAAACATATGGCTGTGGAACAATATCCGCTTTTTACCGACTCAGACACTACAAGTTTGCTAGGATTTGCATGAAAGTTTCAGGAATGATAGGTATCATGAATATCTTTGAGAATTGGTTCAGCTAGTGGTATCAATAATCGTAAAACAAAATAGTGGCTGTTTTAAATGCGAGGATTGAATAATCTTGAGTTATTTTTCCCCAACTTAAACGTTTAAGGTTCATGCTTCTAACACTTGATTCAATTTAATGAATGACTGAAGATGAGTTCCTACAATTAATACTCATAAGTGAAACAAGTCGAGGAGGCAGGAGAGAGCTCCTAGCAAAAGGGCTTTGTAACCACCCTAGGATTCGAAAAAAAATTCTGATGCCATGAATCGATGATTACAGTATGGGGGAGTGGCCCCTGGAAAAAAAAAATTTCATCAAAGGTAGCCAATATGAGTATCAAATGAAAAGCCTTTATGAGAGCTTTTCAAAACAGTTCTTAAACTGACAATTTTTACTTCATTGGGAGCACGAAAATTGTGGTTCGCCTCGCGATTGGACACCTGTGAACTAAAAAATCGGAGAAAAATTATTAATTGAGACGTTTATGGGTACCTCAATAACAAATACCTCAGAAGTCAAAATTCGTTCAACTTTGTTAACAATAGTATGATCTGCGAATTTCACGCTATCTCCAATAAAATCCTATGTATGCCCTTAAACCCAACCTTACACTAGGTCCTAATACTCTGTAAGTTTGATGAAATTCATATCATATTCACGGAAGTTAGATCCATTTGGAATTTCTCCAATTACAACAACAATAACACACTATTTTGGTATTTTATAGACTTTCCATCGAACCAGACACTGCAGTTTTGATTTGATCTTCTTAAAATTTTCAGATAAGATCGATGACTTAAATGTTTTTGGAATTTCATGATTTGAGTGATTTTTATTAGTTGAAAATGGAGAAAAAATGGATTTTCTTTTAATCTCTCTTTGACATGTTTCTTGATTTTATTCGTTGCTGGTGATTGTGTTTTGTAAGTTGAGTACAAAACCCTTCTGACATGAGCGTAGGTCTGTCTACCCAACTTGTTTTGGATTTATGGCTTAGCAGATACTCTACATTTACTCACTTTATGTTTTCATACAATGTATAACAATTGAATCAATAGAGCGCATTTGAATTCGAACTACAAGCTTGTATAGCTTATATTTACTGAAGTACATTAAACTTTAGAATAGCTAGACGGTATCATAAAAAAGTGAACTTTACAAATCATACTGTTTCATTGAATCTCAGCTTCGAAGGTATTTGTCGCTGTTGTGCCTACTCGTTTTGACGTACCTCCATAATTTTTTCTCGGTTTTTGGCTCGGGAGAGAGAGGTTATATATTTGTTTGCTAATTTCCCCAAGCCCTGCACCCGCTGATGCTACGTTTAAAATCTCTGACACATCAACCCAAGGCTGAGAGCCGAATGTGGATTGTAAATTAATTAGTATCAATAATTTTATTATAGTATCAGATCAGAGTACAGCAATATTATGATGGCCTATATAAATTTGAAAGATGCAACGATAAACTGTCAGTTACTCAAACTTTTACTAACCAGAGTTCTTCCAATCTTTTTTATGCTAAGCAAAAGCCTTGGGTACCTTGGCTTCTCTGTATAGCAAATCTGTTAAACGCAAACATATAAACGGACACCATTTACCGCTGCTAATCGATCTACTAATGATTTCTTAACTACCGCAACAAATAAACATCAAGCATCAACCAAACCAGAATAATTTAAATAAAGTGATTCACGTTTAAGTCGTCCCTACGGCATAACCTCGCTCTTTGAACATACTCCAATACAGTAATTACAATGCCGTATCACTGTTTCCTATCTTTGTACTATTTAAAGCTAACATGTCATATTGTCAATTATCCAAAAGAAACTTTTCGGTCGATAGCTATACATGAACCCATTGTCGGTTCATTGCCTATCAAACAACACGGAAGCTAAAAGCTAATAGAATAGCCTGTTGCCAACAAACTCGTACGAGTATACGTGTAGGTATGTCGAATAGAGGAAATTAAACCAAAGTGAAGATACGAGAAAAACGTTCTCAAAATGAACTCGAAATCGTTCACAAACAATCTGTTTCCCTGAATTTACTTTGCTTGTTATATAATCAACAAATGACCAGGTTACAAAATCGATGGATGGTATGGCATTTAAAGAAAGCTTTCGCTTCTCCTTGAGAGTAGCTTGAATCCCGCGGCGACGACTTCGTTAGTTTCATCTTCTTTTCATATTCCGGGGTTATCCGATTCATCCTGGGTGGAATAGGAATCAAGAATTCTAGCTTGGAGAATACATACTTATGTAACAATAATAGATAATAAAGTTCAGCAATGCAGTAAAATACATACACGTAAGTACGAACAACGTTAGTGTTACAGGCGTTCGATGAAGATTACTTACATATTCCTAAAAATTATGGGATTTGCTGCGACTTAACGATTTCCATGTACTTAGCAGAACATTTTTCAATGTTAGATAATTGCCATCATATTATGGAAAATGATTGTATTTTGGGAAGCCGCATAAATTTTGGATTTTCGATACTTTTTGAATGCCTGTCCTAATTAACATCCTCAAGTCAAAAGATTTGATTCACTGGCGCTCTTGTTGGTTCTTACCGATGGCTACTTAAAACTAAAAAACACAAGCGTAGTCATTTTCTATTTGATTACGTTTATTTTTATTCAGCAAACAATAATGCCACACATTCATAATTAAAATGTCGTATAAGGGCTGGAGTGTAGTCCTCATGATACAGTGGTTAGAGCACTCTGGTTCGACTCTCATTGGCGGCAACGAGAATTAGCTCGAGTGATTCTTTAGGCGGACTTTAAGCCCGTTTGGTTATGATCTGGTTTAATACAGAACGTATATCAGCTGGGTGGACGGTCACAAGGCTAAAGCGCGGTAGTGAACATATAAACTTGTGGAGTGCCAATACATTCGATCATGATAATGAGATACTCCAACTATCTTCAATCGAAGGCTCGAATGGGGCTGTAGTGCTAGAATTTTTAGGTAAATTTCTCGAGAGAAATTTATGTATAGCGGAGAGTATCATATACGAACTCGTATATATATATATATATATATATATATATATATATATATATATATATATATATATATATATATATAGATATATATATAGATATATATATATATATATATATATATATATATATATATATATACAGATATATATATAGATATATATATATATATATATATATATATATATATATATATATATATATATATATATATATATATATATATATATATATATATATATATATATATATATATATATATATATATATATATATATATATATATATATATATGTATATATATATATATATATATATATATATCTATATATATATATATATGTATATATATATATATATATATATATATATATATATATATATATATATATATATATATGGGATATAACGAAATTTGTGACCACGCTAGAGGTTGCAATTTTGCGCCGATTTTCACCAAATTTTCAGGAAAGGTGTATTGGGTAGATACCTCGGTTAAGTTTGTGAACCAGCTATATCGGCCGGGCGAAAACAAAATGGAGGCCATTAAGACGAAAAATCGTGATTTCTGTTCTGACCAAAGTATAGCTCCGATTTGGATGAAATTTGGTACCAAGGTTTACCGACGTATGTGATAAATCTCACAGTAAAAAATTCAAAGTCGGTACGACAGAAAGGTCGTAAAACATGCAAGATTTTGTTGTTGTAATAGTGGTCAAAGCTTTCAACAGATGCTCATGAAGTTCGGCAGTTAGATAGAAATTATAAGTGTCTAAAGAATCACGTTAAAACTACTGGAGGTCAGGTCGCAAAAAACAAAATGGCGGCCAGTTTAAGCTCAAAATTTCAAAGACTTCTAAAAGTCGCAATTTTGAGTCGACATATATGAAACTTGGTTTCGTAATAGACATTACTAAGATCTACAGTCTTTGATATTTTGTGATGATGCATGAGCAAATTCCAAAAAGGGCACCGGTTTAAATATGCGTTTTTGTGGCCCTCTAGCGGTCACATTGTCCAGCGGGCTTAGATGAAACTTGAGATTACGGATCTCTGTTTTATGTTCTTGTATTTTGCAAAAAATTGTTAAAATTGAATGAAAAATAAAAAAGTCGAGAATTTAAAACCTAATATTTTTAAGCTGCCATTTTCACTAAAAATTGAATTATTTTACCCTGTCTAGAGTGAAACTCCGATTTGAACGAGATTTGACACATCGATTGATGATGTCTTAGCCCACAAAGATTGTCTGTCTGTCCGTCCGTTTGTTCGTACGTCACAAGAAGTTTTCTCGCAAACCATATGAGCTAGAATGAGGAAATTTTCTACGTAGGTCAAAAGTGGTGCCTTTTGAAATTTGCAGTAGAAGAACATATTTTAAAGTGTTTAAGGGGATCTCCCCATACAGGGGGTGACATAAACATTTTTTTTTATTTCTGTAGCCCTCTAGCAGCCAAGTTTCTCAACAGATTCCGATAAAACTTGAAATTATGAGTTATGAAGGTAAGCTAATTTAATTTAATTATGCAAATCGGATGAAAAATAAAAAATTCGAAAATTTACAGCTTAATATTTTTAGCAGCCGTTTTCAATAAAAATTCAAAATGATGGCCCCTGATGGTTCCAAAAAGAATCGAAAATATATAAATCAATGGCAATGCAAGTGCTGATTAAACTTTTGTGAAAATCTTTTGAAATTAACCATTTGAGCTATTTAAGCCAAAAAGTTATCACCTTTGTGTGGTAACCACTGTGCAATGTGTAAACAGTTAATGTGAGAAGGGCGAAACCAGTGTCTATATGTTTATAACAATATATTACCCGCCGATTTTCAATATGTGATCCTTACGTGTGCAACTCAATTTAATTAGCAAAATATTTGCGCCTCTATGAAGGGTCTCCAAATACGAACGGCGACGGATTCTTTTTATGTTAATAAATACCCATGTGGTGCTATAAAAATTGCAGCAAGAAGTCCAGTAGTAGGCAAGCCAAATTCTTTTTCGAACCCTTACGCTACGTACGAAAAATTTACCTTTCCGGCTGGTGCTGCCAACGGGGATTTTTTAAGTTTGGAAAGAAAAAGAAGCTGCACCTGGCCAAATCTGGAGAATACAGTTGATAGGGTAGCAGTTCATAGCCCAATCTGGCCGTGGCGATGACGGATTGGTGCGTTGTCATGGTGTAAGAGCACTTTTTTTCACCACAAGTGGCCTTTTTTCTGCAATTCGGCGTTAAATTGGCCCAAAAATTTTTTGTAGTTGAGCCCTATGTTCATTGTGCGCTCTTTCAGCTAGTCAATGAAGATCACATCTTGTGAATCCCATTAAACGGTAGTCATCACCTTTCCATCCAATAGAACAGTGTTTGTCTTCTTCGGAGCAAGTTCACCGGGTGAAGTCCACTGTTTAGACTGCTTCTTGGCCTCTGGTGAGTACCAATGGAGCCATATTTCGTCGATGGTTATGAATCGATGCAAAAACTCATCCGGATTGCGCTTTAATAGAGTCAAACACTGCTCTCAAGAGTTATATTGTTGCGTTTGTTGTTCGCAGTAAGCATTAATAAGGGCTTGTGGGAGCGTATCAAAGCTCTAGTTATTTATTACCGCTCACCTTGGCCTATAAAACACTGTCTACCAGCAGATTGGCATGTGCTGATGAACAAGTGACAACGTTGTTGCTCAGCTATTATTGTTTATGTGTGCTTTGTGATGAGTCTTAATGATACGTCCACGATCTACGACAGAAATTTTTATTTACTGACGGACTCAAACCACCTTCTAAAATTATTTGTCGGTACATATTTGCGTTGACCTTCAGTTGATGATTAAATAAGTTAAAGTAGTGGAAAGGTGCTCCTGACAGAAGGGGTTTGTGAAAGAATTAGTAAATCAAACAATAACTTGACTGATATACGAGTACAGATTCCATAAATTGAGTTTGAAAAATAAATCCTGATTATTATGTATTATTTAAATTCGCCGAATAGCTATGATAAACATCAATATTACAACCATTTATAAATTTTTTAATTAAGATTCCTACAAATTTGTAGCGTCTAGGTCCATTGCAAACGTGTATCTCCCTAGTATCGCGTGTTAATGTTGTTGTAAATGTTAAATATTCAATCGCCTGTAACTTAGCTGTTTATTGTTCAATTATTAAGAAATTTTCAGGACACATACAATTACTATCAGGAAACTTAAATTGTAGCTTTTGGGAAGTTTAAGGGTAAAATTTTTATTTTATAGACAAAAGTGTGAAATTTATAAAATTACTATTATTAACAAAGTTGATAGAATTCTGACTTTTGAGGTATTTGTTGCCCTTTTATTCCTAAAGACTTGCTTCTTTGATTTTTTTTCAGATTTTTCAGGTCAAAGGTGTCCAATCGCGGGGAAGAGGGACCTATAATTTTCGTGCATTTCTTCTTCCCCTGCGCCCCGAAAAACAAAACTTGTCATTTTAAGACCCTGTTTCGAAAAGTTTTCATCAAGACCTTTCATTTGATATCCATATTGCTTACATTGAGTGAATTTTTTTCTTCCGGGGTCACTCCCCTATAAGGGGAGACCTCCCTTAAACAAATTTTTTTTGTAGTGAAACTTTGAAGAAGCTGCAACTCCACATCTTCTTACGAAATCTTATGTTTCTAGCTTATATATTTTGCGTGAAAAATTGCTGAGATACACGGACGGAGACGGGACGCGATTTTAGTAGGGTTTTGTTAAATTATTTTACATAACCTCAAAAACCAGCTGAGGTTGATAAACAGAATCGCCGTGTCCCAAACTATAAACTATCCAAATTTTTGAGTGGAGTCTCTGCTCAATCAGTACGACCATTTTGTCCGATAATGAATTCCTCATTCAGAATATTGTCCCTATTGGACAAGAAAATATTCGGCATTTGGCATTTTTTGTGTAACAGCTGGCGTTTTTGAGTACCGGTGAGGTATTGAGAATTTTTGTACTATATGTGGCTTGATATTCAGGTCATTTGGAAATATTCTGCACATGCTTCCCTAGGTTATTTTCAGGTTTCCAGCCATTTGTCTAATACTGTGCGTGAAATGTTGGTTCAATTGAGCTTTAACTTTTCAAAACATGTCTGGTGAAGTCGCTATTTTCTCTGACTTTAACCATCCAACACGGCTAGTGTTTGCTTTTTGTGATTGGGAGGTGAATGCCTTTTACGCACAGAGTGTGGGGTTCCCATGCTCGCAAGAAGGCCGAGAACCCAGCCTAAGACCGTTTGAAACATTACGAGTACCTCGGGCCAGGTCTCGTTTTGTTACACCGTGAGGCACCTTTAAGCTGTGGGATCCCTCTTCTAGAGTGAGGGGAGAGGAAAAGAGGAATTGCCAGACAAGCGATCCCCCAGTCCCAGCCCCCTTGGCTGCTGTGAGTTCCTTTTATCTTTTATGACTACCCGAACACAATGTGCCACCTGGTTCCATTTGTCAACGGATTCGAGCAGCACCGTGACTATATTATTCAGGGTAAACTCTCTCATCTCCTTGTAGAGGTTCCTTCGCAGCCTGTTCCATTTTGTGCACGCAAAAATGTGTGGCAGACATTGTCCTCCTCATCTGGGCAAAACCGACAATCGGGGAACCGTGACTTACCAACTCCACTCCTAGTGCTACAGCATTCTTTAGCTCAAAACATCGAAAGTTCATGGATATTGAAGTGTTTCAGGGCTTTAACAATGGCCACCTGAGGTTTCTTGATCAAATTTAGCGCTATTACACAATCATGCTTGATTTCCACAGCAAATAATTCTTTTCCACTAAAGTGAGTCGCAAATGCCTTTACGTGCTTGTGGAATTTGACGATTTGCATTTCTGACCATGGAACGTAAACTATGTGTAGAAACTCCAAGGACACTGACACTTTCTAAATTCTCTTCCGACCATTCGTACTGCTGAAACCATTTTTGGCGTGAAATGAATAAGGAAACAATGTCGCGACGATTATAAATTGTGAATATATAGCATAAATTGGTGTCTTGCAATTTACAACTTTTACAAATTATTGTTTGAACAAGCACATTGAGGTCCTCAAATAGATCTTGTTCCCCTTGAAAGTGTGTGACCTTGCATGGCTCAAATTTCCTTGAGATGCATATTCTAAATATTCCTTCCAAGTTTACAGTGCCTAGTGAGAAATTTTGATTTTGATTTTTGCCTTATTTAAGTATGATTCAAATCATTTTTCATTATAAGCCTTAAGGGATACTTTCGATTTTATGAGCACAAAATAGCATCTCCAGAGTTTGTGGCGTTTCCTTCTTTCTATTCCCTTCAAGTGCCTTTGGGTAAAAAACTTTTCAAATGCATGGATGGATTAATGTTTCAAAGAACCAAGAAGAACCCTCCGTCTTCCTCAAATTTTTTTTTTTTGTAATTTGAAGATGAAGGCTTTTTACGACCTTAGTGTGGGGCTCCCTGAAGTTCAATGCGTCTAAACAACCCTCTAAATACCTCCCCTGTCAACCTGAAAATCTAGCCCGGAATCTTTTAACACATTACTACGGGCTAAACCACGTTTTGCTCCACCGTGGGGTGCCTTTAAGTTGGAGGATCTCTCCTAGTAGAAGAGGAAGGAGAAAAGGAGATTGCTAGAAAAGTGGGCCCCCGACCCCAATGTCTCTGGCTATTGTGGGTCCTTTTCTCTTTTAAGACAGCCCATGCTTCCATTTGTCAATCGATCAATGCATCTCCTCAATTAGATTATCCCCGGTAAAGGCTTTTTTCTCTTCTGCCTCGGTTCAGGTACTTCTTTTTGCTAGGCATCTATGAGAGTTTTAGTTTCCGGGACATTTTTTAGCCTTTTTGGCAGTTTCTTTGGCTATCATTTTCAGCAATATCTACGACACCTGAGCTATTGTTTCATATTCAATAAGTGTCTCCCCTTTCCTCATTATGTTTTGGTCTCCTTCGGTCGCTAATAATGCTTGATGCGGTCTAGGAATTCCTCTAGCTCTAAGAGCCTATTTTTCAAAAGTTTTCGAATGTTTTTCTGCAAGTCACAATCAGATTAAATTCTCTTCAGAGTGCTTTTTACCTTGCTTCCTGATAGCGCTCAACGGTTATTATGCTTTCCCGCTGAATGAATGAATGTCATTTACGCACTGAGTGTGGTGCTCCCATGCTCGCAAGAAGGTGCCTGGACTACCCAATAAACATCTCCTCTGTCAACCCGAGAACTCAGCCTGGAACCGTTCGACACAATACTTCGGGCCAGGTCTAGTTTTGTTATGCCGTAAGGCAGCTAGGTGATTCCTCTTCAAGCGTGAGGGGAGATGGAGAAAAGGAATTGCCAGACAAGCGCCGACGTCTTCGGCTGCTGTGAGTCCCTTTCATCTTTTATGATTGCCCGAACATAGAGCCATTTGTCCACCGATCTAAGGATCACTGCGTCTACACTATCTAAGGTGAGCTCTCCCGTCTCCTTACAGAGGTCTGTTATAAGCTTGTTCCATTCTGTGCACGCAAAAAAACGTGTCACAGGCATCGCCTTCTTCCCCTGGGTAAAACAAACAATCAACTTACCAATCTTTTGCAGGTAGGACTGAAAAGACCCATGCCTGCACAAAATCTGGGTTGGGTAGAAGTCAGTCTCACCATGCCTTTAGCTTAGCCACGGTCTAACATCCGGGATGAGGCACGCAGTCCACCTTCCCTCCGTGCAATTCAGCCAAGACTGCTGCCAATCGTTGAGTGAGCACTGTCTCTCCTCGTCGCCAAACATCTTCCTCGCGTCCTCACTTCGACGCAGGTCAACAGGTATCACGCCTGCAATAATTCTCACTACTGAATCCGAGACTGCTGGGTATGAAGATGCAATTCCCAGTTCTCCTCTTCTTTATACCTGTATCAAGTGTTTTGGTCTACTTCCTCACTGAAAGCTTCACCTTATATTTCTGCTCCATACAGTAGCACTGACACTACAACCTTTATCAAGAGGCATCTTCTTGATGGGCTGGGTCCCTCCACGTCTGCCATAAGTCGACTCAGAGTCGATACTCCCAAAGCAGCCTTCTCAGTCTTTGCTATTATTTGCCCAAAGAAACTCATCTTTGAGTCGATCAGTAGCCCCAGGTACTTCCTCGCTGGCGTCGGTTCGATTAGTCTGTCCCCAATACTGATAATCTTATCTCTAAGTATTTTTTTTTGTTCGTGGTTTCCGTTTGACACTGGAGTTAACCGAAGTGGCAATCGTTCGGTTTTCTCCAATGTTAAATGGAACCTACGAGCTGTCATCCAGATTTCCATTCAGCAAATCATCTCACGTAGCCTAAGTTGCACTTGTTCAATGGTACATCCAGCGGCCAAAGCCACAACATTATCCGCATAGCCGATCAAGCGCAATTTATCTGGCAGCTTCAGTCTGGATCATGGATTGTTCCCTGAGCAACACTTTCTATAACTTCAATCCTTCTTTGCTCCTGTGTCGTGTCATAAAGGAGGCTTCGGTCCTTCTAGAAGTCCCTCAGAAGCTGCATCAGATACTTTGGATCTCGAAAAGGGTTTTTCAGCATATCCAGAATATCCACCCATGTAGCCTAGCGTCCTAGCGTCCTAGCGTCGAGTGCCACCTAACGGGCAATCCATTGATTGGAGTAGTTATATGTCTGTTCCTGTTGGAACATGCTCACCACCCCCGCAATCGCATCAACGCTAGAACGTCCTACTCTAAAGCCGTACTGCCAAGGAGATAGGTCCCCAGCAGCATGAATCGTGTCTGTGAGTCTTCACTTGATGAGTTTCTCTAGCCTCTTGCTAGCAATGGTGGCATGCAGACATCGATACGGGATTTCCCTTCCTCTTGCTGATCAATAAAAGCCTTGAAACCTTCCATCATACTGGGCCAACCCCATCCCGTAGGCGGGCGTTGAATCTGCTGAACAACAAGCCAGGACAATGGTAATAGATAAGTAGCAACACCTCAGCTGGAACACCATCTAGACCTGGAGCCTTTCTTGCCTTCAGTGGAAGAACTGCCTCTTCCAGTTCTGGTTGTGTGAAGAGTGGACACTTGATTACTCTTTCACCGTGAATTGCATCAACATGGACGTGATGGCCGTGGAAGAGTACCCGCACTATTTCGTCCCTCTTTCCCACATCATATATGCAAGGCGTCCGTAGGGCACCAAGCTTCCACAAAACGTGCTTGTAGCTATAAACTTCCGGATCCTTGATCACATTGTCCACTAGATCTTGTCACCAGCGAGCCTTGCGATTGTTAATCGATTTGCGAAGGCAGTTTTTGACTGAGCTATATGCTGCTACCCAGTTGCATCCACAAAAGGATTCTGTGCCTGTTGAGCACCATGATGAAGTTTGTGGCACTCCCTTCAAGTTTCAGCGATTTCAGTCAACCACGAGCATACTGGGGGCTTGCTGTGCTGGGGTTCTCGACGAAGCATAGAAGCATTGCAAGCAGTTGTGATGATGCTCATGTCACTGAATCACCCTGCAGCAGAGTACGTGCTGCGAACACTTTGACGAACCTCTTGATCTCCATACTTTCACCCAATCGTAGAAAATTGAGAGCACGGCCGTCGCGAGACAACATTACTGATCTCAAGCAAAATGCACTGAAGATGAATAGCCGAGTAGTCCTCTAATACTCTCCAATTGTGTATCCTCCATTATAAGGACTCCGAGATGAACGTGACGTCCAGTATGGTTCCTTTGCTGCCAATATGGTGGAAAGTCAGCGTATTTCCAGTGTTTAGTATTACGAGCATCGCTCTGTCCACTAGAATTTCTAGAATCTGTTTTCCCCGCGGATATATTTGAGGCACGCCCCATTCGATTGCTTTAGCGTCAAAGTCTTCCCCAACAAGCACGTTGCTGTCTGCGTTCGAAACAGTGCCCTCCGAAGCAATCAGCTTGGTTTTTTTGTGGTAGGGAGGACTACTCACCAAACACCTCCCCTGTCAACCTGAGAACCCAGCCGGGAACCGTTTGACAATCAATCAGCTTGGTTTGGAAAGATGATATCGGTTCGTTTGGCGTTAGGTACACACTAAAAAAGGTGTTCCCTGAGCACCACACCGCCACAAAATAATACCCCTATCCACAGCTCTTTGCCTGAAAATCACCTTTGCGAACCCAGATGGCGGCAGTACTAGTTTTATTAGGACACCATGATGCAGAACTTTCATCATGCTACAGCTCACTCAGCAGCAAAATCTCGGCTTTCATGTCCATCGCAAATTGCTCAAGCAGGTTTTGGGCGGTTGAACTGCAATGAAGGTTCACCTGAAGGATGCGATTCATCAAAATTATAATTTTGCTTTGGATAGGGCTGCCTGGAAAACCTAACATTACTCTGATCCCAAAATGTGCCCAAGATCCGATCTTAGATCAGTATCCTTGCAAAAAATTCAGTGTGCCTCAGCTGCACACTCTTTTCTTTTATGTCCCATATCACGGAAATTGTAACATAGAGATCTCCTATCGGGTCCTTCATATACTTGTTCTGTGTGACTATAGCCAGGAAATTTGAAACATCGAAGAGGCGCTGCTCTTTGCCATCTTGCAGACAACCCACGCTATTCTTACTTTGCCCATATTCATAAATGGTTTGGCGCCCTTTTTTGGCCAAGTTAATAATGGACCTGCGTTGCACCCTACGGGTTTCTGGTGCCAGCTATGCTTGGAGCCTGCCCATGCTAGAGAATTCTCTTTTGATGGCCTCTTCTATCCCGGCCAGGTCCGTGACGCAGTTAATATCTCTTATTTCGATCTTTGCCATTTGCTTGAGCGCACTTCCGGCACATTTGTGACGATGACCGCGCAATCGCACAATAGCGTTCTATTTGACTGGTCACTCCTTCTTTTTCCGCCATGATCACATAGAGTACCTTACATGGGCTGGGTTTTTTTTAAATCACATGTTATTTTTACACTGACAGCAGGTTTCCGCTCAAAATTATGTTAGTGAGTCAGTATTATCCTTCCGCAGCACGAAATGAATCGATTTACGCTTGAACAACGTTCGGAAATATTGAAATCGAACTGGATGCCAATTTTTCTCAAAAAATCATCTTCTCTGATGAGGTAAATTTGCATCTCGGCGGATATGTGAACAAACTGCCATATCTGGGGCTCGAAAAACCCACACGTAATTGTCGACCAGCCAATGCATCCTCATCGATTGACAGTGTGGTGTGGACTCTGGAGTGGTGACATCATTTGACCGTTTTTCTTTAAAAATTAGGCTGGTAATGGTATTTCGATTAGAGGGGAGCACTACAGAGGCATGATAACCAACTTTTTATGGCCAAAGATTGAGGATTTGGACTTGATTGAACTTTGGTTTCAATAGGATAGCGTGCCATGCCAGACAGCTCATCAAACAATCGCTCTTTTGCGCACAAAATTCGGGAATCGTGTAATCAGCCACGTTGGCTATATCAATTGGCCGCCTTGAATCTGTGATTTGACACCGTTGGACTTCTTTTTATGGAATGTTGTGAAAGATCGATGCTATGCAGAAAATCCAAAAACGATTCAAGCACTGAAATGGAATTCTCAACAAACCATTGCTCAGGTAAGGCCCGAAACCATCAATAATGTCTTGGTAAATTGGACTAAGAGGATAACCTACTGTTACGCCAGCCGTGGCAGCCATATGAATGAAATTGTATTTCACAACTAACGAGAAGGTTTGTTCTTGCGAATAAAGCCAAAATATAAGAAAAAAATTAATTTTTGTTCATATGATTGCAGCCGGAAAGGTAAATTTCTCGTATATAGAGTAAGATTTTGAAAAAGGATTTGGCTAGCCTACTACTAGACTTCTTACTGCAATTTTCACAGAACCACATAGGTTTTTATTAACATATAGAGAATCTGCCTACGTTCAGATTTAGAGACCCTTTATAGAGGCGCAAATATTTTGCTAATTAAATTGCGTTGCTCACTTATGGATCACATATTTAAAATCAGCTGATAATAAACTGTTATAAACATATAAATTTATATTTCGTCCTTCTCACATTTGCTGTTAACCCATTTCACAGTGATTACCACACAAAGGTGATAACTTGTTGGCTTAAAAAGATAAAATAGTTAATTTCAAAAGATTCCATAAAAGATTAATCAGCACTTGCGTTGCCATTAATATATATGTTCAATCACCAAAGTAAAACTCTCAGGATTAAACTTTCAATAACTACCAAACCACCAAAATTGAAACGAACGTCTCGAATAATGGATAAACGACAAGTGATTTTATTGATCATTAATGTGAATTTATATACAATGAAATTATGCTTACATCTAATAATTTGTCATTCATAGTTCATTGCATGAAATAAGCAAAATTCAGGTAATGACCTATGGATGTTTCATTTGTGCTGATCATATGTGCATGCATATGCAAATAGAAAAAGTGCGTACATCGAATTTATGCAATTGCGTTCAATGCACTGTATAGATAGATGGGATATGCAGGCAATGACCCATGACAGTGAATGAAAGGTAATTTGCGCGCATATGCATTAATTAAGAAATTCAATTTTGGGTTCATATGTATTTGGATATGCGCGCAAATATGCAAGGCGTTAATGAACTGGATATGCATGCACATATTCCCGGGGCATGAAATGACAAGTTTCAATATGATTGTCTTCTTTGAGGCCGCAATCGAAATTCGCTTTGTGTTGCATCGGGGGATCCTGCCTTGTTGTGACTGCAATGACGTTGGTAACAGAAAATGAATCCCAAAATGAGGAGGATGATGATAGATATAACGCCGGCAGTGTTGGCAACCACGTGATACAGCTTTGGCAACTGTAAATATTGTTGAGATTCAAGGAGTTGTAAGTCATTTTTTAATTTCTTAATATCGTCAGTGTGGTTAAGTGTGAGTATGCGGTGAAGTTCAGGTCGGGTGTGTTGGTGCATATTGTCCGTAATGTCAGTGATATTTATAGTTACTGGAAGATCGTAGCCGCTTTTTATTCTACTTTGGTAATGGTGATGAGCAGTTATTGTGTAAGGTCCATCCTTTAATGAACAATCCTTAAAGAAATGTAGAAGCCCCAATTTGAACAATTTGATTTGTTTTATTTGATTTCCGCAGACGACCGTTATTGGTGTTTCATTGCTGTGGAAATATATCCAGGAGTTAAGGTTGTATAGTTGGATCCATCTTTCGGCGGCGGGAACTGTTTCTATTTTACAGGTGTTTGGAAATTGTACTGGCTGGTCTATCAACTGGAGTTCACATTGTGCAGGGCCGGCGTTCCTTGTAAAAAAGGCGTGATTTTGATTGCAAATACAATTCCCATCAGGATCGACAAGACAGCGATCGAGCTCGTCCTTTGACAGTTGGTAGTAGTAATCCCAATGGTACGGTTATTTTAAAGATGGTTTTGTTTCTCGAAATCCTCGCCTCGATACTCATAAGCATGTAGAGCTGGGTTAGTAGCTTATCCATAGAGTGGCCGGGAATGGTTAAAGTTGCCGGTATGTGCTCCCTAATTACTCGAATTTCGTTGGATAACTGGACTGGAGAAAGAATTGAAGGGCTAACCTTTCCGTTCCGGCTGTCGGTCACAATGTTGAAAAGTAATGATTGCGTGTGTTCATAAGCTTCCATTATGGTTGCAAGATGTATCGCTAGAGTGTTGAACGTGGATAGGATTTGTTGCTCGTCCAGTACCTTATTTGTAGAATTAATCGTTTCCACGAAATTTTCAAAGAAGTTGTTGACTGTTCGCAGTTGTTTGTTAAAAAAGTCTCTGTCACGTGTAATTACATTCATAGTCGAGTCAATTAAAGAAGTCTGATTTTTAATGAGACTGAGTAAATGGTTGTCGTCAGTAGATATTCTGTCGATTGTTGATGACATCTCATCTGCATATTGCTGATTCAACAGGCCAAATAATTTGTTGCTGATTGTGCCAACGAAGTCAAATGGGGATCGTCTATGCCGGTTGATGTTGGTGTCCTTGTTAAGTAATAAATCATTCTTTATTTGAAGCTTGTCTACTCTTACTTGAAACTGGATTGCGAGTAGTAAGCACTGCCTATTATGTCCAAGGCTATCGCATATATCTCTTATTCTTTTTACCTGAGCCTGAATATTTTGTAGCTCAATCCAGTAGTTCTGCATGTTATAATACACGATGATGTTCCAGTGGTCAGTAACCATAGAAATCTGGGAGATTTCTTCGAAGTAAGCGATTGTTCCGGATTTGAAAGGTGTTAATTTAATGTTGTCTTCTTCAGCGTATCCTTGCGTGGTAGGTGCTCCTTTGATGAATGGAACCAAGAATACAAGTAGTACTAGTGCGATGCGCGACAGTGATGATGAACTTATTTTTGCTCGTTTCGGATTGGGTAGGCGCTCTGCTGGTGCTTGATGATTCTCGGATGGGCGATGAGATTGGAGAGGCAATCTGCTGGTTCTTGATGGTTCGGAGATGCGATCCTTTTCACGGTGGTATAGTGTATCGTTGAAAAGCCAATTAGGGTTGATTGGTTGTATTTTGCGTTTTTTATTCTTGGCTCTGGTCACCAAAGCGCTGATTAAAGGTCCCGCTTGATTTTCACATTTTGTATCCGAGGTTGGTGTAGTCTTAGCAGTTGCGAGTTGTGCTTCATTTGGGTCTGATGCAGCCTCCTCCAGTGGTAACGGGCAAAGATTATGAACAGCTCTTCGAAGAATTCCCTGTGCGGTTTTGACGTCCACAACTCGAACGCGACCATCAGGACCTTTATGTTCAGCGACAACTCTTCCTAAGGCCCATTTTAGCGGTGGTGCATTGTCATCCTTGAGAAGAACTAACGTGCCGAGAGGAAGCGTTGATATTGAGCTTGCCCATTTTGTTGTGATTTGTAGATGTTGTAAATACTCTTTGCTCCATCGATTCCAAAAGTCCCATTGGCAAGCTTCGATTTGTTCTTTCCTCTTCAAGAGTGACATTTTTTTGTCGGGAGAATGTGGGTTAGGGATAGGGTTCGCCAATCAAAAAATGAGCAGGAGTAAGGGATTGCAGGTCATTTGGGTTGTTGGAGAGTGGAGTGAGGGGTCTGGAGTTCAGTATTGCTTCTATTTCGCTGATGATAGTATTCTACTCTTCATATGTAAGAGATGCACAGCTCATCACTCGTTTTAAGTGAAATTTGGCAGCCTTCACCGCCGCTTCCCATAATCCACCGAAATGTGGAGATCTTGGCGGGATAAACTTCCATATGATTTGTTCATCCGTACAGTACTGGGCAATATCGAGCTGTGTGTTTGGATTCGCAATCAGTTTCTGCAGCTCATTTATTTCGTTTTTGGCACCAATGAAATTTGTTGCGTTGTCGCAAACTATCTTAGCTGGTTTGCCTCTTCTGGCCATAAAACGTTTAAGGGCGCCCAGAAAGGCATCTTTGGTTAAATCGGAAACTAGTTCCAAGTGTACCGCCTTGGTGGCAAAACATACAAAAACAGATATGTAGGATTTGGTGGGAGACTTACCCCGTATCCTATAATGAATGTAAATAGGACCACAAAAATCAATGCCAACATTTTTAAATGGACGTGACGGTTGAATGCGCTCTGCTGGCAGGTCTCCCATTATTTGTTCTAGGAGTTTTGGTTTGGCCCTGTAACAACGAATGCAGTTATTAACAATAGTTGTTGCTAGCTGCTTGCCTCTCAGAGGCAAGCAAGTTGTCGGATGATGTTAAGAAGGTCTGTGGGGCCCACATGTAAATGCCTTTGATGAATGTCTTGCACCAGTAATTTGACGAAACTGTCAGAATGAGGTAACAAAATAGGATGTTTTGCATCATAGTCTACGACTGATTTTTGGAGCCTTCCGCCGACTCGAATGAGGCCTTCTGCGTCTATATATGGTTTCATTGGACTTAATGGGTTTCTTTTGGGCAATATTGGTGTCTTTTTCAAAATTTTCACTTCTTTATTGAAAGCGGATGCTTGAATAGTTCTAAACAGGATAGATAGGGCATTTTCAGTTTCTGCAGGTTTTAAGAGTCCAGTTTTCCGTTCTGATCGAGGCCTTCTAAGGTTTTCTGTAAATCTCAATATGTAAGCCAGGGTGTTTTTTAGAAATTTGAACGAATTTCTATGGTTGATTGATTCTAAGGTTGATGTTGAGATTTGAGCTAGGAGAGTGGTTTTAGATTTCCGAACCTCACAATCATCGTATGCCTGTTTGGTTGGCATTTTGGGCCAGTTACAACATGGACCCTTGAGAAATTCTGGTTCATTGAACCACATCGTTGACGACAGTAGTTCGCTTGGTGTTGTGCCCCTCGATAGCATGTCTGCTGGGTTAACATCTGTGGGAACGTAATTCCATTGTGTCTTATGAGAGTGTTCTTGAATGTATGCTATTCTATTTGCCACGAAAGTTTTAAAGTTAGAGGAAGAGGCATTGATTCTTGCTAAAGTTATGGTTGAATCTGTCCAGTGATGCGTTTGCTCTACTTGAATGCATACTGATTTTTGGACTTTCTCCATTAGTGTAACCAAAAGTTGAGCTGCACATAATTCAAGTCGAGGAGTGCTCAGCTTTTTTAGTGGGGCAACTCGTGATTTGGCGCACAAAAGACGACAACAGTAGGAGCCTTCATAAAAAGACTGTATGTAAACAACGGCTCCATAGGCTTTATCGCTTGCATCGGAAAATCCGTGTAAATGTACCTTTGAATTGATGCCACTTGATAACACGAATCGAGGAATTGTGAAAGAATTTGATTGTTGGAGTTGTTGCCTAAACTTAATCCATTTTGATTCGAACTCTGGGGTCAGTCTTGTATCCCAGTCTATTTTCATCTGCCATAGCTCTTGTAAAAAAATCTTGCCTAACACAACGATCGGGTTAATTAGTCCTAATGGGTCATATATAAGGGCTACATCTTTAGGGACGGAACGTTTGGTTATTTCTCTTTGTGGTGACAATTCCACTCGAACTGAATAGACATATGTCTCCGGGTACCAGATAAGTCCCATTGACTTAGTGTGCAGCTCGTCTTCTGCGTCAAAAGATGCCATAGTTTCTCGTTGATCCTTGGGAATTGATTGGAGCAATGCTGGATGGTTTGCGCACCATTTACGCAATTGAAATCCCCCTTTGGCGAGCATATTTTTGAGTTGAGTTTGTATTTGTATGGCTTCTTCTAAGTTGTTAGAGCCTGTGATAATGTCATCCACATAGAAGTCACGGAGTGCCGTTTTAGAGCCCAATGGATAGTTCTCTTTTTGCTCAGTTGCTAAGTGCTGTAATGCTTTTGTTGCAAGATATGGAGCACAAGAGGTACCGTACGTTACTGTACGTAATCGGTAAATTTTTAATTCTTTAGAAGGATCATCTCTCCAAACGATAAGTTGGAAGTTACGATCTTCTGGGGAGACTAGTATTTGACGGTACATTTTCATTATATCTGCAGTAAACACAAATTTATGCAGCCGGAATCGTAACAGTATAGAAAATAATTCATCCTGAATGGTAGGGCCGACCATGAGAATGTCGTTCAGAGCCTTATTATTCGATGATCTACAGGACCCATCAAACACTACCCTCAATTTTGTCGTAGTGCTATCTGGTTTGAATACACAGTGGTGTGGAAGGTAATAGTGATCTTTTGGAATGGTTTTTGGTTCAACATGTTCCATATGACGAAGCTGTAGCAGCTCGTCCATAAATGCTGTGTATTGAAGTCTTAGGTCAGGATTTTTTTGCAACCGTCTTTCTTGATTGAAGAAACGACAAACTGCAATTTTTTTTGATTCACCCAATTCGATTGATGCGTCTTTAAAGGGTAGTCTTACTATGAATCGACCTTCATGGTTCTTTTTAAGAGTCTTGTAGAAGAAATCTTCACATTCTTTCTCTTCACTGGTAAGTGGAGAAGTTCTATATTGAATGTTTTCGAGTTCCCAAAACTTCTCCAGGTGAGAGTCTAGGCTATTGGTAGAAATGCCGCAAATAAAGGTTGAAGGTGGGTGATCACATTTGGCCTTTCCAAGAATGATCCATCCCAGAACTGAATTTTGAAGCGTCGGCAGATTTGGTGAGAATTTGATCTGACCAGCAGCCATTATATCGGCGTAGCTGTCTGCTCCTAATAAAATGTCAACTCGACGAGGGATATTAAACTCAGGATCCACGAGATCAATGTTGCTTGGGATGGGCCAAGACGTTGTATCCAAACTTCGACTTGGCTGATGTGAGGTTATCTCAGGGATAATGATCGCTTCAATTACTGTTTTGAAATCGCTTACCCTGGACTGAATTGTCAACATAACTCTCCCTTGTGTACTTGTTTTAAAGTTCCCATCCTTGCTTTTGACTTTAACCATAGCGGTGCCGAGGAACACATAGCTTGTTGCTTTAACACAACTTAAAGCTGAGTGGTTCAATTCACTTGCGGGTTTTGTTGTGAATTGTGCGTCAGAATCAGATATTAGTGCTTCTGATTGTGCTGTATTCTCTTCAAAATCAAAGTGCAGTAATGTGTGGTGTTTTTTGTTACACTTGTAGCAATTTCTAGAAGAGCAGTCTTTGATTGTGTGACCAGCTTGAAGACAATTGAGGCACCTTTGTAGCTTCTTAATTGTCGCTAATCTATCTTTTACCGAGAGTTGGAGAAATCTTGAGCACTGACGTAAATTATTGCATTGTTTTTTGCAAAACGTACATGAGTTTTTTTCTTTTGTGCTCAAAAATGCGGATTGCCGTTTCTCATTTTTTTTTGATCTACTGTCAACAATATTGTCTAAAAGCTGGAACCTGGTTTCAATGAAATTGAGAAAGTTGTTTAGTTTTGGAAATTGGCGTGGGTTATCAAGAGATTGCTCAAAGAGGCGGTGAGTTTCTTTATCTACTTTCTGAAGTAGTAAATGCACAATAATAGGATCCCAACTAAATGTCTCTATCCCCAAATTCGTGATACCACAAAGCGACTCTTTGATCGTATCGTGTAAACGTTTCAAATGTGTTGCAGTTTCAGCAAATGCAACTGGGATACTTAGAATGCTATTTAAAAAGGCTGTAACAATAAGGCGTTGGTTTTCATACCTGTTACGCAAAATTTGCCATGCGGTTTGATAGTTTTCCTTCGTGATGGGAAGATGTTCGATTAATCGACTGGCCTCTCCTTCTAGATTCGATCGTAGATAAAAGAGCTTCTGGGTGTCAGGTAGCGCTTGGTTATCGATTATCTGCTTAAATAACTCTGAAAATGAAAACCACTTTAGGTAATTGCCTGAAAATGTCGGAATGTTAACTTTCGGTAACTTAAACGATGAGTTCAATGGACGAGTGTCTGTTGGAGTGGAGCCATTCTTCTCCATAATCTCCATTAACTTAACAATTGTAGCTTGGTAGTTCTTTTCTAGGGATGACACGCATTCTGTGTCATAATTACTACTCTCAGCTGCTAGCTCGTGATGAGCACTAAAGATAGTTTCCCAATACTTTGTCAGCGTAGACAAATGTTGTTGACAAAAAATTGTTGAACGATTTGAGTTTTCGCCTAGCAAATCGTTGACCAATTTTATTGAGTCATTCATTGAAGCAATCAATGATAATTGTTTCTTGACTGACTTTTCGGGAACGGAAACTGGTTGTAATTTTTCCAAATCCCGTAAACCGTCTTCTAACTCACCCTTGAGTTCCTCATATATTTAGTGCACCTGGGCTGGATAGTTTTCCTTGAAGTATGCGTGATCCTTGTTTGCTGCTCGCAAAAGCTGAATGTCTGCATCTCGTAACTGGAAAACAGCCCAATTTGTCTCTAATTTATGTAACCGATTTTCATAATATCGTCTGTTTTTCCTTGACTTAGAGTCCTTGAAGAAATTGGATAAGTACCTTTCAACGCCTGTCCAATAGCGACCTGTTGAGAAGCTAGAGACTCCATTGAAGATAAAAATATTTATCTGCAAGTGAATAAGGAAAAAATTAATAGAGTGTCGATTGAAATGAACAAAATGGGTGCAAATAAACTAAGTATCTTCTGAATAAGAAATACTTAGACAAAATTAATGAAGAACTCAATGCAGTGTTCGCTGTCCCAACTTGGACAACTGGGGTCACCAATGTTCAATCACCAAAGTAAAACTCTCAGGATTAAACTTTCAATAACTACCAAACCACCAAAATTGAAACGAACGTCTCGAATAAGGGATAAACGACAAGTGATTTTATTGATCATTAATGTGAATTTATATACAATGAAATTATGCTTACATCTAATAATTTGTCATTCGTAGTTCATTGCATGAAATAAGCAAAATTAAGGCAATGACCTATGGATGTTTCATTTGTGCTGATCATGCATGCATATGCAAATAAAAAAAGTGCGTACATCGAATTTATGCAATTGCGTCCAATGCACTGTATAGATAGATGGAATATGCAGGCAATGACCCATGACAGTGAATGAAAGGTAATTTGCGCGCATATGCATTAATTAAGAAATTCAATTTTGGGTTCATATGTATTTGGATATGCGCGCAAATATGCAAGGCGTTAATGAGCTGGATATGCATGCACAATATACATTTTCAGTCCTTTTCTGAATCATCAGGGGCTGTCATTTTGAATTTTTATTGTAAGTGGCTGCTAAAAATATTAAGCTTTAAATTTTCGACTTTTTTATTTTTCATCCGATTTGCATAATTTTTGCAGGCTAGATTAACTTGCCTTAATAACTTATAATTTCAAGTTTCATCGGAGTCTTGTATTAATCGAGCAGTCACACAAGCAAACTGCTTGAAAATTTTCCTATCCCCAACTCAAAATTTTATGTCAGATTTAGAAAAAATATGCAATTATTTCCATTCGTAATCATAATTTGTAAAATAGCTTTCCTTCTTATTATTTTTATTAACTGTAATTTCCCTTTAATTATATGCGTTATGAGATTTAACTTTTATTACTATTTCAAATCCTCTTAATTTTTTGTTACTTCAGTAAAATTTAGTTTTAAAAAAAAAATTTCAAATCAGCCACATAAAATTTAGAGATTGGTGAAGGCGATCGAATTCAGCTGATACGATTTACCGGGTAGATGGTAATAAAAAGGGAGAGAGATAAAACCGTAAGCGCTCACGCAGGACTGCGTGCTTGGCATTGGGTGGAGTGGAAATATTTGACGCCAAAACTGACGATAGATACAAGCCATATGGCAGCAGCGCTTACTACCACACACATGACCATTAGTAGGCCGACTTTGCTGGCTAACTTACATGGCGTTATATGAAGAATTGTGGAGGTGCCAACAAAAATTCCAGGTTTTGTACGGTTTAGAGACGGATTTCTACAGTGAAATCCAGATGATCCGCGGAGAACACAATAGCGCTCCTAGTGAAGTGAAAATTATTTCAGTTCTTGTACCCGTTTAGTTTTTATCACCTTCCAAAGTGAATTTATTGGAGTTTGTTTACATCTCAACCCTGAGCTATCAGTCGAAGGTGCAAAGCGTGTGCTTCATTTGCTCGTCTTGGAAAGTTTAGGAGCGCAATGGGTTATACAAGGTGAATTTATAGCGTGCACGGAATGCGTTCGGCACGTTTTTTATTCGGTAAATAGTATATATGACGAAATATAAGCATTTGCTAAAGCCGCAGTTGGGTGACAGCTACCGGAAGCTTGTCCATAGTAGGCCGACTAATACATATGCAAATTGCTACCATATGGCTTGTATCTATCGTCAGTTTTGTTTGACGCCCAAAAAGGAGGTTGTCAAAGTTTTGAGAATTTCGTATTTGCGAATTGGTGAGAAATTGGTATACGTGAATCGAAAATTTTCGCGCGATGATTAATCGTTGTATTTGGTTTCGCGAGGGATCGCTGATTTTTGCAAAATTCAAACTAAATGCTTCCAAGGGAGAGTATCTAGAACGAGTGTCAACTGGCCAGCTCCACAAGACAACAAATGATAATTCTGATGCAGAATTCCGAATAAACAGCGGTATAAAGAACAATCGCTCATACAACACGAACGTTTTCGCAAAATGCTGAGTCCATAATCGTATTTTAGGTCCAAGGACCCGCAAGAAAAGGCGTATAAAGTGTCAAAAATGTAAAATGAGAGTGCAAAACGTCCGCGGCTGAACATTGAACTTGATGCATTGGCGCACGTATTTGGTGGAAGGCCAAGGCGAGCCCAGTTGAAATGAAAAAGTGCTCGATGCATCGAAAAGGAGTTTTTCTTTTTTTGTCGTCTGTGATGGGTATAAACGGCGCCGGTTTACTCTAGATAATCGAAAATTAATGTACTATGATGAGCCGTTGGATGCATATCCAAAAGGAGAAATATTTCTAGTTCATAATTTGGGTGGCTATAGTGTTCGTGTTGGAGCGCCAAATAAGGCAAAAGATCAAGGCTATAGTTGCACATTGTTTACGCCATAAAGAGTTTACAATTTATTAGCGAGTAGTGAACAGGAACGTGATGATTGGATAGTAGTAATTAAAAAAGTCTGACAGAGACCACACACGCCGCAAGTTAGCTCAATGTTTGCCCGTTTAATTCGCAAGCGCACCGAAACAAATGCAATAAGTATATTTTTTTTTTTTAATTACCTCCATTCCCTACCACTCTCTCCATCACTCTTTCTTCGTCGCACAACGCTCGTGCGATCTGCATTCACATTACGTCGCTTGGTCCTTTGTGCCACCCAGACAATGTTTAACAAATCGGTATAAGGGGGCACACAATATAATGTGAACTAGTCCTTTTCGTGAACATCTAGTCCAAAAAAATCATGATCAGCTCTCAGAGATAAAAAAAAATTCAATATCATACGACGCATTCAAAAAAAACTCGGAGTAACTGTCACTTCAGTATCTCGCCGATAGGGTCAAAAAGAACGCCCTAAGATACTGGGCTCATAAAAGCAGAATTACAGGTCCACGCTTCAATCAGTACTCATTAAATGCTCCCTTAGTCTTTTCTTAAATACGAAAAGTGAGTTTGCTTCCTTAACAATTTCTGGTAGATTGTTATATATACGCAAAGCATCATTCGTTGCATCGTTCTTTAGTCGATCCGTTCTGGCAAAAGGTATTACGAATTGATTTGCATTCCTCGCATTATATGGGTTGATCTGTGATACCTTAATTAATGGCGCTCGTTCCGATCCATTAGTTTTTAAATTTCTGTAGATAAACTTCGCTTTCTCCATAATAATAATTTGACTAAAGGTTAATGATTTTGCAGTTGGTAAACCAAACTAGTTTGAGTAAGCATTGGCAGCTTCAGAATGTTTTTATACGCTTTGGTCAGCAGCCTGGATATACTGTTTAAATGTTGCTTCGCTGATTGACTCCAAATAAGTACTGCATAATGCAATTTTGCCAGGACAAACGCATTTAGAACAAGTTTCTTGATGTGCATTGGAAAATCCTCATATCTTCTTAACAATCCTATTATTGGGGCTAATTGCCTTCTTAAGCTATTTATGTGTGGTAACCAGGTCATACGATGGTCTATGATAAGACCAAGATATTTCATTTCTAGCACTCTTTGCAATTTTTCGCCATTAATATTTAGTTCGACATCTATGTCTCCTTTGTTCATTTGCTTAAAAACAATATATTTTGTCTTTGATGTGTTCAATACTAGTTTATTTCCAATTAACCACTGATGGAATTTTCCTAGATCGTCGTTGATAGTGTTCTCAATGGCAGTTTTGTCTCGTACTGAATAAAGTAGAACTGTGTCATCAGCATATAATGTGTGATATTCCGTCAGCCCACATGTATTTAGATTATTTGTATATAGCAGGAACAAAGTAGGGCCCAGTATTGAACCTTGGGGAACTCCTGTTTCCGTAGGTGCATGGTCGCTCAGGACATTGTTGATTAAAGTTCTCTGCGATCTTCCCTCCAAGTAACTCTTAAACAACTGCTTAGGACTCCCCTGAATACCATACGATTCAAGTTTACGAAGCAAGAGATCATGATCAACTGTATCAAATGCTTTTTTCAAATCCACAAAAATTGCGATGACATAATCACCTCTGTCCAGTACTAGATTGATGAAACGTGTGACAGAATGTAGGGCATCCAAAGTACTCTTGTTCTTTTGAAAACCAAACTGATGTTGGCTTATGATAGAGTTTTCAACTAAGAATGATGTTAATCGATTGTTTAGTATTTTTTGAAATATCTTACTAAATCCCGTCAGCAGCGCAATCGGGCGATAGTTATTCGGGTCAAGATAATCACCACCCTTAAATATAGGAACTATTTTTGCAAGTTTTTCTTCTTCCGGAAAAGTCCCATTCCTAATATGCACGTTTATAAAATTTGCCATAATCTGGGCTATGTCCTCCTTAATTATACTAATCTCATTCATCGTGATGCTATCAATGCCTGGCGCCGTATTCTTTTTCAATTCATTGATTACATTTAAGACTTCCCTTTTATTTGTTTGATGAATGTGAAAGATGGAATTTATTGCGATATTTGTATTATTTACATTGCCTGCTGAACTGGCAACGATTTCTTTAGTGATTCTTCCACCAATATTTGCTGGGAAGTACCAATATTTGCTGGGAAGTACTGTACAATACTTCAACGCATTTTTAAATTAAAATGTTCTTAAACGATTACAACCTATGAGAATTAAAGTAGAAGTAGAAGGCTAACCTACTGTTAAATGAATCTTCATAATACTAAATTGTTATACATATACTGGTTAAGTAATAAATCTGCAAATTACTGTATGGCTCGATGGGAAAACTTTAAAAAGTCCAAATATTTCAACATAATACAAAAGCGAATGGTAAGCCTTCCAATGAAATTTACGTTAATGTTAACTTTTGTGAGTTTTATTGTGCAAAGGAACATCAAGTGCAGTTTTCAGTAATTTAATTAAAATTTTCCTCTTATTCCTCTCATGAGTATTTTTCTTCTTGCAATCAAATAGTGATATTTTAAGTAAACTTAATGTTCCTTAATACGATTTAATGATTCGGTTTGAAAATGATGGGGGCGATGGATTAAAACTCAGATGGATTATAGAACGAGTACCTTAATATGTCCCTGTAAAGCTCTATTTGATAAAATTTTTAAATAAACCGGTTGCACCTAATAAATAAGCTATTTTCAGGGCGTAATGTACATTTTTAGTTTTATGTATATAGCATTTCTACATGAAAGCTCAAGTTTCTGGACACCAAAGTTAACGTTTGAGTTATAATACAATCTCTAGTCAAATACAATAGAACAGATTAAAATAAATGAATTAGAGCAGTTTTGATTTAACAATAAGTCCAATACGAAAAAGGGACTAGATACAATGTTTGGCGTAATTCCGTACAATGTTTGGCGTAATTCCGTAGATATATTTGTATAGTGTATAGGCTTTGTTGAGCATTTAATGTAGATTCCATGTTGTTTTACAATGGTGAATGAAATGAAGTAATTATCATTTTATGTTTTTGAGGCAGGGTATAAAGGCTAAATTGAATTTCCCAATAATTTAGCGAATGTGAGTAGAAAAATTTTAGGTGCCAATTTGATGAGTGTTTGTTCAATAAAAAATATCTTGAAGAAGCTATAGTAAAATGATTTAAAAAGAAAAAAACTATATTATTTGCAATTACTGGAGCTAGTAAAAATAACTGCAGTAAATACCACATGAGCTGAACAAGTAGGCAAGCGTTTTTTTTTGGCCAAAAAGCAAACGTAGCATTTTATAAATTACAAAGTTAACATTTTTCAACATTGCACGAAATTCAAGAACAACTTCAATTAAAATTTTTTTTTTTTGGGTAAATTAAACCAAGTCAATCATAGCAATTGAATTTCACCTTCATTTTATGTCAGATAGTATATCAAAAAAAAACATTAGTTCCAATTGAATTCATAAGTATAATAAATTATTAAACATTCAAACTAGGTCTTTCCATTTCGTATTACCTGACCGGGTATAGGACCCCCAACGATGGTAGCCTAATCCTCTAATATGGGCTAGCCATCAGACACGCTCCTCCATTTTTTGTTGTTAACAGGGGCTCTTGCCGGGTAGAGTGGCCTTCCGCTTGCAAGCCCTTTTATAGTATAGAATTATGTTATTCCATCACATAATTCTATAACACAAATTGGCCGCGTCTACATTGCTCATTTGATGGGAAAATTCATGCAAATTATGTTTGTATGAGTCTTCCACTCAAATGGGAAATATATGGCCACGTCTAAGTTTGGAACTTGATCCGGTTGGGAGAGTGTGAGAGGGCACCACCTCCGTCTGGATGCCACACTCTTATGTGTGGGCCATAAGAAATTTTAATGAAACTTGGAGTTATGGATAATAGTACTATGTTCTTGCACTGCACAAGAAATTATTATAATTGGATGAAAAATAATACGCCGAAAATATCAAACCTGATATTTTTAGCTTCTATTTTCACTTAAAAATTTAATGTTATTGCCCTGTCAAGAGTAAAAATCTAATTTGAACGAGATTTGGCGCATTAATTGATAAGGCCCTAAGACATAAACATTTTAAAATATCCGAACTAAATTGTATGTACCCGAAATGGCGGCTCCCAAAGGTCAGAAAGCAAGCATTTTACGAGGCCTAGAGAAACCACTTATAATAGGAGTTAAATTGTAGGGGGACCTTCCTTTCCAGTGGTTCTTCTTTTCAGCGGGAAATAGGGTGCAGAGTAGGTATGACGTCGCGAGGGTAGGGTTTGAGAAAATCCGCTGAAGTCGGTTTCGCGTCGCGCGCGGTACGCAGTACCTTTGTTGTTTTGCCTTTTTATTAACGTAGCTTTCGTCGGGTTGAGTTAGCGTAGCACGTTTTTCGGTACCGCGTCGGAAATTCGGAAACGCGAAGTAAAAATTAGATTTTTGTCCTCGACTGATTAAATGAAGAAATACGGAGTAACGTAAAGTAAGTTTCCTCTCCGTATGGTTTTGTTTTGTGACGCGTTTGAAAACGGGCATGTATTGGTGGCTGAAGATTGTAGATGAGCGTAATCCATTCGGAGACCCGCGACCGAAATCCTCTCCGATCTAGCTGGCCGACAAGCAGCCACCGCGTGAATTGATTACGGTGCACGGATTGGTTGACCGGTGGGTACCATCCGTTGGCACTACTCAGACTTAACGTCTAGAACCGATGAGAGGTCAGTTCCTCGTTCGGACTTAGACTTAAAATCATTACATATTCATCGTTGTTTTTGTCATTGTTGGTAACGCTCCCGATCGACGCTGGTTACGTCGTCGTTGTTATTTTTGATTACGGTTTTTGAATTTTCTTATCTTCCTTTGGGGTTTTGGTTACTTCAGTTTTATAGGGTCTACCCTCGGAGCCGCTATCTTCGTTTCTGTGTGTAGTCGCCTTCTTGGTCCCATGGTTATCTTCGCAGAGCAGGGTGGCCATGCGAGGGTTGGCACACGTCCCTAAGGCGACAAGTGCTTAGAGCCAGACTAGCGCGGGAGTCCATTTCAACCGAACTTATACCGCCAGCCTGATGGCACGAGTTTCGAATATACTCCGAGGCCTGCTAAGGTTTTACTGGAACGGAGACGATATGATAGCTAAATTGGAGTCATTCTCATGCAAGTGTCACCTTTACGTTACCGTGTAAAGCAACTAGGTCCAATCTATCATATCCGCCCGCCCAAAGCATCGATTCCTATTCGTTGTGCAAAGCGTAGTCCAGGTTCAGTCAGGGTCGTTACCTGTCATCTCAGAAGTAACTTAACGGGGACCTCCATATAATCGGGTCAGTGTTTTTCAAAGAATGCTAGCCTAAAAAATTTTTTCTGTCGACCGGGAATTCCCTCGGGTGCGTGTGGGTGGCACTCTCCAAAGGATGTCAGCCTCCAAGAACATTATTGTTGGCCGGCATCCCCCACTTTAAAGAAAGGTTCTCTGCTTCAATTTCATGGTACAATGCTTCAGTTATATCTTCGCCAATGTCAGCAACTCACGTAGCGGGACTTCGTTGGCGTCTCCACTATTCTTTTTCTGTTGCAATTTTTTTTTCGACTTCGGGGTTGCTCATCACGTGTTTCCCTCTTATAGTGCGTTCTGAACTGTGCGCAAATTTTTGCTGTGTCCAAATGTCCCTATAATATCCAGCTAATATGTGCTCTCTTAATTTTTTCATTAAATTGTCCATTTGTGTTCATTATTTGAATCTTTAGTGTCTGGTGTAGCCCTGAATGTCTTAGCCGTTGTTGTTTTTGATGAATTTAGGGATGCTATATCTGTTGAGCTATCCCTTGGAGCTGCTATCTCCATTCATACGTATAGTTGCTTTTTAGTCCCATCGTTATCTTTGCAGAGTAAGAAAGCCATACGACAGTTGGTAACAGCCCTTCTGGGGACAAGTACTCAGAGTCAAATCAGTGCTAATCGGAAGTATGTAACAATTGCACTATCAACTCAACAGTATGAACTTTAGACGTGCACTGAGGTCTGCCAAGGTTTTGCTGAGACAGTGATGGTATGATACATAAATGGGAATCATTAACTCGCAAGTGCCACCTTGATGGTATAGTGAAAAACAACTATGTCAAAAATATAATACCCGGATTCAATATCCTTTTTGTAGCCCAGAGATCTTTGCCAGGTCGTAGTCCACAGAGGAACCTTACGAGAATCTCTGCCTCCTTGGGTACATAGGCACGGTACACCCCAAAAAGCGCTCTGAAAATACCCTTGTCAACCAGGACTCCCCTTGTGTGGCTTAGGACGGACTTGGTTAAGTCGGTCAACTTTAAGTTATGTTTTTTTCCTTTTTGTTTCACTATACTCTGGCATCCATCAGCGAAGAGATTTATGGTACTTAAAAATTACAAAATTTCAGAAAATGTGAGCTACAATCTCCTTACATCGATCAAAGTACCGCGGATAATGATCAAACAGATAATTGATCCTTATTTCTTATAATTTATGCTTAAGGGCATAGAAACTTACACCCAAAAAAATCGAAGTCTACTTTTTAGTACACTGTAATGCAAGCCCTCATACTTGTCGCTCAATCAACCTGATTTTCTTTTTTGGAGAAGCCGTTTAATTAAATTGTGTTCACGAGAACATCGATAAAATCCAATGTTTCTACGTGGCTCTAAATTTCTTGTAAAGAAACTTCCCCAAAGAGACAATAATGCTTCTAGTGCCTTCTCAATCTATCGACTTATTTTCTGGATCCACTGCAAGTGGAAGTTGAGGATAACGTATCTCATGGTTGCCTTGTATAGAGCGTGGACCACTGCTATGATTTGCAAGCTCCAAAATCAATCCATTCACCCTAATTGTTTCGAAATCCTTCTCCATAAAATCAGAAAAGCTTCTTTTAAATGCTTTACGTATAGGGTTTTGCATTAGGGACATAACAATTTCGTATCTTTATATGAACGCACTCTTAAACTTTTTTAATGAACTATCAATGTCAAAATTTTTGTTATGGTTAAAATTTTATCACGATAATGTTCACGAACTGGCAAAGTTTGAAAATAATTAAAAATTACTCTTAATTATTATTATCAAAAAATCATCTTCAGCATTGAAGCTTATTTTTGGCTCAATGGCTTTGTTAATAAGCAAAATATACGTAATTGGATAACAAAACATCAACACGCGCTTGTTGAGACACCGTTGCATCTACAAAAAACACTGTTTGGTGCGGTTTTCATGCTGGAGGTGTGATTGGACCTTTTTTCTTGAATGAAAAAGACCATCATGATACCGTCAATGGAGAGTGCTATCGTGTTATGTTGGAAGATTGTTTGTGGTAAAATTTGATGAACTTAACATTAACAATATGCAGTTTCAACAAGACGATGCCATTAACTGCGCAGCTGCCTTACAATTGATTTACTAAAATTTATTTATTGGGAAACCCTATATATGCCAGCTAATATCTGATGTATGCTTTGTGTTTGCATGAATCGTTGTAGCAACCGATTTGCCAATGCTCCATATCACTTTATTAGCAAGATGTATCTCACCACTTATATCCTAGAAACTCTCAATAATATGCTAGCATTTGTTTGCGAATCAATTGGTCAATAGGTTTGTAGATCCTTAGGATCTACCCCCTTCTTCGAAAACAGAATGATTTTGTCTTCTAGGGAAGGGTTTTAAAATACTATTGTACAATAGTATTTTAGAATTTCTTCCCAAAGGTACTTTCGCGTAATGTTGGAATAGGAATTTGGGGTAGTGACTTTCTGTTTATACATCACATCAGGTTTTCAATCAAACTAAAACAGCTTCAAACACCAAATTTGCTTGGTATGAAACTGAATACCATACTATGTTCGGGCGATCTAGATTTTAAAAAAAATCGCTTAAGCACCTAACCGCAACGAGAATAGGGGATTACTTCTGTAGCAATCGCTTCTCCTCCTTCCCTTCCCGCCGGAGAAGGATTTTCTGCAGTTTGAAGGGGCTCCTAGGCGTAGAAAAAAGTAGCCTAGCCCAAATTAATGAGTTGAGTAGTTTCAGGCTAGGTTCTCAGACCAACAGGAGATGAGTCTAGTATGTCGTTCAGAAGCCTTACGTGTCTCCAAGTCTTCCATTCAGAGTTGAAATAATCTTTATCTCCCTACCATAAAAATACTAGTTGATTCATTTTGAAAAATATCGTGACATAAAATGCTCATTTCTTATGGAGTGTGTTGACAAACGTTTATCGCTATCAACATCGATGAATACGGGGTAAAATTTTCCAAAAATGTGCACCCTTCTCGGTAGTGATGAAGTATTTCTTAACTAGTATAAAACAACAAATGACTTAGGAAAGGACATTTCTTCTTTTTTGTGGTAGTGAGGTAAACGCCATTTATGCACAGAGTGTGGGACTCCCATGCGCAACTGGACTACCCACTAAACACCTCCCCTGTCAACCTGAGAACCCAGCCTGGAACCGTTTGACACATTACTTCGGGCCAGGTCTCGTTTTGTTAGGAAATGGGGCGCCTTCAAGCTTGAGAGTCCCTTTCCTAGCGGGAGGGGAGAGGGGAAGAGGAAGTGCCAGAAAAGTGATCTCCCAGCCCCAGCGCCCCTCGGCTGCTGCGAGTCCCTTTTATATTTTAGGACTGCCCGAGCATAATGTGCCACCTGGTTCCATTTCTCAACCGATTCCAGCATCACCGCAACTATCTTATGCGGGCTGAGCTGTCCCGTCTCCATTTAGAGTTTCCTTCGCAGCCTGACCCATTTTGAACACAAAAAAAATATGTGACGGGCATTGTCCTCCTCTCCTGGGCAAAACCAAAAATCGGGGATCCCCCAGCCCCAACTGCAATTATTCCCTTTTAACTTTTATGACTGGCCGAGCATAATGTTCCACCTAGCTCAATTCGTCAACCAATTTGAGCATCACCGCGACTATACTATCCAGGGTGAGCTCTCCTGCCCCCTGTAGAGGCTCATTTGCAACCTGCTCTATTTCGTGCACGCGAAAATGTATGGCAGGTATTGTCTTCCTCTCCTGAGCGAAACCAACAATCGGGGGATCGTGACTTACCGATCTTGTCCAGGTAAGACTGAAAACACCCATGCCCGTTAAAAAGCTGGGTCAGATAGGAGTCAGTCTCACCATGCCTTCAACTTAGCCACGGTCTCACATCCGGTATGAGGCGCGCAGTCCACCTTCCCTTCGTGCAATTCACCCAAGACTGCTGCCAATCGTTGAGCGAGCGCTGTCTCTCCTCGTGGAAAACTATCTTCCTCGCAGGTAAATAGCGTGGCACTCTCTAGCAAGGAGGGCGACAGGCATCACGCCTGCAATAACTCTCACCGCTGATTCAGAGACTGTTGGATACGGAGATGCAATTCTCAGTGCTCCCCTTCTCTGTACCTGTGCCATGCTTCTGCTCCGTACAGTAGCACTGACCCTACAGCAGTCATCAAGAAGCGTCTTCTTGATGGGCTGGGTCCCCCTACGTTGGCCAAAAGTCGACTCAGAGCCGATATTTCCGAAGAAGACTCTCAGCCTTTGCCCTGATTTGCTCAGAGAAATTCATCTTCGAGTCGATTAAAGCCCCAGGTACTTCATCGCTGGCTTCGATTCGATTCGTAGGTCACCAATACTGATCATCCTTACTCAAGGGATTCTCTTTTTTGCCAAGATGACCACTTTGGTTTCCTCCGGGGCTAAATGGAGCCCAGTCCCTCATTCAGCGCATTAGCATACCTAGCTAAAATAGCACTTGTTCAACGTTGCGTCCAGTGACCAGAGCCGCAACATCATCCGCATAGCCGACCAAGCGCGACTCATCTGACATCTCGAGTCTCAGTAGCCCGTCGTAAGACACGTTCCACAGGTCCGGAACAAGGATAGATCCCTGGGCAACACCCTATCCTTCGTTGGCCCTTTGGCGTGTCGTAAAGCAGGCTTCGGTCTTTTAGGTAGCTCCTCAAAAGCCGCATTAGATATTCTGGAACTTGAGTTTTCCAGCGTATCCAGATTATCCACCCATCTAGCG
Source organism: Odontomyia ornata (assembly GCA_963969285.1). Taxonomy (NCBI): domain Eukaryota; kingdom Metazoa; phylum Arthropoda; class Insecta; order Diptera; family Stratiomyidae; genus Odontomyia; species Odontomyia ornata. Next base: position 129,404,224 of record OZ017741.1, on the reverse strand, counting down.
GAGTTGAAGGCATTCCTGACGTAGAGTGTCTCCAACAGGACGATCCGTCACTTGGTGCGACTATGTGCCTCCACCTTTTGGACCGCGTTCATCACCTCTGCAATCGCATCAATGGTAGAACGTCCTGCTCTTAGGCCGTACTGCCGAGGAGATAGGTCCCCAGCAGCACGAATCGCGTCAGTGAGTCTTCCCTTGATGAGTTTCTCTAGCACTTTCCCAGCCGTGTCAAGCATGCATAACGGGCGGTATGCAGACGGCGATTCGGGATTTCCCTTCCCCTTGCTGATCGGCACGAGCCTCGCCACCTTCCATCGTACCGGGAAAACCCCGTCCCATAGGCAAGCGTTGAATGATCTGAGCAGCAAGTTAGGACAATGCTGATAGACGAGCTACAATACCTCAGCTGGAACACCATCTGGACCTGGAGCCTTCCTCGCTTTCAATGAGAGGACTAACTCCTCCAGTTCCAGCTGTGTGAAGAGTGGGCACTCTACTGCTGCTTCACCATGGACAGCGTCAACACGGACGGGATGGGCAGGGAAAAGTCTCCGCACTGTCGCGTCCATCTTTTTCGCGTCATGTATGCAAGGCTTCCGTAGGGCACCAAGTTTCCGCATGACCAGCTTGCAGCCAAGGGCCCACGGATCGTGGTTCACATTGTCCACTGAGTCTTGCCAGAAGCGAACCTTGCTGTTGTTGACCAATTTGCAAAGGCATTTCTTGGCCGACTTATATGCTGCCACCCAGTTGCACGCCTCGTCACCGTTCCGTGTCTGTTGAGGCTAACGTCGAAGCTTGGAACACTCCCTTCGCTTTTCAGCGATTTGAGTTGAACACCAGTACACGGGGGGCTTACCGTGCCGGGGTTTTCAACGGGGCGTAGAAGCGCAACAAGCAGTCGTATTGATGCTCAAAGTTGAGTTCACCACGACTTGAGCTGCCAGTTCTTCCGTCCCCTCCGAGGCTCCCTGCAGCAGCTCACCTGCTGTGAGCACCTCGACAAACCTCTCGACATCCATCCTCTCCATGTTCCATCCAGTTGAAGAAAGCCGAGAGCATGGACGTCAGGAGAAAATATCACTTATCTCAAGCAGAATGCACTGATGATCACTGGCTGAGTAGTCCTCTAATACTTTCCAGTTGTGTATACTCCGTACTTAGGACTCTGAGGCGAATATCACGTCCAGTATGGTTCCCTCATAGCCAATGCGGCGAAAAGTCTGCGTATTTTCGGAGTTTGGTACGACGAGGGCCGTCCTGGCCGCCATTTCCAGGATTCGTTTTTCCCGCGGATCCGTATGAGGTATGCCCCATTCGATTGCTTTAGTGTTGAAGTCACCCCCAACGAGAATTTCGCCCTCTGCGTCGAGACATCGTCTCCCAAAGCCTGAAGCTTGGCTTGGAAAGATGATATCGATTCGTTAAGCGTTTGGTACACCCTAAAGAAGGTGGTCCCTGAGGACCCAACCCACACGAAACCTTCCCCCCGTCCACAACTCTCCGCTTGAAAGTCAGTGTTTCGAACCCAGATAGCGGCAGTACCAGTTTCGTCAGGATATCATAGTGCAGGACTTTTATTATGGTGTTGCTCACTCAGCAGCAAGAAGTCGGCTTTCATGTCCCTTGCAAACTGCTCGAGCAGGTTTAGCTGCAGGATGCGGGTCATCGGAGCTCTGATTTTACCTTGGCTAGGGCTTCCTGGAACACCCAGTATTTTCCTGATCTCAAGACCTGTCCAAAATCGGGTCTTGGATCAACATCCTTTCAGAGAATACAGTGTGCCTCCTTCGTACACTCTTTTCTTTTATGTCCCATTTCGCTCCATTCGTAACATAGGGAACTCCTATCGGGTCCTTTGCATACTTGTGTGGTGTGACCATAACCAAGGCATTCGAAAAATTGAAGAGGTGTTGTTCTTCACCGTATCCTACAGGCAACCCACCCTATTCGTACTTTGCCCTTGTTCAGGAATTGTTCGGCGTCCTTTTCGGTCAAGTCGACTATGGCCATGCGTTGTCCTCTGTTGTTTTCTGGTGTCAGTCTCGCTTTGATCCTTCCCACGCTACGGAACTCACTTTTGATGGCCTCTTCTATATCGACCAGATCCGTGACTCAGTCAATGTCTCGTATTTCGCCCGTTGCCATGGGTTCGAATGGGGCTATAGTTGCGCTTTTGCCAAGGACTTTCTTTACTGCGTTGCAGAATGCTTCTTTATTGCCGGCCTCTGCTCCGAATTCGACCAGTATGTGGCCCGACCACGTTGGTCGAACGGTGAACTCAATTAAATTTGAGCTCGTAGAGCGACCTTTATGAAACCCATGTTATTCCTTCGATAAGATAGGGGTCAATGATATATACATATATATATATATATATATATATATATATATATATATATATATATATATATATATATATATATATATATATATATATATGTATATATATATATATATATATATATATATATATATATATATATATATATATATATATACCAGATGCTCGACTAATATCGGAAAACAGGAAATGAAGGAAATAGAACCGTTCATTAGACACAGAAGAAGGATCACCACTTTTAGGAATAGGAACAATGTTTGCTCTTTTGTAATAAGTAGGGACAGTAGACTGAGAATGAAGAGAAAAGCCAGAAACAACAGAAATATTCAGTGAACCATGAGGACTAGGTGAAATATTAGGATTAAGTGCATTAATGAGGGATTCAACTTCAATATATTCAGTGTAAAGTGCAGAAATGTCAATGGAGTGAAGTTCACGTGAATTAACTGGATCAGAGACATGAAAAGAAGGAATAAAAGTTGACGAGAAGAACTGAGAGAATAAGTTGGAAATATCCTGCGGAGAATATCTAACGATATTATTCGAGTGGATAGAAGGAGGGACAGAAGAGGAGGACTTGAAGGGTCTAATGTATGACGAGAAGGGTTTCGCATTATTTGCCATAAGTGAACTCTCCAAGCTACTGAAGTAGTTTTTCAGTTTTAGTTCTTTTTTTGCTACAACACGCTGATCACAAAAACGGGCTCTGGATTCTTCAGTACCACAACACTTGAGCTGGCGGTGTGCCTTACTTTTAGTATTCAAGGCACAAAGTATTTGTTTAGTTAGCCATGGCTTCTGCTTTACGTTGCGAAGAGCTTGTAAAGGTGTGAAGTGCTTAATCAACTCATAGAGGTAATTATAAAACTTACTAAGAGCTTCCTCTCACTCCAAGCTATCGAAAAACCTCCAGCCAATCAACCGAGTTCAGTTCAAAGGCCAGAACTTCGTAGCTTTGAAGAAGTTAAACTTTTGAGAAGGAGCAAAAGTACGATGTGTAAAAGGTGCATTTAAGAGATTGAGCGATAATGGCGGGTGACGACTATCAATGTGCGCAAGAGGATTCAATGATAGGTAAACAGAAACATAGTAAAGGGGAAAGTTCGCAAGAACATGGTCAAGTACCCGACCATTAGCATTAGGGATATTATTAAATTGCTTCAGTGAACAGAGTGATAGAAACGAGGAAAGAGATAAAGAAGATGCATCGGTTGATGAAACAGAGAAAGGAAGGTTCTTCGCCCATTGCTCTGTTCCCGAATTAAAATCACCGCATACCAGAATTAAAGATTGCAGATGACGTAAGAAGACATGAGAAAAATTCGTCAAAGAATGTCTCATACACATTACAAAGGGGAGTTACTAGGTATATAGACAGTGAAAACCAATAAAGATGTATTGTTAGGAAGGAAGATCTTGACGATTACACAACCCATAACGGAAAAAGCAAAAATCAGCCCAAAGAGAGCTACGTATTGTATTACTAACAGCTACAAAAACCCCACCTCTATCTTCTTTATTAGCAGAGGCCAAGTCCCGATCACAACGGTAAATATCGAAATCAAGGGAAATTTCCGAGTTTAAGATGTTTTTATTTAACCAGGTTTCCGTAAGATATATAAATGCATCTTTGCTGAGCTATAACGATAAAAAGACCTTATCCAGCTTGGTCCTTAACCGTCTCACATTTTGATAATATACTGAAACATTACAAGCTAAGTTACAGTCATGAAATCTTAAACTACTTCGCAGGTTGCGGTCTTCCCGGTGCACAAAAGGACTTCCTTCTTCTTCAGCTTAATGGTTTAATAAGTACTCCAAGTGGCTCAGCTTCAAGATTCAAAATAGTATCACAATTTGAGGGCACTGTAAGCTTGAAAGAAGCTTCCATTCTGTCCTCCAGATTATCCTTAGTCAATTTGTGGCAATTAATAACTTTAACAGCTGGCTCAAATTTTTTGTAACCGTTATTCTTTAGGTATTCCGCATTTGGATGGTAGCTTAGGCACAAAATAAAGATCTCCTTTTGTGGGGATACGATGACAAGTGGTGGGACTTCTTCATCCAAAATCAGAGTAGCCACAGCCGATGTGTCAACACCAGATGAGGGTGGCAGTCTAGGCGAAGGATTATCTTTGGATTGATTAATGAGGGTCCCAGAAAGCTGTCATGTGTCAGAGTTAATTATTACCAGTGATGTGCTGAGTTGCTGCTGAAGCTACGGGAGAATTTCAACATGACGTAGTAGTCCCAGAATCAGCAGCATGATTCGGGGTTTTAAGAGTCAATATCCACAGCCAGCGACCATTGTCTTCATAAATAGGATTTAAGAAGGAAAATTGAATTAGTAGAGATAGGTTGCGTGTACTTATTAGATTGTAACGTGTATACTGAATATATTCATTATAACATTGGCCGAAGCTTTGCAGGTTGCGATCGAGGAAGAAAAATGATCTGCCCTCATTATATCAAAGTTCATAACGTCCTCTGCTTTTAACAAACGACAAAGCTCTGTAGTACTTGCAAGCAAAAGAATCACAACACTTTTGTGTTACTATAAAAATAAACAGAATTATCCTCAGCACGTATAGGTGGTAAACGAAAAAGTTTGAACTGATGCAAAAGAAAAGGTTGTGCTTTCTATATCGGAAACAGAGTAAATTTGCCCCACGTATTTCGTTATGGTGATGTCTTGACGCCTTACATAACCTTAATAGCCTTAACTCAAAAAGTCATCTTTTAGATTTGAAGTCTGTTCCGGAGAAGCTATTCAATGATTCATAGGACAAACTCTTGTAAATGTGGAAAGTACTACCAGTTTTCAGGATATATGTGAAATCACTGCAGCAGTAATTTCTTCTCAAATCAATTTGAAGTTTCCACGACAAGATCCAATCCAAGAGTTCTCTATTGTTGCCGAGAATTCTTATATACCTGTTGATGGGTTGCTGGGATGCGACTTCTTCTATAAGCACAGTTGTATTATCGACTTCTCATGAAATCTTCTTACAGTTCGAGGTAAAATAGTGAGAATTTAAGTCTTCAGACCATACAAAAACATACATGAGATCAGTTACAAATCTTCAGTAGGTTCAGATCTTGATTCTCCACGATTTTGAAAATGCAAATCTCCTGCAGAATCAGACATAGTTTGATCAATTAATACCCAACCTGAGATTTTATAACCAGCCTTTATGGCTGGTTATAAAATTCAATTCCAATTATTCAACCTCGTTCAATTAACCTTATTGAGGTCCGAGTAGAAAACCCTCAACATTTAGAGGGCATCATGAATCAAAGAGGGCTTTCTCTAGGAGTCATTTTAGGTGAAGCCCTCACTTCTGTCGAATATAACCAGCAACCACTTGTCTCGATATTAAATATGAACGAACAGGTTTAAGAAATATGAGCACCTGAAATCTGCTTCAAAGAAATTAATTCTAGCATTTATTAGCAATTCCTTTGCTGCCCCACCGATATATTGGGGCAACTCCGGCTAAAGCTCCCCGGCCCAAACTAACTCACCCGAAGACGGGCATGGGCGCCACTCGTTTGATTCTCCGAGCCTCCAAAGGGGTCGTCCAAACGAGAAGATGACCGTTTGATTCAAAATTAACACTTGTACAAGTTTTGGGGCTCGCCGCCACTTAGCCGCGAAGATCTCCTTCAAAAAGAAACCCTACCATGCAGAACGAGCTGGAATGTTTCACCGCCTCACAAAACTCGTAGTTTCCCACACCAGGGCAGCTGAAATTAATTGAAACGACACCAACGTTTACTGCACCTGCCAAACACTACCACCTCATTTAACTTTTCCAGATCTTCCTGCCTAGTCAACGTCCCGGGAAAAGAATTCTCGAGCCACACCTTTCATAGCTGAAAAAGAACGTGTTTATATAGTATGGTAGCGAGGAAAGAAGAAGATCTAAAATTATCTTTGCTCGACTTTGAGAAATATTCTGTATTCTATTACAAATTCGATCAATATAAAATAAAATTTAAACCACTTACATTTATTAAATGCCTACTCAAGTAAGGGGCCCCTTTCTTTCGTTTTCTTGAATATCGCCAACGTAAAATTGTCTCATCCCAATTTATCGTTCCAGAATTCAGGGTTCATTTCCAATTCGTAGTGAATGTTGTCGCTCAGTATCGCTCTGTTTATTCCTTCACCGGTTGCTCAAAAACTCCCAAAAAAAGAGAAAGCGCGCCAACTTTCCCGGACTTAAATCACCTCCGTGTTAACGTTTTTCTTCCCGTCCATCAAGAAAATCATGTTTTTGGAGGGGTTTTTCCGTTTGTTGGAGTAGTTCCCCTCGCTTTGATTTCACTTATAACAAGTTCCACTCCATGGTTATCCTAATGAAAATTAAGTGTATTTATTACGCGCTGAATACTCTGAATGCATTTGACTGATAGCTAGAACTGTCAGTTATGTTTAGTTACATCACGACGCGAGATGAGGATTTCGACAAAAGCCCTCGCTTTTCCTTTTTTTTCCTTGAGCCGACGCTAATATTTCTTAGTAATTCTTGTCCCCGCCGATAGTTTAATCGCCGTGTTGTGCGTTGATATATATCAAGCAGTTTCAACTAGTTTCGGTCGTCGAATCTCTCGCCGGGAATGTCACGGTTTTCTTCAATTAGATTTTCGTGGTGGATTATAGCGAATTCGGTGCGAATAAAGTGAATGGTGCGCTTTGGCATGATGTCGTTAGCCAGTTAGGAGAGGAAGTAAGATATTCAGAACTTGTTTCCGTGTTTCTTTCTTGTAGTTTAGCGAATTTATCAGTTTTGGTTTGTTTGAGCTTGCCGTAATTGGCAGTCATTTGTTCATATGCCGAAGTGAGTTTTTAGTTGATATCTTCAAGCACATTCCTAGCCTCTTGTTTGGCTGAAAACTCGTCACAAAGCTTAGCCAATTGTTTTGTGTAGGCGTCACGTAGTTCATCCATTGAACTATCAAACACTGCGCGCGACGCTTCAGCCTTTTGTTTTTCTTAAGCATTAATTGTTGGAACATGGTCAGCTGCTTTCAGTTTCGCACATTCTTCCCGAAGAATTTCAAGAATTCGCTTCTTGTTCTCGGACTCTCGCATCGATTCGTGGATTGACTTCATTCTGGCTTTATGTTGTGAGCTCAACAAATGGCATTCACCGAAGTCCTTTTCATATTCAGAAACACCGTTATTTGAATCTGTTTGTGATGCCTCCAGATTCTGGCATCTTATACGATATTTTTAGCTCCCGATTTAATTTTCGAGCCACTGTGAATTTCTCTTCATCCTTACCACATATCCGTGCATAAGGCTTGTCCAACTTTCGACAGATCACGCAAAAATTTTGAGAGCATTTCATAAATTCGTTTTTTTTTATGTGCTAACATATCTTTCAATTGTTGCGGCTCCAATGTAATGACAATCAATGCTAGTTTTTGCTCTCGGTTTCTTGTGACTTTTGATCGTAGTTAACAGCCAATTCCTCTAGAGCTTGAAGTACTTCTTTCACCTCCTCCTTAGCAAATTCATTTTCTTGTTGCTGCTACTTTTAGTTAACGTTCCGTCTCGAGTCCACGCAAGCAATGAAGTGTTAAATTCGCGAGATTCTTCCTTCGGTATGCGTGCCATTGCTGCCTCAGCAGCATCTCTGGCTCCGTTACTCGGCTCATTACTCTTTGGTGGCATGTATGCTTCTCTGCTGGATCTGCGTGTGTGTGAAGATGTTTGCAGCGGTGAATCATGAAGTCCTTAGGCGGAAGCTCAGTGGCTGGACATCTGATAGGAATGTCGGCTTTAACGACAACCTCACGCTTAAACTCTCTCAAAATCGTTTCCCTGTAAATTTTGACAGCCCTCAGGCTCGAATTTAAATTAGTCGAATTATATACTGCATCAAAATTCATTGGAAGTCTATGTCGGAAAGTAGAATCAATGAAAAGACAAGCAGTATGAAACCTTGATTTGAGAACACCTCTTGTCACATGGCGAGAACAACGATTCTAATTCGGATTTCCTCCCAAAGTTACATGTTATTTTGTTTGCGACGCAATCCCGACTCCTTCGAGGGGTTATATATTTTATTCTGCCACATATGTTGATTAGATGACGAAAGTTTCCGCTACCGTGTGACCTAGCCGTAGTGCCGAGAATTTGCATTTCTTTCCGAGCTCGCGTTGGTTCTTGATGCTTTCGGCACTTGTTACTGCTCGCGTTGTCCATAATGTCACGTGTAAATCGGAAGCAACATGACGTTAAAAGGCAAAAAATATTATGTGGCTTGCTTTCCTTAATCTAACAAGTAGTCATTTCGTGAATGAAAATTTAAATTACTTGCTGTTGGTTACATTATTAGGTATATATGTACCTAAAAAAGTTAATAAAGTGCGGCTCGGTATTGTGTAGGTTTAAATCTTACGAAATCGCATATGGTAGTGTTCAGAGTGAGCAAGACTATAAAATTTCAATATTCACCCGTAACATTTCCCCCTTGCTTCAAGTGGATCTCCCTGAAATTCACTACATTTCTTCGGTTGAAAATATCCTTATTGACTGTTAGAGTCTTACAACGATGGAAAGCCATAATCGATACCTGCTCCTTTCGTAAATCCTCAATACAGATCGACCGCCTTAACCTCGGAATTTCCTAGATCCGTTTTTTCCTCCCGCTATCTTCACACAAACCCTTCAATCTAACCTCCTCTTTATGAGTCTTAAGTCCGTACGAAGAACGCCACTAATACCCTTCTTCCAAACGCCAACTTTTACAGAAAAACTACTCTAATGATCCACATACCTATTCTGACTACTGCTTGTCTCTAAGCTTAGAACTACGTTGCTTAACGAGAGACCCACCACCATCTTAGACCGTTAAATTTATTCTACTCTTTCTTAAAATACTCCCCATGTTAGACACTAACACAAAATTATGTAACCCCCACCATTTTTTTTTGTTTTATATTATTTTATATAGTTTTTTTTCTTTTTTGTTTATGTCTTCTCTTCCACTTTGGACAAAAATATTAACTCTAGTTGAACAAGTCAAATAACCTTTCCTATGACCCTTCACTAATGCACCTTTTCTTCCTGAAATGTGCCTCTCCCTTGATTTTTCCTTTTATTATCCCTAGTTGAATTGAACTAAACTAATGATAACGCCGCTCCATCTATTTTGGCTGATTCTGCTGAGGAAGAAATCAAAACAAAAAGAGAGAAAAAAAAATGTTCCACAACCCAACAAAAGTAAAGGAAAAGGAACAGGGAAGAAATGTGAAAAGGAATGGGATACAGGAAAGGGAACAGGAAGCCCTGTTAGGCCAGAAAAGATGAGGAAGGAACAACTGACATTACAAAGGGTAAATTCATTAGTATATACTCGTGTTTAATTTGATTTCGATATTTTTTCCCCCTCACTTATATATATATATATATCTATTTTAAACTCAAAGTAACTCAAGTTGTGCTAGTATTTTACCCTATTTCTAATTACTATCTACTAATTATTGTCATTCCCATTTATGTATTGTTCTTCCTGATTTCACAATTCTAACCAATAATTTGGTAAAGTTGAAGTATAAATAAACAATCAAATCATGAATCACAAAGTTACATCTGTGATATTCAACGTGACAAGTTCGTGCATAATGACGTTTACCCGGTCTTTTGTAACCTAGTAATATTCTAGTCACTGTTTAAAATATGTTATTAGAATCTGCTACGGAGATACCCAAACGACAATATTTTAAGTCAATAAGTTTTCGAAGGTCAAAATTAAATCAATTTAAGAATTGTTTGGTAGGAAGAATAAATTATTATTGTTTTGATACGCAGTGAGTCGTTTTTTCTTAAAACTTGCGTATTGGTTTCATACTTAGGAGTATTCGCTTGAGCGACCATGCGAATATTGTAAGTATAAAATAATCCACGTTACCCAGGATACCTGCGTAACAATTATTACCTGATATTAAAGAGTCCTAATACCAGTAATATAAGGAAACAATTATTACTTGATATTAAAGAATCCTAAAATCAGTAATATAAGGAAACGAGCTTTGTCTAGAGGTACCTAGCCATCGTTTTAGTCCTGCTTCCTGATTTTTTCAGGGAAATTTTTTACTTTATTTGTAGTGATCCATCCACGTTAAAGATACAACAGTCACGTTATTTATAAACAGAAACAAAATATAAAAGGCTTTACTTTGTATCTAGAAAGAATAAACAAAACTTAAGACTAAATCTAGTCGAAATAGATTCGGAAAATGCAACAAACAGAATTTGAAGAACACAGCGAGCAGACAGAAGAATGCAGTGTTAAATTGAATTTTAAGGCAAGACTGAGTGTGGCCAGAGGCGATTCAAGCAAATCGATTTATGATACAGAATGTGCACCATCCGATACTAGTAGCAAGGAATATTTAGATTTGAATTAAATTATTGCCAAATTACTACAAGAAGCATTCAACGCTGAGCTTAAAACCAAATCTGGAGGATCAAAGAATAAAGTTTTCAAATACCAGCATGGTAAACAATTCGATGAAGACGATTTGGAAGGTTACACGGGTTTTAAAAGTGATAGCTACGACGAACCCATTGTATTCGATTGGGCTTGTACGGATATCAAACGGGAAAAATTGCCTACAAACTATGAGTCCATTCTATATTTACCAAGGCACAAAAAGTTCGATGCGGTTGAAAAGGAATTATCCAAATTATCCTTTGAAAAATTTCTCTGCAGAGACTGCAAGTTTAACGCGATCAGACGAAACAACTCGTTCTGCGTGGTAGGGTTTCTTTTTGAAGATGATTTTTACGGCTAAGTGGCGACGAGCCGCAAAACTTGTACAAGTGTTAATTTTGCTCCGGAGGGTCGTCTTCTCGTTTGGACGACCCCTTAGGAGGTTCGTAGAATCGAACGATTGGTACCCATGCCCGTCTTCGGGTGAGTTAGTTTGGGTTGGTGGAGCCTCAGCCGGAGTAGCCCTAATATATCGGTGGGGCAGCAATGGAATTGGTAATACACTCTGAACCAAAACGGTGACCAAAATTAAACCAGCACAAGTAAATCTAAAATAAAATATAAATCTCTACATCAAACATTTGGCAAACCTAACAATTAATGTAAGTCAATTAAGTACCAATATCGAAAAATTTTACTTGAAAAGTCTGAAGACTGAATCACCTTAGTATTGAAGAAATAAAATCGATTCAAGAGATTTCTTCCGAGTGCTCCAATATATTCCTTTTGCAGGGAGACCCATTGATAAGCCAGAATTTGTGCCAACATGAAATTAACCTTACAGATTCTCGACCTTTATCTGCGACAATCTACAGGTATCTTGAAATCAACAAGGAAGAGGCAATCGAACAAATTGGAAAAATGCTCGATCAAAGTATTATAAAACTATCGAATAGCCCATGGTCAGCAACTCTTGGGTCGTCCCAAAGAAACAGGATGCATCAAGTAAAATTTAGTGGAGAGTTTTGATCGATTGTTGAAAATTAAATAGCATCACTGAATCGGATGTTTTCCCGATTCCCAACATAACGGAAATATTGGACTTATTGAGCGTTTCTAAATATTTTACAATTCTCAATCTTGGAAGTTGTTTTCATCAAGCTGCAAGTAAACAGCTTTCTCTACATCTTTAGGTCATTATGAATACTTGAGAATGCCGTTTGGACTGAAAAATGCTCTATCGACTTTCCAGCGCTTGGTGAATACAGTTCTTTCCAGGCTACAAAGGATTCAGTTCTATTAAAGATCACCAATTAAAGCTCAAAAATTTCTTTAAAAGAATCTGGAAAAGCTTATTAAAGTTAGAACCGGCAAAATGTGAATCCATGCGAAACGAAGTCTTGTATTTGGGCCAAATTATCTCCAGGGAAGGAGCCTAACCTAATCCTGAAAAAATAAAAGCTGTTAAAAACTTTTTGTTCCGATAAATCTAAAATCTATAAAATCCTTTCTGGGAGGATATTATAGAAGGATTTACGGATATTATAAAAGATTAATAGAGAAATTTTCTGAACTAACGAGCCCTCTCACCAAACTTCTGCGTAAAAATCAGAAATTTCATTGTCACAAGATTGAAATAATGCATTCAAAACTCTTAAATCAAAACTTGTCACCACTCTTATTGTACCGTATCCTGATTCCACTAAAAAATTCATTCTTACAACCAATGCATCTAACGATGCAATCGGCACTATTTTCAATCAAATGGGCAATTAAAAAGTCGGTTTTTCCATCTCTTATGCAAGCTGTACTCTCAGTAGATCCGAATCCAACTATAATACCACCGAAAGAGAGCTATTAGCTATTGTCTGGGCAATTCATACTTTCAGATTGCACTTGTACGGAAGAAAATATACAATTATAATTGATCGCCATCCCCTTATTTGGTTGAAAAATTGTAAGGACTCAGGCCATTTTGTAAATACGTCGATGTAGGAAGCAAGTCAAACATATGACTAGATTTCTGCTGCATGCAAAGTCAATCAGACACTGGCCGTCTGCTTCATCGTGGAGGCTATATCCTCCAGTCGTTCTCCGAAGAGGTAGCTCATTGCCAACCTTAGCGATGAAATCACTCAGAATAATTTTTGCGTCGTTTGTAGGCAATGGGTCAACTAATTTTTCCAAGGTATTGTAGAACGTTTCTTTATTTCTTCGCCCTTTTCTTCGGTTGGCGCCTTAACGTTTATCAGTCAGATATTGAAAAATGTCACTTTTATATGGATCACACACATCCGTTTGTCTATTGTCTTAAAATCAGTAACGTGCAATTTGAACTCCCTATCCATAATGAAGGCCACTCCAAATTTTCGTTTTTCAGTAGGCTTCCCACTTTTGAATATTGTGTGGGATCTCATGTCTTGAATGTCGTTTCCAGTCCAATTCGTTTCCTGGATTATCAGTATTTTTAATTGATATTGACTGGCCTGTTGCAAAAGGTTCTTAACAGCGCCAGAGTAATTAAGTAGTCTGACATTCCAGGAACCAATGCCGTAGTCCTTTTTTCGTTTGCGGGGTCGTTGCCGTGAGTTCAATCTATGCCAAGGCCTGTCTGCATGTTTCGAAACATTTTAAGGTTTTCTAGGGAGGGGGGGTTAGCCCTTCGCCCAACCTCCACTCCGGCGGCATGGTTATTACGTCAATTCCGTTATCAGGTGCCAAAGATTTGCCTTCACCCTCTTACGTCCTCACAAAGGAGGTCTAAGTAGGATTTAGTAGCAGAACTTTAGATGTATTTACAGTTATTAGCATCAACATCATCATTTATCAGTCTTGAAAGATTGGTCGAACAGCTTGATAAATATCATCAATACTCGTACTTTTAAATGATCTTGAATATACAGTTAAGTCTGATATTAAGAATATCTATTAAATTTCGGAAGTTATTAAGATAAAATACTGGTGCAACCCGATCGATTATCCGACCAGACCTAGTTAGACAGCAACAACTTCACAAGGGCAATTGGGAGGGACCATACCGAGTTACAAAGCGAATCAACGACGTCGTATACCGAATACAGGAACATCGTAAGCCGAGAGCTAAAATGAAAATCGTGCATCTGGACCGTCTTGCCCCATATTACACCCAGGGAGAATTGACTACAAATAGCGACACATCTTTTCGGGGCGAAAAGAACTGAGGTGGGGGCAGTGTTACATGTACAAATAATTACATGTACAAATAGTTCTGCAAGCTGCTGTCGCAATTGTTTTCATAATCAACGTCAACAAATGAATTTACTCGAACCCACGAGAACCCAACAAGCATGATCAACATCTGCAAGTGACGTCACTCCATTCATTAATTTGCTCGAATCTACCAGGTACCTCTCGGTAGAACATTCGATAATGTACGAGAAATGGGTGAATAGGTAGAGACCCTATATAAAGGCGAGCTGAATGAATGGGGAGATTGAATCATTCATTCGACCGCGATAAGAACTGCGATAGTATGTGGGAAGTGATTTTCGTAATAGTGAAGTGATTTAGAAGACAATTGCGATAATAAATTTATGGACAAGTGTTAGAATCTTAATAGTGAAAATTAAAATTAGTGAAAGTGTTAACCGACTATTGTGCATTTTATTTAATTCATTAAAGCATTCGGGTTTGAGTGCAATTCAACGGGGATGGTCTGCAAAAGCTCGGCAGCTGGGCCTCTTAGAGCAAGAATCAATGCAGTTGCTCGTTCCTGCTCATTCCAGTGATTTATGCGAGCGGCTGCTTCGAATTGGGTTTTGTAAATAGTCCAGACCGTTTGCCCATCGAATATTGGTGCTTGCACATTTCTAGATGAGCTTTGCGTTGCGGTTATAATTGGGGCTGGTGAGGTGGTTACTACTGCCTTTGCTGCTTCGAATTCCTTTTTCATATTTTCCATCTCATTGTTGATTCTCTCCTCGACCTGGCTGACCTTTTCCTCGACCTGGTAAACCTTTTCCTCGACCTGGTCAACCTTTCCTCGACGCCTTTAATTTGTTTGTTGAGACTACCGAGCTCCGCTTTTATTTCGGTTGACTGTTTCTCCAGCTTCTGTGTGATGTCTGCCTTGATGTCTGCTGTGATTTCGAATGCTTGTTGGTCTAGCTTCGCTGATTGTTCATTTAGCTTCGTGGTTAAATTGGATGACTGTTGTCGCTGCTCTTGCTGCATCAGCATTAACATTTGCATCAGCGCATTTTCTGGTTCCTTTGTTTTTTTTGTTTCTGCTTCACCACCTGCTGCGCCTTTTTCTTCATCTGAGGGCTCACCGGAATCCAGATACGCACCTTCCGATTCAATTGCGTCACGCAAGCGTGCAATCAGTGTGGCCTTTGTACCTTGCGTAGCCAGGTTTCGCTGTTCCAACTCTTCCTTGAGCTCCGATATGGTCAATTCATTAATTTTTAAGCTTAAGCTTCGTGGCATTTTTAATGTTTCTTTAAATTTTACTATTGTGCACTATAAAAATGTTCAAATTTTCACTTTCAAAATTTTTCTATCGCACTTCTGACACCATTGTCGCGTGTTATTGGTTCGCGGCCTATAATTTTAACGTTCCGGGAAAATGAAAACGCAATGTCTTTTAATTTAAGTTAAAAGAGTTTATTTAATTAAATAAAATGCACAATAATCGGTTAACACTTTCACTAATTTTAATTTTCACTATTAAGATTCTAACACTTGTCCATAAATTTATTATCGCAATTGTCTTCTAAATCACTTCACTATTACGAAAATCACTTCCCACATACTATCGCAGTTCTTATCGCGGTCGAATGAATGATTCAATCCCCCCATTCATTCAGCTCGCCTTTATATAGGGTCTCTACCTATTCACCCATTTCTCGTACATTATCGAATGTTCTACCGAGAGGTACCTGGTAGATTCGAGCAAATTAGTGAATGGAGTGACGTCACTTGCAGATGTTGATCATGCTTGTTGGGTTCTCGTGGGTTCGAGTAAATTCATTTGTTGACGTTGATTATGAAAACAATTGCGACAGCAGCTCGCAGAATTATTTGTACATGTAATTATTTGTACATGTAACAATACTCATCTAAGAATCGATAAATGATCTTCGTTGTTTTTTCCAGGTGCTCGAGGATATTGATTACAATTTATATCATTTGATACCCTCACCTATACCTCACACCAAATAAAAATCTTAGACTTAAATTGACTCTTTTTTCAAGTACCTGGCTATTTCTGCAAATAAATTGCAATATGCGCAACTGCAGACAATTAAATCCTGTAAACGATTAGTATACGATAAATATATTTGTGAAAATTAGATCATCTATTCCACCCTGAATAAACCCAATCGTGGAAACTCTCTACTTACCAAAATCAATAAAAATATTTTGAATGACTGCTCCACAAAGACCCTGAACAGTGAGATTGAAATATGACAAAAATTGGTGAAAAATAACTGGATGTTGGTGTTAAGCGAACCACATATACTTACGGTATACTGTAATAATACTATAAAGAATGTAGAAATTTTTAACACAGGTATCCTTAATCACGGACTCACCTTTTTACCAATAACGAATTCATTTCATACTATGCAAACACCATTTCTGGACTCAATATAGTAGAAGACAACTATTGCAGGTAAACTAAAATAAACAAAATTGGACTTAAACATTGCATAACATAAACTCGATGATCTAAATGAACAGGTCAATCAATTACACATATACAATAGATATGTTGCAATAATATATCGACTCTCGCCTTTGATTTCATAAATGTCTAAAACACATGCTTCCAAATCGCATGAGAATAAACGGTGGATGTTGTTGCAGAGCCAACACAATTAATCAATATAATTCACCAAGAGATCAGGTCCAAATGGAACAAATTTCTGTATCCGATGATGCATCCACTATTTTACCTCCGAAAACCATTCCAGGACTTTGAATCTAGATTCAGACCATCCGTGGTAAAACTTCACCACGACGAATTCTAAATTAAAAAGGTAAATTCGTCCTTTCTAAGGGCGGTATTTTTATGGACCCTATGCTCCACTCACTCTCATCTAAACCGCATTTACATGTTTTTTTTTGTGGTAGGGAGGTGAATGCCATTTACGCACAGAGTGTGGGACTCCCATGCTCGCAAGAAGGCGACTGGACTACACACTAAACATCTTCCCTGTCAATCTGAGAACCCAGCCTGGAACCGTTTGACACATTACTTTGGACTAGGTCTTGTTTTGTTACGCCATGAGGTGCCTTCAAGCTGGGTTATTCCTCTTCTAGCGGGAGGGAAAAGGGGAAGAGGAAGTGCCAGACAAGCGATCCCCCCAGCCCCAATGCCCTTTCATCTTTAAGGACTGCCCGAACATAATGGGCCACCTGGTTCTATTTGTCAACCGATTCGAGCATCACTGCGACTATATTATCTAGGGTGAGCTCTCCCGTCACCCTGTAGAGGTCCCTTTGCAGCCTGTCCCATTTTATGCATGTGAAAAATGTGTGGCAGGCATAGACTTCCTCTTCAGGGCAGTACCGACAGTCAGGGGACCATGACTTAATAATCTTGTGCAGGTAGGACTGAAAATACTCTAGCCCGCTCAAAAGCTGACTCAGATAGAGATCAGTCTCACCATGCTTTCGTTTTAGCCACTGTCTTACATCCGGAATAAAGCGCACAGTTCACTTTCCCTTCGTGCAATTCACCCAAGGGTGTTGCCAATCGTTGAGGGAGTACTGTCTCTTCTTGCAGACAACCGTCTACCTCGCATCCTCCTTTCGACGCGGTAAAAAAGACCACTGCTCTCTAGCAAAGAGGGTGACAAGTATCACGCCTTCAATGACTTTCACCGCCGAATCAGAGACTGTCGGATACGAAGATGCAATCCCCAGTGCTCCTCTTCTCTGTACCTGTGCCAGGCGTTTAGGGTAAACTGAGAGCGTCACCACATCTACTTATTACAGTAGCACTGACCTTCCAGCATTCATCAGTAGGCGTCTTCTTGTTGGGCTGGGTCCCTCTACATTGGCCACAAGTTAACTCAGAAACAATACTCCCGAAGCAGCCTTCTCAGCCGTTGCCCTGATTTGCTCAGAGAAATTAATTTTCGAGTCGATCAGTAGCCCCAGGTACTTCACCGCCCGTTCCGATTCGATTTGTATGTCTCCAATACTGGTCATCCTTACTCTAGGGATTCTCTTTTTGTCAAGATGACCACTTCGGTTTTCTCCAGTACTAAACTGGACCCGCGAGCAGTCATCCAGTCCCTCACTCGGCGCATTAGAATACCTAGCCTAAGTTGCACTTGTTCAACGGTGCGTCCAGCGACCAGAGCCGCAGAATCATCCGCATTGCCGATCAAGCGCGACTCATCTGGCATCTCCAGTCTCAGTAGCCCGTCGTAAGACACGTTCCACAGGTCTGAACCAAGGATGAATCCCTGAGCAACACCCGATGTTACAGTCATCCTTCGTTGGCCATGTGTCGTATTGTAGAGCAGGCTTCGGTCTTTTAGGTAGTTCCTCAAAAGCCGCATTAGATTTTCTGGAACTTGAAAAGGGTTTTCCTGCATATCCAGAATATCCACCCATCCATCGGAGTCAAAGGTGCTCCTGACGTCGAGTGTCACCCACAGGACGATCCATCGCTTTGTGCGACTATGCGCCTCTGCCTTTTGGACCGCACTCACCACATCTGCAATCGCATCAATAGTAGAACGTCCTGCTCTAAAGCCGTACTGCCGAGGAGGTAGGTCTCCGGCAGCATGAACCGTATCAGTGAGCACTTTCCCAGCCGTGTCTAGGATGCATAACGGGCGGTATGCAGGTGGCGATCCGGGGTTCCCCTTCAGCTTGCTGATCAGCAGAGCCTCGCCACCTTCCATCGTACCGGGAAAACCCCGTCCCGTAGGTAAGCGTTGAATGTACTGAGCAGCAAGTCAAGACAATGGTGATACACAAACCGCAACATCTCAGCCGGAACACCATCTGGACCTGGAGCCTTCCTCGCTTTCAATGAAAGGACTGCCTCCTCCAGTTCCGGCTATGTGAAGAGTGGACATTCGACTACTGTTTCACGATGGACAGCGTCAGTACGGACGGGATGGACGGGGAAGAGTGCCCGCACTATCTCATCTGTCTTTTCAGCATCATACATATATACAAGGCTTCCGTAGGGCGCCAAGCTTCCGTATAACTAGCTTGTAGCCAAGCCCCCACGGATCCTTTTTCACATTGTCCACTAGGTCTTGCCAACAGTGAGCGTTGCTATTGTTAATTAATTTGCGAAGGCATTACCTGGCAGACTTGTTTACTAATGAAGCTTAGTTTTTGACTAAAGATAGTCTAAAGTCTTGAACTTGAAAATAGAGAATTGACGTAAGTTAATTGCGTTCTTTGTGATTTACGAAAAGTATCCACAACAATATGTTCAATGTCAATTTACTTCCCGCGAGATAAAAGGAGAGTAGTGTGGAGCAAATTGTGCTCCTACTGCAAATAGAAATTTTCATAATTATTTAAAATCGGAACAATTAACTCGTTGCTAATTTAGTTTGGATTAAACAATTATTTTATAACTTATCCAATGTATGTAGTTCATTGCTACATCTGCTTGGGTTATTTAAAGTAAATAATTATCAAGTGCTGTCTTCGCGCTGGACAATTATCCTATTAAATACATCATTTTTCACCGAGCAAACTTATATAGGTGCAACGTATCATTGGATTCAACTGGACACTGGCGTGAGAGGACAGTTATACATTCGACTGTCCTAAACCATACACATGCCTCCCATCATTAACCACAAGGAGATCCAACATTACACACAGTGACATACCAACGTCAGTCCTAAATTGGATTATCGTCGGTATAAATCACGGATTGTTAATGTTGTTTACGTACAAACCAGACCCCACTTTGTTTTGAGCTCAGACGTGGTGTTACGGTCTCCGTCAAAAAGATAGCAGTTGGGGTATATATTGAGGCATTGTATCCTTGGATGCAACAAGCTGGTTAGTATGGGGCACCAACTAGGAAGCACTCTTATGGTGTCACCATTAATATTTGATGCAGTCCAACATGAGAACAATGAAATCAATCAGCAGAGAGCTCAAATACATTCGATAACTTTTCACTTCCATTCTTGAGCTAATCGACGTCGACATTGTGACCCAGCTTCTTGTTCCTTGTTCATGTATGAAAATGTAGGGGTTGACAATAAAGCTGAGTAATAGTGATGCTCTTGCATTCAACAGTTGAATTCACTGTGACAAAAAATAATTAAGTCACGACGATTATATGTAATATCAAATTGAAGCGTGTAATCCGATTTCAGAGTGCCACGCGAAATGTACGTCTGGCTTTTTCACTCAACGTTTGGAACATCTCAAAATGAATTTCCTCGACAACAAATGGTTTATACTACTTCCAAAGAAGACATCTATAGAGTCCGACTATCTGGTTAGTTGCACTATCCAGGGCCTATAGTGGGTCCTCCTGACGTCGTTAAACTTGAAAACTAGTCCGAGATTGTAATCTGAACCAAATTTATTGTAGTCCTTCCGGAATGTAAGTACATACATATGCATGTCGAAAGTCGTTTATCATTGGTGCCATGCAGAACAGTTCGTCCTGCTCGAAAACACTGAATAGAGGTAGTGGCTGGCGCAAAAAATCTACCCAGAGGCCACACAAATGCAACTCTTTCCAAATGAATCCCACGACGGTAGCACGTGTCTCTGACAAACGCCTTTAATCCGCTTATCTGGTAATATCTCGTTCTTTTTCAAGAAAATTGAAAATAGGCCACTCTCTCTTTCTGCAAGCGTTCAAGGAGTCGCTTTTACAATGAACACAGAAGTTGTGTTTGATGGTTTCCGTTTCGAATTCGAGGGCTTTCGAGGGAAATAGATCGACCAGCGATTGGTTGAAGACAAGTCCAAGCACAGGTATTACCCTTAAGGCACTCGAGTGGAAAGTGCCGGGCGCATAAATTAGTTCTGGTTGGAGGACGTTGAACATTTGTGCTTTGCTCTCTCTCCCTGGTTGATGCTTTTCGTACTCTTATGGGACCGACTGACGACTCGAACTACTTTTGCTTACTTGTGGGAAGGGGGAAAAAAGAATTGATTCACACTAGCACCTGGCCCAATTAAATTTTCATTCCTTTAGTTTTTGTTTTCTCCATAAGTCCCTTAAAATTACAACGAAAATCGATATTAAAATTTCTCGGATTTATTCAAATGGTCTTCGCAATTTTCCTTTCGTATTTGAAATTCCTGGATCACACTAAATCACCTCGGAGCACATTTTCGGCCCGTAAATTAAGATAAACGAAAAATTCTATTAAAAAGCAGGTTTGTTGAATACAGGGACTTTTCCCATCCTTTAAAAATTATACCAACGGCATCATGCACTGCTTGTTCAGTTCTTGTGTTCTTTTTAACAAAACCAAAACATGGGCTTCCTTGCGTGATGTTAAGCAACATTCTTCAGTCGTGGCACGTGGATGAATGTTTCTACGAATATGTCTTCGTAGGCATGCGATATGTAACATATGCTACAGTGTTCAATACTTCCGTTCTGACTGACTCATTTTATTCGAGAGTGTCGAATGCAGCTGTGGTAAAGGTGGCGTAGTGTTTTATCATTTTGAGTCAAGGCAAGTGATTACGTAGAATTTTTCGGAAGAGTGCCTTACGGTGATACTTGATACGACACTGAATATGAATGATTGCTAATAGAGGGAGATTATTTTGTTCGTCGTTCGCTTTTATTTTAAATACTAAAATGTACTGATTGTGTGTAGGCTGTCGAGAGAAATTTCAGTATTGCGGAGAGTAATTTAAATACTCACAGTAAGTCACTTGGGTATTCGTACAGAGCCAAACATATCTTAAGTTCTGTAGATAATTCAGTTTTTGACCCTGATTATCTTAAAAAATTTGTACTGCAATATATGTCAGCATATTTGCACTTATTTAGAATAACAATTTTTGAAACAGATCAAGAAGAGAATTAAGTTTGTAAACAAATTTTTAAAAAACCTCAAAATTTATGTCACTTGGTTATTCCTACAGTTTTCAATGCCCTGGTACAATGTATTTTACCATTACTTTTCTGATTCATAATAAACAATTTGATATTGCAGTTTTATGCTTGCAAGCAAGAAGTTTATTCGCCGATTGAGCGGGTTCGGATGAATATTTACGAAAAAGTGAAAAATGGGTCGTAAACCAAAAACTACCTCCATTGCGATCCGGGGATTAGCAATATCGCATCATGATGCCAGTAAACTATCGCGTGAGATCGCGAATATCGTTAATAAAAATCATTCTACAATGTACATATATATTGATTATTAAACGCTTTACAACCGAAAACCTTGTTGCAGATAAGAACTAGTTGGGTAGACAGACTTACGTTCATATCAGACGGGGTTTGTACTCAATTCACAAAATGCAATCACCAACAACGAATAATATCAAGAAACATGTCAGAGATTTGCTCATTTAAAAGAAAATCCATTGTTTCTCCATGTTCAACTAACAAAAATCACTCAAATCATGAAATCCTAAAAGCACTCATGTCATCGATCTTATCTGAAAATTTTAAGAAGATCAAATCAAAACTGCAGTGTCTGGTTCGATGGAAAGTCCATAAAATAATAAAATAGTGTGTTATATTTATTGTAATTGGAGAAATTTCAAATGGATATAACTTCCGTGAATATGATATTAATTTCATAAAACTAACAGAGTATTAGGACCTTGTGTAAGGTTGAGTTTAAGGCATCAATACGATTTTATTGGAGAAAATGTGAAATTCGAAAATCATACTATTTTTAATAAAGTTGAACGAATTTTGGCTACTGAGGTATTTGTTATTTTTGTGCTCATTAATATCTCCTTTAGTAATTTTCTTCAGATTTTTTAGATCACACGTCTCCATTCGCGAGGGGAAAACACATTTTTCGTGCTCCCAATGAAGCAAAAACTGTCAGTTTCAGGACTATTTTGAAAAGCTCTCATTAAGATCTTTCATTTGATACTCATATCGGCTACCTTTGGTGAAATTTTTTTTTTCAGAGGCCACTCCCCTGAACTGTTATCATCGATCCATGGCATCAGCATTTTTTTCGAACCCTAGAGTGGCTACAAAGCCCTTTTGCTAGGAGCTCTCTCCTGCCTCCTCGACTTGTTTTACATATGAGTATTAATGAAAGGTACTCATCCTCAGTCATTCATTAAATTGAATCAAGTGTTAAAAGCACGCACCTTAAACGTTGAAGTTGGGAAGAAATATCTCAAAATTATTCAATCTTCGCATTTAAAACAGCCACTATTTTGTTTTACGATTACTGATACCACTAAATGAACCAATTCTCAAATATATTCATGATACACATCATTCCTGAAACTTTCATGCAAATCGTAGCAGAGCTATAGTGTCTGAGTCGGTAAGAAGCGCATATTGTTCCATAACCAAATGTTTCCATTGTAATACAGCGCATATCGCTCCATACTAATACAGCAAAATTCAAGCCGGTATAACTTTGTTAAATACAATCCGATCTTTATGAAACTTGCAGGACAGGTCAATCTTGTAAATAGTCATTTGTATACGTTTGGTTGAATTTAAGGGTACAGTTAAGATTTTATTCAAGAAAATGTAAAATCGATAAATCATACTATTACTAAAAAAGTTGAGTGAATTTCGACTTCTCAAGTATTTATTATTGTTGTACTCATAACATTTCCCTTCCACCTGATCCCGCGGTACTGATACGGCAGTTTTAAGACTTGTTTTGAAAAGATTTCATTGAGACCTTTCCAACGACACCCCACTCGACTACCAATGGTGAAAATTTTTTTTTGAATGGTCACCTCCCTATATGGGGAGGCCCCCTTAGGCCCCTTTGAAAAATTTTTCCACCCCAAAACTTTCAAGAAGTTGCCACTTCTCACCTTTCCACAAAGTTCCATGGCTGTAACTTCTATAGTTTCAGAGAAAAAGTGCTGTGACATACAGACGGACGGACACAGGTCGCGATTGCAATAGGGTTTTGTATTTTAGTACAAAACCCCTAAAAAAAGCCTCATGTTTTTGTTGAATGAGCATGAGAGTCGTTGGCTGGTTCGAAAAATTTGTGGAAATCCTACATTAAGTGCGGTTAAGTTAAGCAGCATTCAAGAAAGCGGGTGTGTGCAGAAACTACGAGTATACGGAGAGTACTGAGGACAGTTTGTTATAGCAGATAAGTGGTCAGAAAAAAACTATCTCTATCGGAGAATACCTTGCCAAGAATGCCAAGTTTTGCAACAACGTTAATATTTTAGTTGAGTTCAAATTTAACATATTTAGCTCAGATGAGCGCATGATGGTTTGGAGAAAGCCAATTGAAGAACTTCATAATGGAATAATAGATAAGATTGTTTACCCTTATATATATTTATTTATATATATATATATATATATATATATATATATATATATATATATATATATATATACTCATAAATATATAAAATATAATGCATATATAAATATTATATATATATATATATATATATATATATATATATATATATATATATATATATGTATATATGTATATACTATATGTATATACTATATATATAACTACGAGTATATAAAACGGCGATTCATAACAAGTGTACACATTTTTGTCGAGAAAAAAAGTTTTTGTGAAGATTGAGCTGTAATGTTTAAAAGATATAGTCCCTTGCAATTAAATATGAAACATTACTTCGGGCATATGTGCACCTCGTGCTGCTTTACAGACTATCAAACAATGATTGTAATTTTCGATGACATTTTCGCACATTTCCGGCGTTATTAGGCGTATGAAAAAGTCACAAGTGGTCAAATCACACGATCTCGCCGGCCAATTTATGTTTGCACTGGCGATTCATTATTTTGGTGAAAAGTTTTAACAATAACAAAACGTTTGCTTGATGTGTATGATGTTATGTTATATTATGAATTACGCTTTATATATATATATATATATATGTATATATATATATATATATACATATATATATACATATATATATATATATATATATATATATATATATATATATATATATATATCTATAAACAAATTTATATATATATATATATATATATATATATACATATATATATATATATACATATATATATATATATATATATATATATATATATATATATATATATATATATATATATATATATATATATATATATATATCTATATATATATATATATATATATATATATATATATATATATATATATATATACTCGTATATATATATATATATATATATATATATATATATATATGTATATATATGTATATATATATATATATATATATATATATATATATATATATATATATATATATATATATATATATATGTGTTGAATCAAGACTCTTTTGCCTTGACCTTTCTGAACTTGGGCCCTATGCCAAGTTCCGTTACTCCAGTGCAATGTACTGGCGTAACTTTATTTGTAATTATTGGCCTTATGCCAATAACTAATACGCATGTTTTGTATTTCGCACAAGTGCATAAACTTGTAGAAAATATAATTGTGTTGATTTGGTTGGCCTTATGCCAATTACACCAACTTATCCCAGTTCTTTACTAGGATACGAGTAGTTTTAATTTTGCACAAGTACATAAACTTGTACAAAATAATTGCTGTTAGGTAGTATAAATGAAAACACACGCCTTGACTATTCGATTTCAAGTGAAGTTTATTTTGTGTATCAATCTTTTATATTAAAACTAAGTATATCGTAGAGTTGTAATTCCCACGCCAAGAAATGCAAACGCAACGAGATTCACCTATTCTAAAATAGGTAGATCACGTTGCATCCACATCTGAATCTTGTCTAGCGCCCATTGACAAGACATGTCGAGGCGCGCTAGACAAAACAAGTGTCAATTACAGCTCCACGATGCACGTACAATTTATTGTCTTGAAACAAGAACTTTAGGAATTTTGATGTACAATGATGAACTTTAGGTGGTGATATCTATGAGAATCAACATATGGGAATTTTGTTTTTCTGTAATGTCGAATTGCTGACCAAGATATTTTCGATGTTGAGTCTCATAGACATCACTTCACATTGGAATTTGCTACATCCTCCCCGGCGTTGAACGGTCCGTTCAAACTTCTGCTTGGCTTACTGGTAGGCTGTGACATCGAGGTCAAGGGACGGGTCTTCGAGTACGGGAGCGGCATAGAAGATGTTTGAATTTGTATGTGAGGAAAGCGATGAGAGCAATGATTGAACCAAGGCTGATATATCCCACCGAGTAATGATGAACATCGTGCGTGTCGAGCTCGGTGGAATCGGAGAAATCCTGCGCCTGCAGTTGAGTTTTTAATGCGTCGATTTCAGCTGCATATGTCTGATGGTGGCTAGACGTTTTATTTGGAATTCCCAATAGCAACGAATCGCTATTTTTGCCGATGTGAGCCTTTGTGTAGGACGTTCCAAAATTACAGAAATAAGTGCGGTGGCCTTGAATGGTTGCAGTGTCGGATTTGAGTACGCAGTCTGATCTCCCTGATCCTGCCAAACTCATTGTGGACGTTTCCGTTACATACGACATGAAGTGTCGTCCGGGTTTTGAGAGCAAAAATCCATTTGTTGGAATGAGTTATCTGATCCCAAATCGACGGCATTTTGATTTCGGTTAAGGCACATTTGGTAGAGGGTGGTATGTCCTTTAAAAGTATAACTTCACAGGTACTGATGTTGGCCACCTGATGGTATAATGGATGAGACTGTTTACATAAATGGGTCGTTGGTTCCATCCAGCTGCAAGACTTGTTCTGCTTGTTCTGTGAGCGGATAGTATACGTCACGATGAGGACTTACAATTAAGTAATTAGAACTGGCAAGTATTGGCATAAGCCAGTTGTGTTGTAGTGTTGGAATTGGAAACAGCTTGAACAGATCAAATGTAGCTACGTTAATAAGTGGGACTTCCAATTCAAATATAACGAAGTCTTTCGTAATTTTTGCATCAATTGATGCCACCTTGAATAATTGCAGGTAGTTTTCACGTACTACAGGTAGGTGCTGCGCCTCGGGTAAGTGGTCTTTTATGTTGGCTATTTCTTCGCTCAATTGTTGCTGCGATAGTAACAACGGGTTAAAATTTCCGTGTTCTGTATCAGTGATTACGTTTATTATGGAGGCCTGGATTCTTTGTAGATTGAAGGTGATCAAAGTCATTTGAAATGACAGAGTTATGATCAGATTAGTGACCTTATCTCGGCTGGATTCACTGTTGGGAATCTTCCCTTCATTGGACAATCGGTCTAGTTCCGTCTCTATTGCCATGAATCTTTTCTGCATGGTTTGCTCACTCTTTCCAATTATATTTAATGTCGAATCGATGATGTATGTCTGATTTTTTAAAAGAGAAAACATTTTTTCCTGATTGCCCTTTACACTGTTGATTGTGTGCGACATTTGATTAGCGTACTCCTCGTCTAATACGCCAAACAGGGATTTGGCCACACTTCCCACTGTATTGAATGCTCCTCTTTTTGATCTATGCTTCAAAAATTTATTTATGGTTATAAGCTCACTTTGTATGTGGCTGAAATGGGTTATTAGTTGTACGCAACCAGTCTTGTAGTTTCCTCGATCGCAGAGTTGTTGCAGCAGCTCCGTCCCGTTTTGTAATATCGAGAACTCGGCCCAGTATGGCTGTAAGTCATAGTAGATCAACGATTTCCATTCGCTCGATGATAGATATGCATGACCCAATGATTGGAAATGCAAACCTGGATTAGGACCAATAGATGTTGTTTTAATCTGTTCCGTGTTTGCCATAGGAACAAGTAGGCAGGCCAACAACATTGATATAATTGATGCTCCCTTGATTCGTTTTTTGGGTTGATCCCTGGAGCTACCCGCTTCTATGTCGTCTTCTGAGACTGATCGTTTTCGAGGCTCAGTGAATTCTTCATCAACGCATGTGACTTCCTCTATCGGGAGAGGGGCAAGCCTATTGATAGGTCTTTTGAATATGCCGGACGATGTTTTTACGTCAGCCACACGAACACAGCCGTCGTCGCCTCTATAAACCTTGATAATTTTGCCCAATGGCCATTTCATTACAGGCGTGTTGTCTTCCTTGATAATAACGATTAAACCTGGTTGACCATTCTGACTGCTTTGGTTCCATTTCGAACGCTGTTGTAGTTGGTTCAAGTATTCGTCTGACCAGCGCCGCCAAAATTCTTGTTTAATATGGCGTACAAGTTTCCATCTGGTAAGCAATCCACCCTTCAGTGGTTCTGCTAGGGGATCTACAGTAGCGGTTAAAGGCTCTCCGATGAGGAAATGTCCCGGTGTTAGCGCGGTGAGATCGTTTGCATCTGTTGGTAGCGGTGTTAATGGCCTTGAGTTGAGAATGGCTTCGATTCCTACCACCAGTGTTTGTAATTCCTCGTAAGTTAAAGTTGCTGCTGATGTGCCTCTGAGCAGCAAATATTTTGCCGATTTAACAGCGGCCTCCCACAGCCCACCAAAATGAGGTGCACGAGGCGGTATAAAGTGGAAGTCAATGTTCTGGTCATTACAAACAGCTGCAATTTTTTCTTGCGATTTAACGGAGTATAAGGACAACGAGAGTTCTTTGAGCTGATGATGTGCTCCCACGAAGTTGGTTGCGTTGTCACAATACAGATTTTTGCAATGCCTGCCGATAAACCGTTTGAGGGAACCGAGGAAAGCTTCTGTGCTAAGATCACTCACCAGCTCTAAATGCACCGCCTTTGTGGCAAAACAACAAAATATGGCAATGTAGCCCTTTTGCGGTCGCGTTCCTTGCCCACGATAATGAATCAGCATAGGTCCACAGAAATCGACGCCTGTATTGATAAAGGGCCTTGCAGGCTGCACACGTGTAGGTGGTAAATTTCCCATAAGTTGAGAAAGTAGCTGTGGGTTCGCTCTATTGCATCGTATGCATTGTCGCACAATAGATCGTGCTAACGTTTTTCCCTTTATTGGCCAGAAGCGTTGCCTTGTTGTCGCGAGTAATGCTTGTGGACCAAGGTGGCAATTGTCCTGGTGAATATCAGCCATTAGTAACTTAGTCAGCGGATGTTTGTACGGTAGTAACATTGGATGTTTTGCATCAAATGATAGGTTGGATGCCTCTAGTCTACCTCCAACACGCAGTATTCCCCTTTTGTCAAGAAAAGGTGTCAGGTCAACTATTGGACTAATTTTGTTGAGCTCTCTCTGATGAAACATGGCCATTATTTCATCACGAAATTCATCTTGCTGGATACACTTTATCATGACCTCTAATGCTCTAGATAACTCGAGAGTTGTGAGTGAATTGGCCAAAGATGTATTCGACGTGAGTCTTTTCCGCATGCGTTCTGTGAATCTGAGCACATATGAGACAATCCGCTGTAATCTTTTGAAGGAGTTTCGATGATGAATATCGTCAACAAAATTGGATGCCTTGATAAATGATGTCATCGATGCAAGTTTTGCCTTCGTTTCTAAGTTACAGGACTGTCGCTTTGTATATTCTGGCGGCCATAGTGTCTGATGCAAAAAGGGTGGTCCATATAACCAAATACTACATCTTGCCAATTCTGTGGGTGCAATACCACGAGAGAGAATGTCAGCGGGATTGTTTTTTGAGTCCACATGTCGCCTTTGTTTTGTTACAGAAAATGATTGAATGCATGATACCCTAGTAGCAACAAAGGTACTGAAGGCTGAAGCTGTTGCGTTGATCCACCCTAAAACGATTTCAGAGTCAGTCCAGAAGTAATGTAGGATCTCCTCCATTTGTAGGGCAGCTTTGACTCTTTGGGCAAGCTCCGTACCCAATTTTGCGACGCATAGCTCTAACCGTGGAATCGTTATTGGACGAATCGGAGCCAAACGTGATTTTGAACACAGAAGTCGAACGATAATTCTCCCATCCATCATGGTTGCTCGAGCGTAGACCGCAGCACCATATGCCTTTTCTGAGGCATCACAAAAGATATGTCACTGGAATTGTTTGGGTTTCTCTCTCGCAAAAATGTGGCGAGGAAACTGTACCTTTTCTAAAGCTTGCAAATTCCTTTGAAAGTTTAGACACCTAGTATACATTCCTTCTGGCAAGGCTGCATCCCAATCCAGCTCTAAGTGCCAAATATCCTGCAGGAAAACCTTGGCAGTGACGATGACCGGACCCATAATGCCTAGTGGATCAAACATTCTAGCGATGTCGGAAGATACTGTCCTCTTCGTTATTTTTGTATCCCTAGTGGTTATATTGATTCGTATTTGGAAATCATCAACCTTAGGAAGCCAAGTTAGGCCGTATGTCGTATAGATTTACATTAAATTGATGTGAAAAGGGTGAAATGATCCAATTAAAATGTTTAGCTAATACAAGTACTTACAAGAGAAATTTACCTTGAATATAACTTGCAGATACAAAAAAAAAAAACATATTGAGTTTGCATAAGTAGAAAAATTAAAAATTAACTCCCTCACCTCTGAGCATGGTGGTCGCCATCACCGGTGTGTATCTAAGTGTGATGGCCTGAGGAGAATTAGTGCACACGTCGAAACCACCTTCTTCTAACATTTTTCTTCTCTAATAATTTTTCAGAAAAATTATTATTCAAAATATGCAACTCATTTATATGCAGCTGCAAACAATTCCATAAAAAGTAATTTAAAAAGCTATCGGAGCCATCCGAAAGAGTGATCGATATCCGCGCGACGTTAGATAAAGCTTCAAATGTAGAGCAAATTTGTCGTATAGATTTACATTAAATTGATGTGAAAAGGGTGAAATGATCCAATTAAAAAGTTTAGCTAATACAAGTACTTACAAGAGAAATTTACCTTGAATATAACTTGCAGATACAAAAAAACAAACATATTGAGTTTGCATAAGTAGAAAAATTAAAAATTAACTCCCTCACCTCTGAGCATGGTGGTCGCCATCACCGGTGTGTATCTAAGTGTGGTGGCCTGAGGAGAATTAGTGCACACGCCGAAACCACCTTCTTCTAACATTTTTCTTCTCTAATAATTTTTCAGAAAAATTATTATTCAAAATATGCAACTCATTTATATGTAGCTGCAAACAATTCCATAAAAAGTAATTTAGGCCGAGCGTTTTAATGAAATCTTCAGTGTGACTGCTAAAATCCAACAGCACTTCTTTGTCATCAGGAGCAATATTGTGCAAAAGGCGAGGATGGCTGGCACACCATTTGTGGAGCTTCATACCAGCGCCTTCTAATATTTTGATTAGTTCATCTTGCGCTTGAATTGCATCTGCTAAGGTATCTGAGCCCGTCATGACATCATCCATGTAAAAATCTCATTTTAATACATTGGCACCAAGTGGGTAACGCTGCATTTGATCCTGAGCAAGCTTTTGCAGACATTTAGTTGCCAAATAAGGAGCACACGTCGTTCCACATGTAATGGTGTTTAACTGTAGTGGCTGACTTGGTTCATTCCTCCAGACCAACAGTTAGTATTTACGGTCATCAGGATGCAGCACTATCTGCCGGTACTTCTTTTGTATATCAGCTGTAAAAACATAGCGAGGTAGCCGGAAACGGAGCAAGATCGAAAACAAATCGTCTTGAATTGTTGGTCCAGTATGCAGTATGTCGTTTAAAGATATATTTGTAGTTGTCTTGCAGGAAGCATCGAAGACTACCCTGAGTTTAGTTGTGCTGCTTTCGGGTTTTAGGGCACAATGGTGTGGGAGAAAATAACGTGAGCCTTCACACGATTGCAAGGTTACCTCTTCCATATGACCGAGCTTGATGTATTCATTTATGAACTCCTTATAGTGCCTCTGCAGCTCGGCATTCTTTTGAAGTCTCCATTCTATTCCGAAGAATCTGCGAGTGGCAATATCCTTAGATTCGCCTAATTTTTCGGGATCGTCATTGAACGGCAGTCTCACCAGAAATCGGCCCTCGCGGGTTCTTTGTGTCGTCTGGCAGAAATGTGTTTCGCAAGATTTCTCCGCTGAAGTATGATGCGGTTTGTTGTCCGTCACATCCTCTAGCTTCCAAAACCTTTCAATTGTGTTATTCAGCCTTTGATCTTCTGTAAGAATTCCGCTGCCTAACTTTATTTGGCCAATCGATAGCAAATCATAGAAGTGTTCAGCACTTAGAAGAAGGTCGATGCGTTCCGTATGATGGAAGTTTGGATCAGCTAGCTTCAAATTTTTTGGTATTGGCCATTCCGATATGTTTAATTCCATCGATGGCTGAGGAGATATTATTTTGTCGAGTACATATGCCTCTAAGTGCGTAGCGTATGCATTCAATCGTGACTGCAATACAATGTTTACCCTTTTCTGGGTCCTTTGAGTAGCACCTCTAACCTTTTCAATGCATGTGGCGTGAGACCGAGAAGATAAACCCAGCTTCCTAACAATGCGTTCAGTTATTAGATTGACTTGTGATCCGGGATCCAATATGGCTCGGCACTCCATACTTTTTCCGTTGCTGCTTGTGAGCTTAACAATAGCGGTACTTTGGAGTACATAACCGCTCGCCCTTTTGTTGTGGAGCGTAGTCAAAGATAATGAGGATGTATCCTGACGTTGTTTGACTTCTGGTTTTGGATCACTGGAGCTCTTGGATACCTCCATTTTCTGCTTAGATTCGCTGTTCAAGTGCAACAGGCTGTTGTGTTTTCTTGAGCATTCTTTACATCCTCACGATGTACGGGCAGCAGCTCGATGTCCTTCCTTGAAGCAGTTAACACATATTCCCTTGGTTTGAACTAATTTGAGCCTTCTTGATGGAGTAAGCTTCAAAAATTCTGGGCAGTAATAGATCGGATGGGTTTGATTGCAAACCAAGCATGACAACGTTGCCACTGCTGCAGCTGTAGCCTTTGTAGTTTTCTTCCGAGCTTCCTCAATGCCTTTGGTCTTGTTGCCTAAAGCCTCCAGTGCTTGAAAACGCATTTCCAAGAATGACAAAAACCCTTTCATTGCTTGCAGACTGCGCGGATTCGTTAAAGATTGCTCATACAAAGAATGAGTAGCAGAGTCCAGCTTCTTTATCAGGATGTGTAGAAGCATTGGATCCCATCCTTCAGTACTGATGTTCATATTTTCTAGACCTCTAATGCATTCTTGAGTCGTGTCATGTAGTGATCATACGACTGCGGCTGATGGCTTATCGCTTGCACAAGGTGGTTGGCCCAGTAATTTGTTGATAAGAGCAGCAACCAATAATCTACGATTATCGTATCTATCATTGAGAGTCTTCCAGGCTGACTCATAATTATCGTCTGACAATGCAAAATTCCTTAGAAGCTTTTCAGCCTCTCCTGTCAAGTTAGCTTTGAGGTGCCACATCTTCTGGCAGTTTGACATCGTTTGATTGTGCACCATCTGTACGAAAAGGTCGTGGAATTGTCGCCATTGGAGATATTCGCCATCAAATTTAGAGAGTGTAGTTTTTGGAACGTTTACTCCAGGACTTGAAGATGCTAACGGGGCTGGTGCAGGTGTAGGTCTCGGCTCTTCGAATTTAATTTCGAGTCGAATCAACCAATCCTGAGTGATCTCTTCAAGTTTTATGTGTTGGTTGAGATCGTAACCGAATATCACTGGGTCATCGGTGCGCTCTAATATTTCTTGATGATAGCCCTCTAGTTGTGTCCAATATTTGTTGATCAACTCCATTTTTGGCTTTTAAAAAGGGCGAGGTTGTTCAGCTACATCTAGCCGGGCGACCAATCGTCGTAATGAGTCAGCTAGTGCTTTATGCCTTCGAATAAGCTTCAGGGCTTTTTCATCATCGGTTGGTGAGGGATTATTAGTCATGTCAGACCTACTAGGCGTATCAGCGCGAGGCATCTCAGCTGGTTCTTTGTGGATGTCTTCAGCCGCATGCCTTAACGCCAGCAATTTTTCCTTGAAGTGCGCTTTCAAGTTCTGGAAATTGGTTTGTGTTGTTTCATT
This sequence comes from Odontomyia ornata, assembly GCA_963969285.1. Classification (NCBI taxonomy): domain Eukaryota; kingdom Metazoa; phylum Arthropoda; class Insecta; order Diptera; family Stratiomyidae; genus Odontomyia; species Odontomyia ornata. The sequence continues at coordinate 129,370,383 of OZ017741.1, read as the reverse complement.
GAGCTCACTCAAAAAATGTTCGCGAGTCATGGGCACATCCTTCAATGCTCGGATTTCGGAATCCGTTTCCTCAAAGATATCCCAGGATGCCTCAATTCTTCGAAGCCTCTCTTCAAAATACTCCGGCCTTTGCTTTCAGGCAGCGGGATCCTTCTTGTAGTTAGCAATCACTGCATCGATTTCGGCAGCTAAACGCGTCTGCCACTCTGCTAAGCGATCCATGCAAACGCAACGAGATTCACCTATTCTAAAATAGGTAGATCACGTTGCATCCACATCTGAATCTTGTCTAGCGCACATTGACAAGACATGTCGAAGCGCGCTAGACAAAACAAGTGCCAATTACAGCTCCACGATGCACGTACAATTTATTGTCTTGAAACAAGAACTTTAGGAATTTTGATGTACAATGATGAACTTTAGGTGGTGATATCTACGAGAATCAACATATGGGAATTTTGTTTCTCTGTAATGTCGAATTGCTGACCAAGATATTTTTGATGTTGATTCTCATAGACATCACTTCACATTGGAATTTGCTACAATATCCATACATATATATATATATATATATATATATATATATATATATATATATATATATATATATATATATATATATATATATACATATATATTTATATGTATTTATACGTATAAACATATATATATATATATATATATATATATATATATATATATATATATATATATATGTACATATATATATATATATATTCACCTAAGTGAATAGATATTTATATTTTGTATAAAGATATACATATCTTTGTCTATATGTCTATATATATATAATTGTCTTCTACAATCACTTCACAATCAACGAAAATCACTTTTCTATTACTCGAACAATATCGCTTTACACTTTCGCAGTTTTTTTACTATCGCGATTCTAATAAATGATCCCCCCATTCATTCAGCTCGCCTTTATATAGGGTCTCTACCTATTCAACCCATTTCTCGTACATAGGCGAATGTTCTTCCGAGAGTTACCTGATATATTCGCGGAGCATAATGAATGGAGTGACGTCACTTTCAGATGTTGATCATGCTTGATGGGTTCTCGTGGTTTCGAGTACATTCATTTTGTTGATGTTCTCGATGGTTGTGAAAGCAATTGCAACAGTAGCTCGCAGAATTCTTTGCACATGTAACACTGCCCCCACCTCAGTTCTTTTCGCCCCGAAAAGATGTGTCGCCAGTTGTAGTCAATTCTCCCTGGATGTAATATGGGGCAAGATGGTCCAAGTGCACGATTTTCATTTTGGCTCATGGCATACGGTGTTCCTGTATTCGGTATATGACGTCGTTGATTCGCTTTGTAACTCGGTATGGTCCGTCCCAATTATGTTGCAACTTTGGAGACCTACCCTTTCGCCGTTGCGGGTTATATAGCCACACCAAGTTAGCTTGCTGGAAGCCAGTAGAATTTGCCTTTGGATCATACTTGGTCTTCATGCGGTCAGTAGCCGATTCGAGGAGTTTTCGCACTGTCCGATGTATCTGGTTCAACCGTTGTCTTAGCTCACTTGCGGACTCCGAGATGGTTTAGGGTTTCTCAGGGGGTGTTCCGAACTCTATATCAGCTGGCAGACGGATAGTCTTTCCAAAAATGACTTTGGCTGGGGCTTGGCCCGTCGATGCATGTTCGGCAGCTCTGTACGCCATCAAAAACAGTGGGATGTGGCGGTCCCAGTCCCTTTGGATCTCGTCAACCATCTTGGCCAGGTGTTTATTGAGAGTGCCGTTGAAACGTTCGACCATTCCATCGGATTGGGGATGCAGCGGTGTATTCCTCGTTTTTCGTATTCCCAGCAGCTTGCACATTTCGCTAAAAACTAGTGATTCGAAGTTTTGACCTTGATCTGAATATAGTTCACAAGGTACAACGTACCTACTGACCCAATTTAACACTAGCTGTTCAGCTACAGTAGTTGTTTTCTGGTCGGGAATGGTGTAGACCTCGGGCCGCTTGCTGAAATAATCGGCTACAACCAGCGTGTATCGATTTCTCCATTTGAATTCAGGAAAGGGTCCAGCGATGTCAACAGCAATCCTCTTAAATGGCACGCCTACGTTATAGGTTTGCATTTGTCCTCTCAGTCGTCGCTTTGGGCCTTTGACGGAAGCGCGAATTGTGGATCTGCGGCACCAGTCCTCTACGTCTTCTCGAGCGTGGGGCCAGTAAAACCTTTCCCGCGATTTTGCTAAGGTCTTGTTAACACCAAGGTGGCCTCCCGAGGATCCTTCATGCATTTCCTTAACCACATCGTGGATTCGGCTTTTGGGTAGTATAGTTTGCATCCATCGCTTGAGTACGCCACCCTCCACCTGAAGGGAGTTCCATTGTGCCCAACAGCTTTTCAGGGTTGCGCTATGCATTGAAACGTCCTTCCACTCAGGTCGCCCAGTCGTCTCCTTCCATTCGAGCAATGGTCCGATGTCGCCTTCGTCTAATTCGGCGTTTCGAATCTCCTCCGATGACAAACCTTCATTGAATTCGGCCGTTATCAATCGCAGATCAACGGGCGGTTCCTTTTCCTCAATCCGTCGGCAATGCTTGCAGTTAGCTGGACATGGACGGCGGGATAGGGCGTCAAAATTTCCATGGACTCCGCCCTTCCGATGAACAATTTCGTAGTCGTATGACTGCAATCTTTCGATCTATCTCGCAACTTGTCCCTCGGGATTTTTGAAGTTGAGCAGCCATCTCAGTGATGCATGGTCGGCTTGGAGAAAAACTTTCTGGCCATACAGGTACTTGTCGAACTGCTTGGTGGCCTCTATTATAGCCAATAGCTCCTTCCTGGTCACACAGTAGTTCCTCTCACTTTTTGAAAGTACTCGACTGTAATACGAGAGGACTCTTTCTTCGCCATCGATCTGCTGGGAGAGTACAGCTCCAATACCACCGTTGCTCGCATCGGTGCCAACTACAAACATTTTTCCGGGTTTCGAATATACCAGCACGGGTGAATCACACAGCTTCTCCTTCAAGGTCTCAAAGGCTACCTGGCGTTGCTCATTCCAGACATACGGACGATTTTTCTTAGGTAGCTGATGGAGACACTTAGCTATTTTGGCAAAGTCTTTGACGAATCTTCGATAGTAGGCTGCCAAACCCAGAAAAGTTCGTGGCTGGCGCTTGTTGTTTGGTGTTGGCCAGCTTTTCACGGCTTCAACTTTCTCAGGGTCTGTTTTGACTGCTGATACAACTTGTCCCAGGTATTTTACTTCAGGTGCAAAAAGGGTACATTTGTCGGGGCTAAGTTTCAAATTAGCTAGTCGCAATCGGGAGAAAACCTCTTCTAAGTTCCGCACATGCTCTTCGAATGTTCTCCCGATGACGATGATGTCATCTGGGTACACCAAGCAGGTTTTCCAGGTTAGACCACGTAGCACGTATTCTATCAGGCGTTCGAAAGTGGCTGGAGCATTGCAAAGCCCAAACGGCATCACCACAAATTGCCACAATCCGGTCCCAATTGAAAATACGGTTTTCTCTCGGTCCTCCTTGTCGATTTCTACCTGCCAGTAGCCAATCTTGAGATCGAGTGTAGAAAACTATTTTGCGTCGGCTAAAGTGTCCATGATGTCATCGATGCGTGGGAGCGGGTAACTATCTTTCTTAGTGACGTCGTTAAGCTGCCTATAGTCGACACGAAAAACGGGTGCTGCCATCATTTTTCTTAAAGAGAACTACTGGCGCGGCCCATGGGCTGACTGAAGGTTCGATAACACCTTGTTTTTCCGTGTCCGAGATCAGTGCGCTCACTTTTTCTTGTTTGGCTATATGAAGACGTCTTGGTGCTTGTCGAATTGGCTTGGCTCCCTGTGTATCTATGACGTGAGTTACCATACTCGTTCGGCCTTGGTCATCCGGGCATGTTGAGAAGATGTCACTGTACTTGGTGACCAGATCAGAGGCTCGCTTGAATAGCTGCACTGGCAATTTGACCTGCTTCAATATTGCAGACATGGGTTCCCGGGCTTTGTCTGTGTCTTGCCTCCTTTTCCAATGATGGTCGTGAGTGGCTTCCAAAGAGGTGATGATGGAAATAGGCTGGCAGCTGCCGATGACTTCTCCCGCTTTGATGCTCGTGGTTGAGTCTGCGGTGTTAAGGACTCTAACCGGCACGTATCCGTTCCTTAAAGATCTTACAAGGCTTCGTCCTACAATCAAACTGCGCACATCTTCGTTGGCTCTATCAGATAAGATCGGTGGTCTTCAGAATCACCATCAATCTTGGCCCATACAATGTTCTCGGAAGATTTCGGTAGGTCAGTGTCGGTACATACTACTACATTAGTCTTGGGAATTTGGACGCTGGGACCCTCCATCAATACTTCGACATTCTGCCATTTCAATACCCGTTTGCCCAAGACCAACGTGATTCCATGTGGTCGCAGAAAATCCATTCCGAGAAGGCAGTCATTCATAATGTTCGCGATCAGAAAATTATGTCAGAACGCAAGGTCTCCCAACTGTATCTGGAGGTTGACCTCTCCATGGACAGGTGCAGTTTCTCCCGTAGCTGCCCGTAGTGAGGAAATCCTGCCCTTTCGAAGTAGTTGTTGCCTCACATGGTCTGGTCGGAAGATCGATCGGGTTGCGCCAGTGTCGATGGTTATGGTGCAATGTTCTCCGTCAACTTGACCCAGAAAGCATAAGTCCGCTTCTTCACGATGTAGTCTTGATACAGTGACAGTGGTGCTGGGGACGTCAATCTTCCTAGCCAACCTCTGCCCCACGAAGTTGGCTCCTACATGTTTCCTGACCCCTCAGTTTGAAGGGTTTCCATTCTGGGCTCCTGACTCAGTTTAGATCTTCTCCTAGCTGCACACCCTGGACAATAGCTTGGTTTTCTTCGCTTCTTGCAGTCTCTTTGCAGGTGCCCCATCTATCTGCAATTCCAGCATCTAGGCGCACCATTTCCCTGCAGCTCTCGACCAATTTCGTCTACCACTACCTCGCTTCAGACTGTAAGCTAATGCGTCCTTGACCGTTTGTTTTTGAGCTAAACGCACGGCTTGTTACAATTCCGGGTCCTTTAGTGCGCTAATGAATGCTTCTTTTTCTACATCATCTCGATGTTCTGGGTCGTAAGCTGGGTAAGCCAAAAGTGCCATTCGGTTAATGTCTTGTGCTAGCTCCTGTAGGGTTTCGCCAGACTTCTGCATCTGATGCCGTAGTTGTGACCGATAAATCTGCTTCAGATGATCGTCTTCATAACGCATGTCAAGCGCATTCATTATAGCAACTGAGTTTGATTGCAACTCAACGGGAATAGTCTGCGAAAGCTCGGCAGCTGGGCCTCTTAGAGCGAGAATTAATGCTGTTGCTCGTTCCTGCTCATTCCAGTAGTTTGTCCTAGCGGCGGCTTCAAACTGTGTTTTATAAATACTCCAGACCGGTTGCCCGTCGAATATTGGTGCTTTCACATTTTTGGATATGCTATGCGCTGCGGTTACAAGTGGGGTTGGTGAGGTGGTTACTACTGCCTTCGCTGCTTCCAATTCCTTTTTCATGTTTTGCATCTCATGGTTGATTCTCTCCTGGACTTGGCTGATCTCATGGTTGATTCTCTCCTAACCTGGTATACCTTTTCCTCGACGCACTTAATTTGGTTGTTGAGACTACTGAGCTCTGCTTATATTTCGTTAGACTGTTTTTCAAATCTGCCTTCAAATCAGTTGACTGTTTCTCCAGCTTCTGTGCGATGTCAGCCTTGATTTTGAACGCTTGTTGGTCTAGCTTCGCTGATTGTTCATTTAGCTTCGTTGATTGTTCATTTAGCTTCGTTGATTGTTCATCTAGCTTTGCAGTGAGACTAGATGACTGTTCATTCAGCTTCGCTGATTGTTCATTTAGCTTCGCTGATTGTTCATCTAGCTTCGTAGTTAAACTGTATGTTAAATTGAAAGACTGTTGTCGCTGCTCTTGCTGCATCAGCATCAACATTTGTATCAGCGAATTTTCTGGTTCCTTTGATTTTGGTGTTTCTGCTTCTCCGCCTTCTGCACCATTCTCTGCATCTGAGGGTTCACCCAAATCCAGATTTATGCCTTCCGATTCCATCGCGTCGCGCAAGCGTGCAATCAGTGTGGCCTTTGTACCTTGCGTAGCCAGATTTCGCTGTTCCAACTCTTCCTTATGCTCCAACATGGTCAATTCATTAATTCTTAGATGCAAATTTCGTGGTATTTTTATGGTTTCGGCTATTCGTGTTTTTTTTCCGACAGTTTTCACGTTAAACTTCACTATTGTGCACTTAAAAAATGTTTAAATGTTTTCACTTTCGAAATTTTCTTTCTCACTTCTCGACACCACTGCCGCGTGTTATGGTTTACGGCCAATAATTTTAATGTTCCGGGAAAGTGAAAACGCAATATCTTTTAAACTAAATTAAAAGAGTTTATTCAATTACATGAAAATGCACAATCACTTATTTAACTAATTCACAATTTTTATTTTCACTATTAAGAGTCTCACTTCCACTTGTCCATAAATTTCTATCGCAATTGTCTTCTACAATCACTTCACAATGAACGAAAATCACTTTTCTATTACTCGAACAATATCGCTTTACACTTTTGCAGTTTTTTTACTATCGCGGTTCTAATGAATGATCCCCCCATTCATTCAGCTCGCCTTTATATAGAATCTCTACCTATTCAACCCATTTCTCGTAGATTGGCGAATGCTCTGCCGGGAGGTACCCGGTATATTCGAGCAGCTTAATGAATGGAGTGACGTCACTTTCAGATGTTGATCATGCTTGGTGGGTTATCCTGGTTTCAAGTAAATTCATTTTGTTGATGTTCTCGATGGTTGTGAAAACAATTGCGACAGTAGCTCGCAGAATTCTTTGTACATGTAACAATATATGTACACACATATATATATATATATATAGGTATATATATATATATATATATATATATATATATATATATATATATATATATATATATATATATATATATATATATATATATATATATATATATATATATATATATATATATATATATATATATATATATATATATATATCTAGATGTCAGGGTGCGTACGGTATTCGAAGACAACTTGAGAGTAAAATTAATTAGCTTGTATTTTGAACAAAATTTAATGAAATTTCAGGAATGTTTTATATAACGTTAAATTAGTATATGGCTATAAAGTTATGCAATAAAATCGACATTAGCAGCAAGAACCTCTTCAATCCGGGTCCGGAAACGATTACATGCCCGAATCAAATGCTCCTTGTTCATATTGACCATAACGGCATTAATAGCAGTCTTCAGTATTATGAGGACGCTTATTGGTCTCACGCTCAAGTACGCTCCATACGTAATAATCCAAAAGGGGTCATGGAAATTTTCGGCCATCCAATCTTGTGTCGCCATCGCTTTATGTGAAGGAGCAGAGTCTTATTGAAAAATGTATGGTCTGCCTCCGCTTACACTGTCTATCCAGGGTTTCACTACCGTCTCCAAAACCTCGATGTATGCAGCAGAGTTCACTCGAAGTCCTTGAGTAAAAAAGTGTGGTGGCATAACATGTCCTTCGTTGTTAACAACACCTACAGCCATAACAGTGGCTGGAAATTTTGTGTTCGTAGCAACAGGAACCTCCGAAGGATTTGAACATAGCCATCTGTCATTTCTGCGATTGATCTTTTGATCTTGGTAAAAAAAATGTTCGTCGAAAAAAAACCATAACATTTTTGGGGCCTCAGGGTGTTTGATTTTGTTTAAAAGACGTTTCGATCGGAGAACTCTCTGTTCCCATGTTCGTTCTGACATGAACTGTCCTCTGCACATCACGTAAGACTTATACCGAAGGTTATCGTGGACAACTCTACTTTGCGACCAGAAACATGAAGCTCATTTGCAAGAACCCTTATTGATTTTGAAGGCTCCTCGTCTATGATAGCTTGCACTTACTCTAAAAATTCTGCAGATCGGACAGTGTCAGAACGTTGTTCGATTCTGTATCGCCTCCTGATGCTTCCAATTCACGGCGAACCTTATGCACGAATGAACGGGCACAATTAAGAAAATTAGAGATCTCTAAATCTGTATGGTTTGCACATAAAGCGACGATGACAGCATGTCTCTTCATTTCTTGAGTGATGTTGTGGTCCGCCATTTCTTATCTGACAAGGAAAAAAACCTAAACAAAAATTCGTGAAGTTATAATCACATTTATGTATGTCCTCAAATACCGTACACACCCAGATATATATATATATATATATATATATATATATATATATATATATATATATATATATATATATCTATATTTATATATATACATCTATATATATATATATATAAAAACTCGTATATATATATATATATATATATACATTATATATATATATACATATATATATATATATATATATATATATATATATATATATATATTTATATATATATATCGGGGTGTGTACGGTATTTGAGGACATACATAAATGTGATTATAACTTCACGAATTTTTGTTTAGGTTTTTTTCCTTGTCAGATAAGAAATATCTGTTCAAAATACAAGCTAATTAATTTTACTCTCAAGTTGTCTTCGAATACCGTACGCACCCTGACATCTAGATATATATATATATATATATATATATATATATATATATATATATATATATATATATATATGTATATATATATATATATATATATATATATATATATATATATATATATATATATATATATATATATATACCTATATATATATATATATGTGTGTACATATATTGTTACATGTACAAAGAATTCTGCGAGCTACTGTCGCAATTGTTTTCACAACCATCGAGAACATCAACAAAATGAATTTACTTGAAACCAGGATAACCCACCAAGCATGATCAACATCTGAAAGTGACGTCACTCCATTCATTAAGCTGCTCGAATATACCG
>OZ017741.1:129308920-129356420 GCA_963969285.1 Odontomyia ornata | reverse complement strand
TCAGATTTATCGGTCACAGCTAAGGCATCGGGTGCAGAAGTCTGGTGAAACCCTACAGCAGCTAGCCCAAGACATTGAGCGACTGGCACTTTTGGCTTACCCGGCCTACGACCCAGAACATCGAGATGATGCAGCGACATAAGCATTCATCAGCGCACTAAAGGACCCGGAATTGCAACAAGCCGTGCGTTTAGCCCAAAAGCAAACGGTTAAGGACGCATTGGCTTACAGTCTGAACTTTGAGGCAGCGAAAAATGCGACTCGTACCACTGCCCGGGTCCGTGAGGTAGCGGCAGACGAGTGCAGGTGTGAGCGCGTGGAAATTGAGCGAGACCCGCATGTAAATGGTGCGCCTAGATGCTGGAATTGCGGAGAAAGGGGCACTTGCAAAGAGACTGCAAGAAGCGAAGAAAACCGAGCTATTGTCCAGGGTGTGCAGCTAGGAGGAGATCCAGACCGAGTCAGGAGCCCAGAATGGAAGCCCTTCAAACAGAGGGTTCGGGAAACGTGTAAGAGCCAACTTCGTGGGGCAGAGGTTGGCTAGGAGGATCGACGTCCCCAGCACCACCATCACCGTGTCAGACTACATCGTGGAGAAGCGGACTTATGCCTTCCGGGTCAAATTGACGGAGAACACTGCACCATAACAATCGACACTGGTGCAACCCGATCGATTATCCGACCAGACCTAGTTAGACAGCAACAACTTCACAAGGGCAGAATTTTCTCACTACGGACAGCTACGGGAGAAACTGCACCTGTTCATGGAGAGATCAACCTCCAGATACAGTTGGGAGACCTTGTGTTCCGACATAATTTTCTGGTCGCGAACATTATGGATGACTGCATTCTCGGAATGGATTTTCTGCGACCACATGGAATCACGTTGGCCTTGGGCAAACGTGTATTGAAATGGCAGAATGTCGAAGTACTGATGGAGGATCCCAACGTCCAAATTCCCAAGATGAATGTGGTGGTATGTACTGACACTGATGTACCGAATTCTTCCGAAAGCATTGTATGGGCCAAGCTTGATGGTGATTCTGGAGACCACCGATCTTATCTGATAGAGCCAACGAAGACATCCGCATTGCGCAGTTTGATTGTAGGACGAAGCCTTGTAAGATCTTTAAGGAACGGATACGTGCCGGTTAGAGTCCTTAACACCGCAGACTCAACCACGAGCATCAAAGCGGGAGAAGTCATCGGCAGCTGCCAGCCTGTCTCCATCATCACCTCTTTGGAAGCTACTCACAACCATCATTGGAAAAGGAGGCAAGACACAGACAAAGCCCGGGAATCCACGTCTGCAATATTGAAGCAAGTCAAATTGCCGGTGCAGCTATTCAAACGAGCCTCTGATCTGGTCACCAAGTACAGTGACATCTTCTCAACAAGCCCGGATGACCAAGGCCGAACGAGTCTGGTAACTCACGTCATAGATACACAGGGAGCCAAGCCGATTCGACAAGCACCGAGACGTCTCCCTATAGCCAAACAAGGAGAAGTGAGCGCGCTGATCTCGGACATGGAAAAACAAGGCGTTATTGAACCTTCTGTCAGTCCATGGGCCGCGCCTGTAGTTCTAGTCAAGAAAAAGGATGGTAGCACTCGCTTTTGTGTCGAATATAGGCAGCTTAACGACGTCACTAAGAAAGATAGTTACTCACTCCCACGCATCGATGACATCATGGACACTTTAGCATACGCAAAATGGTTTTCTACACTCGATCTCAAGAGTGGCTACTGGCAGGTAGAAATTGACAAGAAGAACCAAGAGAAGACCGCATTTTCAGTTGGGACCGGATTGTGGCAATTTGTGGTGATGCCGTTTGGGCTTTGCAATGCTCCAGCCACTTTCGAACGCTTGATGGAATATGTGCTACGTGGTCTAACCTGGAAAACCTGCTTGGTATACCTAGATGACATCATCGTCATCGGTAGAACGTTCGAAGAGCATGTGCGCAACTTAGAAGAGGTTTTCTCCCGATAACGACTGGCAAATTTGAAACTTAGTCCCGAGAAGTGTACTCTTTTTGCAGATGAAGTGAAATACTTGGGACACGTCGTATCAGCAGAAGGGGTCAAAACAGACCCTGAGAAAATTGAAGCCATGAAAAGTTGGCCAACACCAAACAACAAGCGCCAACTACAAAGTTTTCTGGATCTGGCGACCTACTATCGAAGATTCGTCAAAGAATTTGCCAAAATAGCTGAGTGTCTCCAGCAGTTACCCGAGAAAAATCGTCCGTATGTCTGGAATGAACAATGCAAGACAGCCTTTGAGACTCTGAAGGAAAAGCTGCGTGAATCACCCGTGCTGGCGTATCCGAAACCCGGAAAAATGTTTGTAGTTGACACCGATGCAAGCAACGGCGGTATTGGAGCTGTACTCTCCCAGCAGATTAATGGCGAAGAAAGAGTCCTCTCTTATTACAATCGAGTTCTCTCAAAAAGTGAGAGGAATTACTGTGTGACCAGGAAGGAGCTATTGGCTATAATAGAGGCCACAAAGCAGTTCCACCAGTATCTATATGGCCAGAAATTTGTTCTTCGAACGGACCATGCATCACTGAGATGGTTGCTCAACTTCAAAAATCCCGAGGGACAAGTTGCGAGATGGATCGAAAGATTGCAGTCATACGACTACGAAATTGTTCATCGGAAGGGCGGAGTTCATGGAAATGCTGACGCCCTATCCCGCCGTCCATGTTCAGCTAACTGCAAGCATTGCCGACGGATTGAGGAAAAGGAACCGCTCGTTGATCTGCGATTGATAATGGCGGAATTCGATGTAGGTTGGTCATCGGAGGAGATTCGAACCGCCCAGTTAGCCGATGAAGACATCGGACCATAGCTCGTATGGAAGGAGACGACTGGGCGACCTGAGTGGAAAGACGTTTCAATGCATGGCGCAACCCTGAAAAGCTATTGGGCGCAATGGAACTCCCTTCAGGTGGAGGGCGGCGTACTCAAGCGAAAATGGGAAACGGCGGATGGTAGCTCCTATAGGATGCAAACTATACTTCCCAAAAGTCGAATCCACGATGTAGTTAAGGAAATGCATGAAGGATCCTCGGAAGGCCACCTTGGTGTTAACAAGACCTTAGCGAAATCGCGGGAAAGGTTCTACTGGCTCCACGCTCGAGAAGACGTAGAGGACTGGTGTCGCAGATGCACAACTGCACTTCCGTCAAAGGCCCAAAGCGACGACTGAGAGGACAAATGCAAACCTATAACGTAGGCGTGCCATTCGAAAGGATTGCTGTTGACATCGCAGGAACCTTTCCTGAATCCGATTGGGGAAATCGATATACGCTGGTTGTAGCCGATTATTTCAGCAAGTGGCCCGAGGTCTACCCCATTCCCAACCAGGAAGCAACTACCGTAGCTGAACAGCTAGTGTTAAATTGGGTCAGTAGGTACGGCGTACCTTGCGAATTACATTCAGATCAAGGCCGAAACTTTGAGTCACTAGTTTTTGGCGAAATGTGTGAACTACTGGGAATACGAAAAACGAGGACAACACCGCTGCATCCCCAATCCGATGGAATGGTCGAACGGTTCAACGGCACGCTCAATAACCATCTGGCCAAGATGGTTGACGAGAACCAAAGGGACTGGGACCGACATATCCCACTATTTTTGATGGCGTACAGAGCTGCCGAACATGCATCGACGGGCCAAGCCCCAGCCAAAGTCATTTTTGGAAAGACTATTCGTTTGCCAGCCGATATAAAGTTCGGAACACCCCCAGAGAAACCCCAAACGGTCTCGGAGTACGCAAGTGATCTAAGACAACGGTTGAACCAGATACATCGGACAGTGCGAAAACACCTCGAATCGGCTACTGACCGCATGAAGACCAGGTATGATCTAAAGGCTAATTCTACTGGCTTCCAGCAAGATGACTTGGTGTGGCTATATAACCCGCAACGGCGAAAGGGTAGGTCTCCAAAGTTGCAACATAATTGGGAGGGACCATACCGAGTTACAAAGCGAATCAACGACGTCGTATACCGAATACAGGAACATCGTAAGCCGAGAGCTAAAATGAAAATCGTGCATCTAGACCGTCTTGCCCCATATTACACCCAGGGATCACGGAACATTAAAATTATTGGCCGCGAACCAATAACACGCGACAATATATATATATATATATATACATATTTACGTATATATGTAGACAAATATATATGTATATATATATATATATATATATATATATATATATATATATATATATATATATATATATATATATATATATATATATATATATATACAGTGTAAACTCTATATAACGACACACAAGGGAATGTGTATATTTTGGCGTTATAGAGAGTTGTCGTTAAATGGAGAGAAGAAAAATCTGCATTAGAAAAAGAAAAAAATTATTTCAGACTAATGTTAGTAATCAAATAAAACGCTATTGCGTATAGTCTGTTATTTTCGTATGATGTCTTCTGCTGCGCCAGTAATTTTGTTGTATTTTTCACTTATTTTATTCATATCTTGCGATATTGAGGCATCTAGGTGATAAAGAAAATACGTTTCCAATAATTTTGATGCTTTCAGAGTTTCTTTAGTGCTTGGCAAAGGCTGAGGCTTATCCGTCTCATCCTTTTTATCTCCTTGTTCTTGATCTTTAGTTTTTCTCACCGAATTCAAAATTTCTTTGTCTGGAGGTGAAGCCGTTGTAAGCAGGTGGTCGTCTACTTCGAACTTGTTTTGAAGATTTTCTGTAAATTTTCCTGCCATGTTCAGCTGTTGAATCCACTCCGTTAATGGAAGGTCGTTGTCGCTATTCAACTCCGGTTCCGGTTCCGCTTCCATCTAATCACTCGTAGAATTTGTAAAAAGTCCAGCATGTCAAAAAGAGTGCTGTATAGTTGTGGATGTCACTTCTTCTAAAGCTTTAGATAAAGAATTTACTTCATGCAGCATATTAATTGAAGCTTTACCCTCAGATTCGACTAGCTCCATCAATGATTTCGTTCTGTAATGTCCCTTGAGGCTTTTAATCACGCTTTGACCCATTGGCAGCAAGACACTAGTCGTATTTATAGGAATAAATGCCAACTCTTTATTTTGAAGGTTTCAGATATGAGGGTGGGCAGGACAGTTGTCAACAAGAAGTAAAATTTTTCATTCCTTTAATTCTGCATCCCATTTTTGCACTTCTTGAAAAAGTTTACTGGCCATGCAGGCTGATTTATTGGTTTTGTACGTCGCTGGCAATTTTTCAATGTTATTAAAACACCGCGGATTTTTCGATTTGCCTATTACCATCAGCTTTTTTTCTGTGCTATCCATATTGGCTGCCAAAAGCACTGTCATACGCTCCTTCCTCAAACACACTTTTCCCCCTTTAATTTTCTGAGTTTTATCGATGGTCAACTTATAGAATATTACTGCTTCATCAGCATTAAAAATGTAACTTGGGGCGTATTTTTCTGTTAACTTTGACCACACCTTGACCACACTTTATTAATCCAGTCTTGAGTAACATTCATATCAACACTTCGCGCTTCACCACTAATTTTACCATAGTTGATATGGTGACGTTGCTTGCATTTTCCGAGCTATCCTTCTGTTGCTTTGAAAGAAAGTAAAATAAGTTCTTCAGCAAGCTTCTCCGCCTTAGCTTTCATGATCCGCTCCAAAATAGGCATACTTTTCTGGCGCTGTTGGTGAAATCATGATCGCACAGCTTGATTCAAATCTTCGTACTTAGGTTTCTTTAATTTTTTGGAAGATTTACCCTCCTCCTCTGCTTCTAGATTTTTTTCTTTATTTTTCCATATTGTAGACATGGTAGAGCGACAAATTCAAAGCTTCTGCAATCATCACTTATCTTTTCTCCCGCCTCTATTACAATAATAAAAAATTTTCGTCAATACCCAGTGATTTTCGCTTATGGCATGTTTACAGTTTCAAATTTTGTGAGCAACTAAGAATATGATAATATAGAAAATCCATACTAACAACAGTCTACACGTGCAAGCAATCCCAATTTGTACACAATTTGTTCGGTACGTTTGATGCCAATAGTCGAGTTTATTATGAGCTAGGATAGTGAAGCGACAAAAGAACACATACAGCTACGCAGTTTATACTAATTTTGGCAACTTACACAGTGATTTTTATTAATTAATTGTTGTCTTTGTTGAGAGTGGGTGTAATGCTACTCGTATATAGAGTGTATGATTGCATGGAGGCCAACCAAAGCTGAGTGATTTCGACGCCGAGACAGTTGGAGGCGCTATTTGCACGAAGCGAAGGCCCGAGAGGGGCTATAGTGCTAAGAGAAAAACGAAGTTATATATGTGTTTACTTATATATATACATATACGTTATATATATATATATATATATATATATATATATATATATATATATATATATATATATATATATATATATATATATATATATGTATATATACATATATATCTATATATATATATATATATATATATATATCTATATATATATATATATATATATATATATATATATGTATATATATATAAATATATAAATATATATATATACTCGTATATATATATACATATATGTATAGATATATATATATATATATATATATACATATATATATATATATCTATATATATATATATATATATATATATATATATATATATATATATATATATACATATATATATATATATCTATATATATATATATATATATATATATATATATATATATATATATATATATATGTATATATATATATATTTATCTATATATATACATATATAAATATATATATATATATATATATATATATATATATATATATATATATATATATGTATGTATATATATATATATATATATATATATATATATATATATATATATATATATATATATATATATATATATATATATATATACATTGTATATAGAGGGTTTTTTTACAGGTAAAGAATTTTATAGTTCCAACACTTTTTAATTCTACATATGGTGTGTCAGCTGTCATGCGTTTTATGGTTGGTTCATGGTATATATTTCCGGTATATTCGGTTAGTTACATTTTAAACCATATCCGAATGTTGAAATTTATTGGTTGTTTTTTAGGGGTATGGAACTTTAAGTTGGCAACACTTTAAATGTAACGTACGGCAATTAAGTAACGGGGCTCATTCCATGAAAACCGTATATTTAAAAATTATTCTACAAGTCTGCCATCCCCTTCAAAGTAGTCCCCTTGAGCAGCTTTACAACGATTTTGGAACGCTTCGACTGTGATATCCGCGATTATCCTCGTCACGGCCGCCTGGATGTCCGTAATCGACTCAAAATGGGTTCCTTTGACCACCGATTTTGTTCTATGGAACAAAAAAAGTCACAAGGTGACATATAGAGCAAATAAGCTGGCTGTTGCAAAACGGCGATCCTTTTAGGGGCCCAATATTGGGACACGCAAAGGGTGGTGCTGCACCGCGCGTTGTCGTGATGAAGGATACAGTTACGAGCGATGTCTGGGCACACCCTGTTGACTCGTTTTCGCAATGTTTTGAGTACTTGGCGATAGTAGACTTGATTTATGGTTTGCCCCGATTGAAAAATTTCTTTGTGGAAGATTCCACGGTTATCAAAAAAGGCAATAATCATCGTTTTCACCTTTGAATTGCTCATGCGAGCTTTTTTCGGGCGGGGGGCGTGCGGAGACACAACCATTGTGAGCTTTGACATTTGGTTTCAGGGTCGTATTGGAAAAATCAGCTCTCATCGCCTGTAATAACTCGATCAAGCAGCGTGGGAACGTTTTCCACTTGTTCTAAGCAGTCTTCTGCGACTCAGAAAGGTTGACGAGCACCACCAACACACGTCTACTCAACACGTCACAGCAGGCGAACTAAACAAGTTAGAGCGATGGTAAATATATCAATGGAGAGAGGAAGGATGCAGGGTAAGGGGAAGGGAACTATAAGGTCGCAGGTTTACCACAAACGTGGCAATGTAATCAGTCTCATTGTCACACCTCGTATGGTGTGTAGTCCGTGTGTAGGCTAGGGCACACTCCGCTTGCGCAGCAACTACCAAGCTCAAACCTTGAGTGTGACATCAGGTTTGAGCTTCTGATGCTGCTGTCGGATTATCAGCCTACCTAGCTGTGGTGGGTACTAATTGAAAAACAAGGTGAAAATCACATGGTTAAGCATGATATTGGACATACCACCTTAAATTCCGTTACAGTCATGAAATGAGATGTTGTTGTTGTAGCAAGGCAACCCCTTTCAGGTCTTCGCTTAGCGATAGTTAGAGTATCTAATTATCACGATCGAATGTATCGGCACTCCACAAGGTGATATGGTCAGTATCACACTTTTGCCATGTGTCCACCCATCTGTGATAGGTTCTGATTTTAAACCATTACCTATAATAACTGAACGGGCTTATAGTCCGTTTGAAGAACCACTGGAACTAAATATCGTTGCGGCTAACTAGAGTCGCACCAGGGACCTTTGGCTTCCAGGACGAGTGCTATGACCACTACACCACGTGGACTACCCATAGAATGAGATACTCTAACAATAAATCTCTTCTTTGGATTTGGATTGCAGTGCGATGGATTATTATAGTGTGGTAGCAGTCATGCATTTTATGGTTAGTTTGGTTTGTCATTTCATCTTGAATCGGATGAAATCGAAGACACCATGTGCCGCGTTATTGGCAGAATACGGCTCGAATCATCGGTTAGAGTAGTCGAAAATTAGACCTCTCGTTAGGACTTCGTCCGCCAGTCGTGGCACTCATACGGCCGAAAGCAAATTTCATTAAAGTTGGAAAAGAATTTTTTTCCTTTTTTTGTTTTTCTTTAAAAGCTATCGGGCCTTGCTTTGTTGTGTAAGCGGTTCGGTTCTGTTGTGTAAGGGGTTTGACTGCTTTGAGTCATCTTCAGTGTCTTAATGATGGGTTGAAGCGAATGACCGTCATAGGATGGATTAAGCAAGTGCTACTAAATTAGGTCAGGTGGAGGCATATTAAGTTTTTGTTTTTTTTTATTGTTGTATGTCCATTTGTTCTGTTGCATCTCGTTTCCGTTTTCGTCTGAGAGTGTGGTCTAGTACTGAGAAACTTGAGTCGGAATTTGTAATAAGTTGTTCGTTGATAACGTTAGTGTCAGTTGTTCTATGTTTATATATTTCAAGCCTTTCTAGGATGTCAAGGCTTGGTCCTTCGCTTTGCTTGTTTCGCAATTTCATAGAGTTTGTCATAGCGTCAGGCTCGTGTGCGTGATTTTGTAAGCGCGCAGCATAATTGGAGTCTACCTTGTTGTGTTAGAAAGATTATAAGTGCTCTTTGCATCTTTTGGTTAGAGTCTGTGTTGTCCTTTATATGCTTACGATGCCGCAGTCCTTGCATGCCAGTTTGTATATGCCGCTTTTCTCGTAGATTGATGTGTCATTCGGCTTTGGCTTCAGTTTGCTTCCAATGTTGTCGTTAGTTTTGAATGCAGTTTGTACTCGTATTTGCTAAGGAAATTTGATTACCTGTATGTCTTTTTGCCTACTTATGTTAACGAAATCCACTGTTGGTCGTTTTTATGAGTTTCAGTTAGTTGACGTTCCTGCTTTTGTTTGTATTATGTAACAAGTTGTTTAATGTCACGTTATTTGAATCCATTATTACTAATTATTCTGTAAATGCTGTTTAGTTAGTTAGAGAAGTTAGTAGGAGTCGAGGGGATGTAAAGGAGTCTCTGCATCATTGATTTGTGCGTTGCTAGCTTATGTTGAGCGGGGTTTCTAGATGTTACGTGATCAGTTCTGGTTGGTTTTCTGTATATTTTGTAGTCTACTCGTGTTTATTCGTGTGTCACGCTTTTGTTCATATAGTTTAGTTGCCCGTTTGTTCCTTCTTCTATAGTCAACATTATATTCGGGTGTATGTCATTCATATAGGTAAGTAGTTTGTCTCGTTTATATTCTTGCGAGCCAATAACGATGAAACAGATATTCACATATCGTCTGTAAAATATTGCATTGAATCGTTTGAATATTTTGGGTATGAAAACTTCTCCCAAAAAGAGTCAGAATATTTTTGACGTTATTGATGACATTGGATGTCCCATACCCAGATTGTTCTTGGCAATGTATATGTTGTTCTTCTTCTTCTTCTTTATAGCACTACAGCGCCTCTTGGGTCTTCGCTTAGAGATAGTTAGAGTATCTCATTTTCATGACCGTATTGATTTTTTCGGAAATTGGTTTGGTCAGCACCATGCTTCCGTATGCTTGCTCAGTTATGATATGATCTGATTAAATCAGTATATATCACTACTGAGTGAACACTCGTAGTCTGTCCGAAAAATCCCCTGAACTAAGTCACGTTCCTCCCAACGAGATTTTATCCTGGGACCTTCGGCTTATGCGTTCATAAGAAATTTTGTTTCAGGAATGCTGGTGTCCTAAGTGAAAGAGCTACATTGTTCTTTCACCCGAGCATTTTAGCTATCAACTTAATAGCATTTTTCGCTCGATGGACTTCAGCTGGTTCCAGCATATGGGCTGGTTCCATTTAAAATCTCGCAGTTTCGTACGAGGGACCGATATACTCCTCAGGAGCTGCCACATCAGTCACCTCGGGGCAGCTCAACTGCGGGGTTCCAGATGACCACGAATCCATATATATATATATATATATATATATATATATATATATATATATATATATATATATATATATATATATATATGCTGCAGCATGGAAGTGCTGCAAGCTCTATCGAGCAATAATTTCCATTATTACGCAGTGGTGGCGAACTTATAAGAAATTTTGTTTAAGGCATGCTGGTGTCCTAAGTGAAAGAACTACATTGTTCTTTCACCCGAGCATTTTAGCTATCAACTTAATAGCATTTTTCGCTCGATGGACTTCCTGAGGAGTATATCGGTCCCTCATACGAAACTGCGAGATTTTTAATGGAACCAGCCCATATGCTGGAACCAGCTGAGGTCCATCGAGCGAAAAATGCTATTAAGTTGATAGCTAAAATGCTCGGGTGAAAGAACAATGTAGTTCTTTTACTTGGGACACCAGCATTCCTTAGACAAAATTTCTTATAAGTTCGCCACCACTGCGTAATAGTGGAAATTATTGCTCGATAGAGCTTACATCACTGCCATGCTGCAGTATATATATATATATGGGTTCGTGGTAATCTGGAATCCCGCAGTCGAGCTGCCCCGAGGTGACTAATGTGGCAGCTCCTGAGGAGTATATCGGTCCCTCGTACGAAATTGCGAGATTATGCGGTCATGCTCCAACCACTAGACCACACAGAACCTAAATACAGAACATAAAATAGTTCCGCTTGATTGTGGTCTTTTTAAGATTTTGTAGTTGGATTTTGTAGTCATCGGCTGTTATTGAATGAAAGTTTATCTTTTAGCATAGTCAGTGTTTCATCGACGGGTATAGAGGTATAGGGATTGATGGTGTCTAGTAATAAAAGTCGACAAATGCCAAGTACCGTGCGAATTGGTATGCAAAAGCTGGGCGGTAACTTACGACAGGCAGGATAGATATATTGAGTTTGTGGAACTTAGGTTGTGCGTTAAGCGGTGGTGTGGATGGAATTGGGCTTATGTATTGTTCCTTGGTAATAGGAGGAATGATGAGTGAGGATTGTCTAATAGCAGTATATTAGTCTGCTTGGAACTTATTAGTGGTTTTTTGTATCCGTATGCGTTAATGAAGTCTTTTGCTTTTTGTACGTATTCCGTTATTTTTTGGATCACCGTTATATATTTTTTGTCGGCTTTTGTCACTGTTAGTAGATTATCCGTAAGTTTTTTCTGAATGTGTCTTAATATCTTATCGCTCTCGTGTATATCCGTTTTGCTAATGCTAGTGCGTATTTTGTGTAGCATATCGACTGCAGTATGTCTCGCATGTGTCCCTTGTTCCTGCGGCAGTTTGTTAATTATAATTATCTTTCCAAGGAAATCGATTTCATGGTAATCAAAACAATTTATCCGTATTTTATTTGATTTCATAGTCTATACGTCTGAAAAACTACCCTGTAGGTATTTATATATATTTATATATTGTTGCGGATTCCGACGTACCAACTTCCTCCCATTCGAAACTTCAAATATCCGCCGTAACATCTCCATCTTCCTTTGGGCATTTATACCTTTTTCCCTGGTCTTTATTTAATTTTATTAAAAATTTTCCAATTTCCTTATAATTTTTACCTCCCCATCATCACAATCCTACCCTTTTCCCTTATTTCCAACTAAAATAATATAATATATACTAATAATTTCAATCTTCCCACTAACAACATTCCATTCATTGATTCCCACTAACAAAACTTCATTCAATACCTCTTCTCTAACAAAACCTAATTCCTTTCCTTCATACTAACTAATTCTATTCACTAGCTCCCACTAACAAATTTTATTTTTTTATACTAACAAAAATTAATTCACGTTCCCCTACTAACAAAGTTCAATCTCATACCCAAATGCATCGTTGAAGTTGCTTATGAGATGAATGAGCGATCGATAATCCATGGCACCATTAGCTGCGTCGCGAGTTCTCGATCGGGGGTCTGCTGGAACCCTGGGTTCAAGTTCCTTCGGGCGCAGGGGAGCACTCTTTTTGGGGTATCGGCAAAATCAATAGTTTTCGTAATGTATATGTGACACTTTGCATTCAATCAAGCGATTCTTGGAGGATGTAAATTGCCATATATGCAGATCATGGATACTATTGTGAATGTCGATACGGGAAAAAAGATGTGTGGGTAGCGGAATCGAAGTGTAATGAACTTCGATTACGTTACCCAAAGGCAACAGCGGTAATTGAAAATGAAAAAGAGATGACGGAATCGGATTGGATGGAAGTGAAAAATGTGGGATTAAGTTGTTGGGATAGGGGCAGTCAGTTTTTGGCTTGAAAATAAGCGGGAGTGTGTTTGGCAGGGTCGGAAAAGTTTTGTTAATTTTTTAATTCGAAAAGGAAGAAAATCTGGATTTGGACTGAAACGAAATTGAGTTCTTGGTGTCGGGAGCAAAAAGCAAAAAACAGTTTTTTTTTATTGCGAAGTTTAGTGGAGGAAGTTTTGGTGTGGGAAAGGAAGAAGAACCGAAAAACTACATCGAATGTGGGCTAAATTAAAATTTGTGCGAATTTACAAGTGAGGGAAAAGAATTTTGGTTTTCGGCCGCCAGGAATTAAGTAACTGCGGTTGGATTTTAAAAGGTGTTTCAGAATTGGAGAAAAACAAGTTGGGTAGACAGACCTACGCTCATGTCAGAAGGATTTTGTACTCAACTTACAAAATGCAGTCACCAGCAATGAACAAAATCCAGGAACATGTCAAAGACGATTTTATTGGAGCAAATGTGAAATTCAAAGATCATGCTATTATTAACAAAGTTGAACGAATTTTGACTTCTGAGGTATTTGGTGTTGTTATACTCATAAATATCTCCCTTGATATTTTTTTTAGATTTTTTAGATCACATGTGCTCATTCGCGAGGGAGGAAATACATTTTTTGTGTATTTCCCCCCTGGTCCCCCACCGAAGCAAAAAATGTCAGTTTAAGAATTGTTTTGAAAAACTCTCATGAATAGCTTTCATTTGATATTCATATTGGCAACCTTTGATGAAATTTTTTTTCAGGGGCCACTCCCCTGTATTGTAATCATCGATTCATGGCCTATTTTTTCGAATCCTAGAATGGTTACAAATTCCTTTTGCTAGGGGCTCTCCCCTGCCTCCTCGACATGTTTCGCCTATGAGTACTAATTGTAGGTACTCATCATCAGTCATTCATTAAATAAAATCAAGTGTTAAACGCATGTACCTTAAACGTTGAAGTTGTGGGAAAATAACTCAAAATTATTCAATCTTTCCATTTAAAACAGCCACCATTTTTTTTTACGATTACTGAGACCACTAGGTGAACAAATTCTCAAAGATATTCATGATACCTATCATTCCTGAAACTTTCATGCAAATCCTAGCAAAGCTGTAGTATCTGAGTCGGTAAAAAGCGCATATTGTTCCATAGCCATATGTTTCTATAGTAATACAGGGCATATTGTTCCATAGTAATGCAGGAAAATTCAAATCTCTATAACTTCCTTAAATACCATGCGATCCTTATAAAATTTTCAGAACAGATGAATCTTATAAATAGCCACCTACGTTATTGAATTTGAGGGTACCGTTAAGATTTTATTCAAGAAAATGTAAAATCGATAAATCATGCTATTACTAACAAAGTTGAGCGAATTTCGACTTCTCATGTATTTGTCGTTGTTGTACTCCTAAAGGCCTACATTCTTGATTTTTTTCAGATTTTCCGGATGAAAGGTGTCCAATCGTGAGGGGGGTACGCGAAAAGTTCTTGCATTTCCCCTACCCCTTCCCCCCATGGTACCGATAAGGCAATTTTAAGACTTGTTTTGAAAAGATCTCATTGAAACCTTTCTAATGACACCCTACTCGACTACCAATAGTGAAAAATTTTTTTAGAGGGTCACCTCCCAATATGAGGAGACCCCCCTTAAACCCCTTCGAAAAAATTTTCCACCCTTGAACTTTCAAGAAGTCACCACTTCTGACCTTTCTACAAAGTTTGATTGCTTAGCCCCTATAGTTTCGGAGAAAAAGTGCTGTGACATACAGACGGACGGACGGACACAGGTCGTGATTACAATTGGGTTTTGTATTTTAGTACAAAACCCTAAAAAACAAACGAACAGCGGATGTCTTATGAGTGAATAAAGAAATAATGTCTTATGAGTGAAGAAAGAAATAATGTTTTATGAGTGAAGAAAGAAATAATGTTTTTATGAGTGAAGACAGAAATAATGTTTTAGGAGTGAAGAAAGAATTGATGCTAGATTCAGAAGGCAAAGCGCCGGATTTTGGATTTTTTTTTGTTGTTGTCAAATTAACTCATACAGAACAGTGTTGGACAGTGGATCATAGTGATATAAGTGGCCGTTGAATGTTCGATTGATTCTGATTGTCAATCTTAACTTACAGTGGCCCCACACTCTTTTTTTGTCTTCGCCGAACGCTCGGAGTTTCACGAGGAAAGAGTGAGTACCAATTTGGATTTTTAAGGGTTTTGTACTAAAATACAAAACCCTATTGCAATTCTCGACCTGCGTCCGTCTGTCCGTCTGTCCGTCCGTCCGTCCGTCCGTCCGTCCGTCCGTCTGTATGTCACAGCACTTTTTCTCCGAAACTATAAAGGCTACAGCCATGAAACTTTGTAGAAAGGTCAGAAGTGATGACCTCTTTAAAGTTCAAGGGTGGAAAATTTTTTCAAAGGCGTTTAAGGGGGGTCTCCCCATATAAGGGGGTGACCCCTCAAAAAAAAATGTTCACCATTGGTAGTCGAGTAGGGTGTCATTGGAAAGGTCTCAATGAGATCTTTTCAAAACAAGTCTTAAAATTGTCTTATAAGTATCGAGGGGGGCAGGGGAAGGGGAAATGTACGAACTTTTCGCGTACCTCCCCCTCGCGATTGGACACCTTCCATCCGAAAAATCTGAAAAAAATCATGAATGTAGGCCTTAATGAGTACAACAAAAAAAAATACATGAGAAGTCGAAATTCACTCAACTTTGTTAGTAATAGTATGATTTATCGAGTTTGTGTTTTCTTGAATAAAATCTAAACGGTACCCTTAAACTCAATAAAATTTAGCAAAGAGATGACTATTTATAAGATTGATTTTTTCGGAAAGTTTCATAAAGATCGAATAGTATTTGACGAAGTTATAGCGATTTGAATTTTTGTGTATTACTATGGAGCAATATGCCCTGGATTACTATGGAAACATATTGCTATGGAGCCATATGCGCTTTTTACCGACTTAGACACTACAGCTTTGCTAGAATTTGCATGAAAATTTCAGGAGTGATAGGTATCATGAAGATGAGTACATACAATTGAAACAAGTCGAAGAGGCAGGAGAGAGCTCCTAGCAAAAGGAATTTGTAGCCATGAATCGATGATTACAGTACAGAGGAGTGGCCCCTGAAAAAAAATTTCATGAAAGGTAGCCGATATGAGTATCAACTGAAAGTTCTCTATGAGAGCTTTTCAAAACAGTTCTTAAACTGACAGTTTTTGCTTCAGTGAGAGCACAGGGGGGAAATACATGAAAAATGTGTTTCCTCCCTCGCGAATGGACACCAGTGATCTATAAAATCTGAAAAAAATATCAAAGGAGATATTTATGGGTATAACTATAACAAATACCTTAGGAGTCAAAATTCGTTCAACTTTGTTAATAATAGTATGATCCTCGAATTTCACATTTTCTCCAATTAAATCGTCTTTGACATGTTACTTGATTTTATTCGTTGCTGGTTACTGCATTTTGTAAGTTGAGTACAAAACCCTTCTGACATGAGCATAGGTCTGTCTACCCAACTTGTTATATTTGATTCTCATTATCAAGTTCATTCTTTTTTCTTTGTTATCTTCTATAAAAAATTTATTAACTGTTTGCTTTTATATAAAATTTTAAAGGGTTTTTTTTTGTATTGAAATTAAAATTTGTGAATTTTCTGTGTAAAATTTCACTTTTAAAGTAAATAAAACGGCTATGTCAAGTTAAGAGCATCATCTTTCATTTCTCAAAAAGACGTCTCCCATTCGCATCTTTCTCCCTTTGTGCTAGTTATTTTATGTAAGGCGGCTCAGCACGAGCAGAGGGTGTCCCGGAAGACCCACGACACGAATGAGCGCTAGCCGGTCTCAGTATGCCACCCCGGGCTACACACTCCTCTGCTAATTCTGAATGTATGCAACTGCGGTGACTTCCGTGGTTGCAACATATGGCGCCCAAGCTAATGGTTTTCTTATTGTTTTTGTTGATTTTATCAGTTTTTAATTATAGCTTAAATTTTTCTATGTCAGATTTGTTGGGCTTGAGTAATAGCAATAGTTTGAAAATATTTAGTTTGGATTTTGGATAGTTAATTTATAGATCTTTGATCATGGGGTTCGCCGCAGTTGCAGTGGCGCCCATCGTGCTGATTTGTGTTTAATAGTCTTTACCGGCTATGACAGTGGTCATGCTGTGGCAGTGTGGATGTTGGTTGGGGTTCATCGAATTTTGAGTCGTTGGCTATATCTCCCTGCACGGTATAGTTGGACTTGGATCCAACTTTTTGAATTTGCCAACGCTTTCGGCCCTTCCATCATCTATCTGGTGATAGCTTTGGGATCTGTGCGGCTCTTGTCCGAGCCATTATGAAGTCCGTAGTATTTTATAATGGTCTCTTAGTCAGCCCTTTGAGGTGACAATTTGAGCGGAGTCCGCCTACGAATTCCATTGTTATACCAGGCACTGTTGTGGTTTGTTTGCTTCGTGTTTTGTCTAAATTTTAATCACTATCCCATTTAATTACCTTTTCCTTTCCCTTCTTATTAATGGGGAGAATCATTTTTAGAAATAATAGCAAAATCACTTTTGATAATTGAATTTAACCATAACGCATTCATTTCACTTGCTCGTTAATATACATTTTCTTATATCTCATCATCTCATTGAAAATTTTGATTTTTTATTATTGATTGTTAAATAATTACCGTTAGGTTACTTGTTCGATTTTAAAGTCATAGGATTTACGTAGTTTAGTTGTAGATTATTAGGGCTTAATTAGGGTTTATGATTTAGATTAGTTTTAGATAAGTGGGTTTATGGTTTTTGTTAGTTTAGAATAATTTCTTTTAATTTTAATAATTGAGTTTGGTTTAGTTAATTTTGGATTAGAGTAATTTTAGGTTGAGTTTGATTATTGAGTTTAGTTTAGGTTTATTTGTTAGGTTTTGGTTAGGGTTAACTTTCAAGTAGTGTGCATTATAGAGAATTTTTATTTTTATTTTAGCGAGTAAGTTTTAAAATTTTTAAATTTTATAAATTTATTTACTTGTCGGTCTGTCTGTCCGCTATTTAACTTATTTTTATAGACTCGCTTGTTTGTCTGTCTGTAATTTATTAAATTATTTCTTTTATTCAAATTGTCAGTGTTGTCCGTCTGTTCATTGATTTTAATATACTGAAATTATTTAGATGGTCTGTAGATTTTTATTGTTTTTGATAGTCATCATGTTTCCGCACACATGATATGAACACGATAATTTCACTCGCTGTTCATTACGCTCCTCCCAAGATTTGCCAGATCCTCAGTCGCAGCTCTCGTTCCGGGAGGGTGATCAGGCAGTTGAGAGTCATCGAACGGTTATCCAAATTACCAAATGGGGCTTTAAGTTTGTGGTGCCTCCAATGGTTTGAATGCACGACAATTTTTGTTTCGTGCTAGCATTATGGCTAGAGATCATGGTCTTACAGAGCGTGAACTCGTCCGAGACTTTCATGTTCTCCTGCAGGGATATGCCGAAAACTGGTACTGGCAGATACGTGACCTGCATAAAGACTTGAGTTGGACGCAGCTTAAAGTAAAGTTCATGGAACGATTTGGATCTCAGCTTGATAACGCTCATATTTGGGAAAATATGTTCGCCCGCAGGCAGGAATCCAATGAACCATTCCTCGAATTTGATGAATCCGTTGAGGCTATGGCTATGGCTAGCTGGACATGAGTTCTCGACCACCTGTGAGCTTGTATGGAGATGTCGTTGAATTGAAGACACTTGGCGTGAGCTGGAGATCCAGTATGGTCGGCCTCCTGTTCAGCATTATGAGCTTAATTCGATGAGACCCCCTGATCAGTGAACGACTGGTTTGGAATCTTGTCTGCCAATGAACCTCCACCCTAGTGGAACGAGAGATTTTTGTCATTATAATACCGACATGCGTCATCATGAGTCTCCAGCATCATTTAGTAGTGCTAATACCTCAAGCAGATTACCGGACTACGTCGAGTGTAATGAAAAGGCGGGCGATGATCGTGAGTCAGCCGCTAGTTTTAGAGCACGAACTTTTCTGGATCGCTTTCGGAGATCCTGGAGATATTTTTTCGCCAGGCGTCTCTTGAAGCATGCCTGCGTGGAGTCAATTGTGACCACTCCTGGTGACAACAGGCCCTACGGGATATTTTTGTCAAGGGTCGCAAATTGATGGGCTTGCTTGAAAGCGGAGCCAGTGTCAGTATCCTCGGAGCCGGAGACTTGGACCTACTGTCAGACTTGTGCTTGTATATGCATTCCATGCATGCCCATGTCCAGACTGCATCAGGGCACAAGAATCCAGTTCTGGGATACGTCACCACATTGGTGCGATTTAACAACATCAAATTGATGAGATTCCCGGTTCTTCCTTCCTTGACGCACACAGTGTATCTTGGAATTGACTTCTGGGATCTCTTCAAGATAGCACCAATCTACGTCAACGCTATTGAAGCAGCCGCAGAGCCTCCGAGCCCTGGATTCCATCTGCTGTCCCCAAAGGATCAGCAACGACTGGACTTCGTCAAACAACAGTTTCCGTCGTATAACGAGCAAGGCTTTGGTAGGACCAGTCTCGTGTCTCATCACATCGACACTGGTTCTGCTCGACCCATTAAGCAGTGGCATTATGCTGTCTTGCCTGTTATACAGAAACTGTTGTATGACGAACTCGATCGTATGTTGTCTTTGGGGGGTAAGAGAGGAAAGTCAGAGTTCATGGAGTTCTCCTGTGACCCTTGTCAGAAAACCTGGCAAGGTGCGTTGGTGTCTTGACGCTCGATGCCTCAACGAGGTGACCAGGTTCATTACCAGCTTGGACATGAAGGATGCCTTTTGGCAAATACCATTGGATAAGGCAAGTAAGGAGAAAACGGCCTTTACTGGCCCTGGCAGGCCCTTGTACCATTTAAAGGTCATCTCGTTTGGTGTATGTAACGCTCCCCAAACGATGTGTCGGTTGATACATAAAGTAATACCGCATGAGCTGCAGGACAAAGTATTTGTTTCCCTGGATGACCTACTTGCTACAAGTTCAACATTTGATGAGCACTTGGAGCTCCTGAGTACTGTTGCGAAACTGCTCAGGGACGCCAACTTGACCATCAATGTTGAAAAAAGCGAGTTCGTCTAGAAAGATATCAAATATCTTGGCTTTGTAGTGAGTGATGGTATCCTGCGCACCGACCCGGAGAAGGTTTCAGGTATAGTCTCCTATCTGGAACCCCGAACGGCCAAAGACGTGAGACGGTTCATGGGTATGGCAGGATGGTACAGGCGTTTTATTACAAACTTCGCCTCGGTTACGGCCCCTCGAACGGATTTGCTAAATGGCAAACGTGCCTTCAAGTGGTCTGCTTTCGCCAATAGCGCCTTCAATCAAGTGAAGCACTTGTTGATTTCTGCTCCAGTGCTGGCCAACCCCGACTTCACTAAGCACTTCTATATCCAGTCTGACGCACGTACAGTGGGTATTGGAAATGTTTTGTTCCAGAAAGACAATGAAGGTGGAGAGCATCCAATCGCATATATGTCTATGAAGCTCAACGCTGCGCAACGTAACTATAGCATTACTGAATTGGAATGCTTAGCTGTGGTGCAGAGTGTAAAAAGATTCAGGGCATATATCGAAGGGTTGCCCTTAACCATCATAACCGGCCATGCCAGTCTTAAATGGCTGATGCAGCAGTCGGACCTCTCTGGTCGGTTGGCTCGCTAGAGTCTGAAATTACAAGGGTTCAATTGCCAAATTGAACACCGGAAAGGTGCTTTTAACGTTGTACCGGACGCGTTATCGAGATCTTGCTTGCAGGACGAGCGGGTGGCCTCGCTCATTGCTTGCCTTCCAGAGCACAAACATATTGATGGTTTGATACCTCAGTCTGCGTTTCAGGAGCCCGAGTACGAACATCTCAAGGAGCAAATCCTGAAGCAACCTGATAAGTTTCAGAATTTGCACCTTGCTGATGGCCGAGTGAACATCAGTACTGGTTCTCCTGTAACTCTGACTTCAGATATTCCCCAAACAAAATTATGGGTTCTTGAGGGTCACCAACAGGCACTTATAGTACGAGCTCATGATGATCCCCGGGGCTCTCATTGTGGAATTCGTAAGACAACGGAAGTCTTACAAAGATATTATTATTGGCCTCGTTTGCGTCAAGATGCTATTCAGCACATCCAGAGCTATTCACCATGCAAACAGGTCAAGCCTTCGAATTCCACTTTGAGATCTCCTATGAGCGCATCACGAGACTCGACGAGACCTATGCAGTGCCTGTTTGTGGACTTCATGGGTCCATACTCTCGTTCAAAATCCGGGAATACTCAATTATTGTGGTCCTGAACCATTACAGCAAGTTCATATGGCTCAAGCTCATGGCTAAAGCCACTGCGGAATCAGTCGTGCGATACTTGGAGCGCGAAATCTTTTTGACCTTCGGAGTTCCCGAATGGCTTCACTCGGACAATAGTGTACAGTTCGTCTCCAAGTTATTCGCTAAGCTTATGAGCGACTAAAGGGTTCAGCACTGCTTCACTCCATATCATTCATCGCAAGCGAATGCCTCGGAGAGGTCAAACCAGTCGACATTGAACGCCATCAGAGCCTACATAGGGTCCGATCATAGCAGGTGGGACGAGAATCTTCCGGAATCGTGTTTTGCCTTCCGCAAGGTGATTCATGAATCCACAGGATTTTTGCCCTACTTCCTCATGTTCGGGTACCACCCTATCCAGCATGGCACTGAGTACGCCCTCCTTAGAAGCTTGAACGCTTTTGAGGATGGAGAAGTACAGCTAAGTGCGAACAGTGATCGTCTGCGAGCCGTACAAGACCGTGTCCGAGCTAAGCTGAAAGAAGCCCATTAGAAGTGAGCTCAAAGTTACAACCTTCGGGCTCGCCCCCGTGAGATACTCCAGGGTCAAAAAGTTCTCGTGCGAAATTTCACCGTGAGCAATGCAGCTGATCATTTTGCGGCTAAATTCGCTCCATGATTTGTTCCTGCAGTGGTTCGCCGCCGTACTGGGCAAGTTACTTATGAACTTGAGGATGAATCCGGTAAGCTACTTGGGACCTTTCACGCTAACGTCATCCGATCTGGTTCATAATTACCCCTGCTGACCTTCTTTGTTTGCCCAGCTGAATGAGATACTCATGGTCTGGGTCCTCTCCACGATTGTTGCGAATTCCGGCACCACCCGGGTTCGCCGAATCCATCTGGAGATTGCTGATTCATGGATCCTCCATCACGATAACACTCTGTTGCACACCTGCCTGCTCGTCACCGAGCAGTTGGCCAAACAGTCGAGGGCAACGTTGCCACAGTCTCCTTACATTCCGGATATGGCACCAGCGGACTTCTCGCTGTCCCCCAAGATCAAGAGACACCTTAAGGGGATGCGGTTCGGGACTCTGGAAAACGTTCAACGTGCTACGACGAGGGCTCTAGATAGCATCGAGGTTGCCGACTTCCAGGGAGCGTTCGGGGATTGAAAAATCCGGTATCAGCGTGTTATCGACTCCAATGGGGACTACTTTGAAGATTTCTAAAGAAAAATTGTACATATTTTGCCAATAAAAAATCTTCTGAGGTAAGTCCGGTTACTTATTATTCAGACCCTGTATATATATACGAGTATATATATATATATATATATATATATATATATATATATATATATATATATATATATATATATATATATATATATATATATATATATATATATATAGTATATATTTGAGTGTCTCATTTAAATGCAGAAATTTAAACAGCCTTAAAGATTTTTAACATTACTAGAAGCTCTTGAAAAGTCAAGAAAAATGTCATTCTTTTGTAAGCCTCTATCGAGCTCGGAGACCATGAGTAGGAAGTTTTGTTTTTTTAAGCTAAAAGTGGAAAACATTATAACTCTTGTGTGGGGCTTAACGCATGTGCGTATTTTGTGAATTATTAAAATTCTCTTTTCGTTCCGTAAGTCACGATGAGTCGTGACTACTTAAAGATGTTGGGAAAGCAATTAAGTGATTTGCTTCACGTCAATTGCAGCGATTTTCCATCAACCACTACGGTGGTACAGTTACGAGAACTGCACAAAAATCATGACAATTTGGCATTGGGAGATGACAATCACCCTTGCAGTTAGTCCGAAGTGTGGCGAGGTACGGTTGTCGGTGTGTTAGAAGTTATCGAACCGGTATTTCTTAAGACGCGGAACTAAATTATGTGTTGGCCCAGTTAAAAACCGCGGCGTGTTTTGGAATTACGTCGACAGAGATGGGAAGAACGATATAATTAGGAGATGGAAAGAACAATATCATTAAAAACCTTGGAACTAGGTCGAAAAAGACGATACGATCCATTGAGGAATGGTTGTCTGATTTTGAAATCACCTTAGCGCCATTGCAATGTGATGATGATTTCAAATGAATGTACGCACGACGTCCACTAACTGGTACAGCGCAAATTCCGCGACGCACAATCACTGCCAATACATGGCCAGATTTGCAGGAAAAACTTTTGATTTGCAGGAAAAACTGTTGTATTGGGAAGGAATAGCCGGAAATGAGTTATTCCAAAGGAAGAATGGATGAAAGTGTTCCGCCAGTTCCACAACGACTCAACGGTGGGTCATATGGGGCTCAACAGGATATACGATCAAGTACTTTAAAAATACTGTTAAGAACAAATTATCAAGGTGTCACCTGCAAGGCTTCACTCCTTTAAGACACAATGAATCCGATAAGCATATATGAAGAATTGTCTACCTCGAGAGTTTGTCTTTCCCAGGCAAACGCACCGTCAGCATCTTGAATAGTCATGTGCGCATGGAATGTATCTGAATGTTTGGATTCAGATCCATTTCATGGCCACATGAATATTAATATTTTTATCGTGTGCACATGGAATGTATCTGAATGTTTGGATTCGGATCCATTTCATGGGCACATGAACGTTCCCACAATGGGATTTTGGCTGAGTGGCAAAGGCACATGATATGTATTCGAATGTTTAGATTCGTATACATTTCATGTGTACGCGAATTGCGGATTGCGATTTGGAGGAGTTTTGCGTGGTGGACATTTATTATTAGTGAAAGGGAGTCAGTCGAGTCACCATCATTCAGACATTTTGCGTTGTATATTTTAAATTGATTCGGGACACTTAAATGTGTTTAAAGATACGTAAGAATATTTTAATTCTTTGGGAACAAAAATAACCTACCAGGGCAAAGGAGCCCTGTCTTATAACATTTAGAGGCCCCGGCGAAATTTTAAGTTGGATTTCGTACCGTTCTTCAGTTTTAGGGACATCGGAGTTTTCGATTGGCGAGGCTTCGATTCCGGTAATATTGGATCACGCTAGAGTTGCTGCTGCCGAATTTGGATCCAGTGTTACGTGATTTCAAGTTGGATTTCGTGCCGTTCTTCAGTTTTGGGGATATCGGAGTTTTCGATTGGCGAGGCTCTAATTTCGGTAATGTTGGATCACGCTAGAGTTGCTGTTGCAGAATTTGGATCCAGTGTTACGTGATTTAAGTTGGATTTCGCGCCGTTCTT
This sequence comes from Odontomyia ornata, assembly GCA_963969285.1. Classification (NCBI taxonomy): domain Eukaryota; kingdom Metazoa; phylum Arthropoda; class Insecta; order Diptera; family Stratiomyidae; genus Odontomyia; species Odontomyia ornata. The sequence continues at coordinate 129,331,919 of OZ017741.1, read as the reverse complement.
CAGTTTTGGGGATACTGGAGTTTTCGATTGGCGAGGCTTTGAATCCGGTAATATTCAGTCACGCTGGAGTTGCTGTTGCTGAATTTGGATACCAGTGTTACGTGAACATAGTGTTGTAGCTGAGTATCAGTGTCTGTGAAGATCTGTGCTGTGCCGTTTTTTCGTTTTAAACTTCGAAAAGTCAGTCATACAACATGGAACATTTAGCGGAACGACAAAAGGGATTGGCTAGAGAGCTGGAAAGCGTCATTACCAACTACAAAAAGGATTCAGCGGACCGGAAACAAGATGCCGGGTATTACGAAACAAGGCTTCGGCGACTCGAGTCTGCGTGGGATGCCTTCGAAAAAGGAGATTCAGAGATCCGCGAGTTATCGGAAATGCCAATGTCTCATGACTATTTCACGAGCGCCTTGTACGAGACAACGCAATCAAATTATTTGCTGTTTCAACAGCACTTCAAAGATCGTATGCTGGCCTTGAAGAAAGCTGCTTTACCAACTGGTGGCCCGTCGACGCAGAGGAAATTGCCCATTGAGGATACCAGCGAAAGGGTGGCAGATACACCATTACCATTTGAAAGCAGCATTACAAGGATGTTGCGACGATATAATGCAATGACAGATTCCCTGCAGAGAACGATTTTCCATTTGGATCACCCAGAGCTGTCAAGATCGTGGTACAAGGCCAAAATCACTTTGGTACAAAGATACTGGTCACAGTTAGAGGAGTGTCACCACTTGATTTCTGAACTTTGTGACGATCCCGGTGGACAAGGTTTCGATGTCGCTCGGCACGTAAAGCTCGAGGAAGTATCGCAGGACTGGCTGATCTAGTTAGAAACTAGGCTGCAACAATTCGAAACAGCCTCAGCGACACCAATTCCAACGTCAGCGGGCCCCAGTTTGCGTCTACCGAAGATAACGCTCCCAACCTTTGACGGAGAATACTTACGCTGGCGACAATTTCACGACTTGTTCTTGCAAATGGTGCACAGCCAACCAATGTCGAATTGTCAAAAGTTATGGTACCTCAAGGCTAACCTTGCAGGAGAAGCTGAAAGGCTTATTCGAAATTTCACGCTCTCTGAAACTAATTACGAGGCAGCGTGGAACACCTTAAAGGAGCGGTATGATAATCGACGACTATTAGCCACTGCACTCATCAATCGTTTACTGAGTCAACCATCGCACGCGGGTTAGAAATCTTCAGCGACAGCTGTGAAATCTCTACATGACACTACCCAGGAGTGCATCAGAGGCCTCGAGAATATGGATGTAGCCACTGCTGATTGGGACCCACTACTCTTGCACCTATTAATCAGGAAGCTAGATCAGGACACTCACGCACTGTACGAGCAATCGTTGACCAGCCCGCGAGAACTACCACCTTTAAAAGGCTTTTTGAATTTTCCGGAGACATGCTTTCAGGCTCTCGAGGCACTCGGCAATGTATCAAAGGGGCCATCGGAGAGCCGTACGAAGGGTGCCAAAGCTACAATAGCTACCGCGGTGACTCTTCAGTGCCTGATGTGCGAACAAACGCACCCACTGTACTACTGCCCGGATTTCCTCAAGCTCAACGTCGCGAAAAGACTAAAATTCGTCCAGTCGAAGAAACTTTGTATCAACTGTCTCCGAGAAGGACATAAGGCTGCGAATTGCTCGTCCAGAAGTTGCAAGGAATGTGCAAAGAATCACAATAGCCTACTACATTTGAGTGGAGATACCAAATCAAATCCAGCCAAGGTGATGCCCCCGCGTTCGAAAGCGTCTAAACAGGAGATTAAACAGCAGTCCGAGGCACCATCGCTCACTCTAACTACTCTGACGACACCACGGTCCAAGCGATACGTACTCCTGAGTACGGCCCTGGTAAAGCTGACTGGCAGCAATGGACGGACAACAGAGTGCCGAGCTGTATTAGATCCGGGCTCACAAATAAATTTGATTACGGAGCAAACAATCCGAAAACTGAGACTATCATCAACAAGTCATCCCACGTTCATCGAAAAGGTCGGCGGTAGTACAGAAAGGGCGCAAAACAGGGTGAATATTGGTTTACAGTCCCGATCGACTGCATACCCCACGCAATTGGAGGCCTATGTGATGGATAAAATCATCTCACCGCAACCCTCTCAGGAGCTTGACATTTCAAAATGGCCGATTCCAAAGAACATTAAGCTGGCAGATCCGAACTTTCATCGAACGGAAAGAATCGACCTGGTGGTGAGCGCCGAACACTTTTACGAGATTTTGGCTATCGGGCAGATAAAACTGGGCTATCGGGCAGATAAAACTGGGCCCCGAGCTCCCCGTGCTCCAAAATACGCTCCTTGGCTGGATAGTCGCTGGAAGAGCGGTCCAACCTCAGGGTTTCCCAGTGACTTGCGGGGTGCTAGCAGAAGACATCAAACTAAACGAGACCATCAAACAATTCTGGGAAGTGGAGGAAGTGCTCAACACGAAACCACAGCTTACATTGACGGAAAAGGCATGTGAAATACATTTATGCCAAATGATGCAAAGGCAGCCTGATGGTCGCTTCCTGGTAAGACTCCCCTTTTGCGACGACCCCAAGAAGCTGGGCGATTCAAGAGTTATTGCCATACGCAGATTCCTGGCCATAGAATGGAGGCTGGAAAAAAATGCCGAACTGAAACGTCAGTATAAGGAATTCATGGATGATGACCTCCATCGTGGGCACATGGAAGAAGTCACCTTGCAGATGGACGAGAAGTTGCAGTGTTTTTTACCGCACCATTGCGTGTTGAAGCCAGATAGTAGGACCACCAAGTTGAGAGTGGTCTTTGATGCCTCCAGTAAAACGACGACAAATATCTCATTAAACAACATCCTATACACCGGACCTACGATTCAGGACGACTTGTTCGCAATCTTGCTACGTTTTCGAATGCCCTGCTTTGTTTTCACCGCCGACATCGAGAAGATGTATCGTCAAATAGTGCTTCATCCCGATGATCGCAAGTATCATATTTTGGTCTGGAGAAATAGTTCAACTGAGCCATTACGGTACTATCAATTAAATACCGTCACCTACGGCACGACCTGTGCTCCATACTTAGCGACCAAATGTCTTCAGGTGCTGGCACGGGACGAGCAGCACAGGCATCCCCTGGGTAGCAATGCATTGCAGAACGACTTCTACATCGACGACGTTATGACTGGGGCGGACAGCTTGGCGGAGGCAATTTGAAAGCAGGAGGAGTTGATCAAAATACTCGCTAGTGCAGGCATGCCCCTACGCAAGTGGTGTTCCAATCATCCTCAACTGTTGCAGAGGATAAAACTTGAGGACCAGCAGTTACAACTGGATTTTTGCAACCTGTCAGAAGACTACATCAAAACTCTTGGCGTTAACTGGCTCCCGAAGGCAGACAAGTTCCAGACCCACATCAATCTGGAGCCAAGCGGTCCAAAATTCACCAAACGGACGATCGCTTCTGATATTGCCAGGATGTTTGACCCGCTGGGCCTCCTGGCACCGATCATTGTAACTGCCAAGCTTTTTTTGCAGGAGATTTGGCGACTGCAGTTGGAATGGGACGCCGCCTTGCCTGCAGGAATACATACTCACTGGTCCGAATTTCGCAGCAGTTTGCCATCGCTACTGAAGGTTCGCGTTCCCCGACACGTTCACTCTGGAGAGAAGCCCGTGCAGGTTTAGCTGCATATCTTCTGTGATGCCTCAAAGAAGGCATATGGGGCGGCAATATACGTCAGATCTACCCTGAGAAGTGGTCAAGTGGTGGTCAGATTGTTATGTGCCAAATCAAGAGTAGCCCCGATCAAAACGGCGACTATTCCACGCCTGGAGCTGTGTGCTGCCAAACTAGGAGCTGAGTTAAGCGAACGAGTCAAAACTGCGCTAAATCTCCAGAACATTTTCCAGATCTTCTGGACTGATGCTGAAATCGTTCTCGCTTGGCTCAATTCAACCGCATGGCCTTACCACACTTTCGTTGCTAATCGGGTCTCAGCCATTCAGACGCTCTCGAGACCCAACCAATGGCGCCACGTTAGCTCCGGAAACAATCCAGCTGACATTCTATCACGGGGCATAGCGCCAGCTGAACTGAGTAGCTGTGACATGTGGTTACAAAGACCACCCTTTTTGAGTGAAGCTGAATCAACCTGGCCTCCCGAATACAAGAGGGAGGGACCCTGCGACTTGGAGAAAAGGCAAATCAAGGTGACAATGATGGCGACAACCAGAGCGGGCATGCATTTTATTCATGGAATTACACATGGGAACTCCTTCAGAAGGTTGCAACGAATAGTCGCCTACGTGTTGCGTTTTGCTGATAGTTGTAAACCAGGTTCCCAGAACCACCACCCGCAGAATGGGACCCTCACGAGTCGAGAGCTTTCCAATGCCCTTGAGGTCATCATCAAGTATGTCCAGCATGACGATTTCCGCGAAGAAATACGGGACATTCGTTTAAAGAAGCAGATCAACAAAAACAGTCCCCTGGTCGGGATGGTCCCCTTCCTGGACTCGGAAGGAATCTTGCGCGTCGGTGGGAGGCCTGAATTGTCCAAACTTTCGTTCGAAGCCAAGCACCCCATTTTGCTGCCGTTCAAACACCCACTCACCAAGCTATTGATGATGGGCATTCACCGCGTCAACTGCCATCTTGGGACGCAAGCCCTGCTCACCACTACGAGACAACGTTTTTGGCCTATAAGAGGAAAACAGCTAGCGAGATCAATTGTGCGACAATGTATTGCATGTGTTAGAGCAAGGCCTCAACTATACTCTCAAATTATGGGAAATCTGCCGAGCACTCGCGTTCAGCCTGCGCGCCCTTTCATCAATGTGGGAGTCGATTTCTGCGGGCCCATCATAATACATTACCGTGGTCGAGGTACCCGTCCCCAGAAGGGTTACATAGCCATCTTTTGCTGTTTCGCCACTAAGGCCATCCTTATGGAATTGGTGAGCGATCTAAGCACCGAAGCATTTATTGGTTCACTGAAGCGATTCATCGAAAGGCGAGGTCATTGCCGAAATCTATATTGCGACAACGCCACCAACTTTGTCGGAGCACACAACCAATTGTCGGAATTATCATTATCGCTCTACTTAAAAAAGGCGCAGCACGAGGCATTGGCTTCATGCAGTACCCGAGGAATCGACTTCCATTTTATACCGCCGCGCGCACCCCACTTTGGCGGTTTGTGGGAGGCAGCCCTTAAGTCAGCCAAAACTTTACTCCGCCGAAGCACGTCGTCGGCAACTCTCACATATGAAGAGCTGCATACGCTGGTAGTCGAGGTAGAGGCCATCCTCAATTCAAGACCGCTAATCCCGATGTCAGATGACCCTAATGGCCTGGCAGCCTTGACCCCCGGGCATTTTCTCATTGGAGAACCCGTCACGGCTATGGTGGACGTTCGTGCGAAACCAGTCGCTAACGGTCTTCACACTCGGTGGAAGCTGATAAACCACCTTAAGCTTGAATTCTGGAGACAATGGTCACGTGAATACCTTCATCAGCTGCTACATCGGGTCAAGTGGAGGCGGATCCACCAAAACGTCCTCCCAGGGACGATCGTCATCATAAAGGAAGGCAACACACCGACAATGAAGTGGCCACTGGGCCGAACTGTGAAGACCTACGAGGGCATTGACGGTTGCGTAAGGGTTGCAGACGTAAAGACCACGTCCGGAATACTGAAGAGACTGATCCACAAACTGGCCCCACTACCAGTGAACGATGACCTACCAGCTGATGAAGCGGCACCAAAAGCGAGCAATCAACCATTGGCAGGAGAGGAAGGTCAAGTGAGCATCGACAGCAACCCGGCGACGAGGCAGAAATTGGTGCGAATGGGGACATCGATTGTGACCCTCCTCTTGGTGTGCCTGCTAATTCCTACGGTGAACAAGGCTCCAGCACAGGTTTCACCGACTGGCCCACATCCTGGTCTGCATTTCCAATCATTGGGCAAGGCGTACCTATCTTCGAGCGAATGGAGGCTGGTAATCTATTACGATCTGGGACCGTATTGGACGGAATTGGCCGTGCTACAAAATGGAACTCACCTGTTACAGCAGTTGTGTGAGAAGGGAACGCCGTCAACAAATTGCATGCATCTCATAGATCATTTCCGACATTTTGATCAAGAGTTCTCCAACATCAACCAAACCCTGCGAGTCAGAGCTAAGAGGGGGGCTATAAATGCAGTCGGTGGCCTCGCACGATTGCTGTTTGGTATTCTGGATGATGATTACGCCAACCAGATGGCCCAGACCATCAAAACCGTACAAGGAAGGCAAGACAAGTTGCATTCACTACTGAAGAATCAGACCTCGATCCTAGACTCGACGCTGAACATCCTTGGTAAGAGCGAGAAAATGATGCACAAAAGGTTTATGGCAATAGAGCAGGAGCTGCCTCGATTATGCAATGACGTCAAGGCTCCCCACATGGAAGGAACTCAGAACCAGGTGCTGGATTTGATCACAACATTGGCATTTCAAATGACGCTCATCACCATCAACCTGCAGAGAATTCAATCTTCTCTCACAAATGTCGTCGCAGATACCCAGCACGGGCAATTCAGCGCATTGCTTTTATCACAACAACAATTGAGCGCGGAATTAACCACCATCAGGGAACACTTGCTCGAGAACCAGCGCCTGCTCATAGACCATGACAACTTTCTACAACTGTTCCAAATAACTTCAATCCGGGCCAAGGTGACCGCAGATTTCGTCGTCTTTGAGCTAAAGTTCCCACTGGTAGCTGCAGTAACGTTCGAGCTCTACAGGCTTCTTCCGATACCAATGGTGAAGCACAACCACCTGACCGCCATACTACCAACTCCGGATCGCGACCTCTATTATCCACTATCCGAATTGGAATACGCTTTCTGCATACCGATAGACCAAACGCTCACATCTGCCGGCAGTCACATCCTTTGTATAGCAAAAAATCCAACGTGAGCGGATGCGAACCATCCAGGGACATCGCGTATACGAAAGCCAGGTAGGCGTTTCACATACTGCGATCCATTCGGGCCTAGAACTTAGAGGACCAGAATCCATCCATGGTCTCAACTTCTCGAGCCAGTTCAACGCATCTGAGATCGACGAGTTACGAAGGCTGGTGCAGGCACGAGATCTTACTTGGACCAATCAGATAAGCACACACGACATTCATCAATATACCATCGGCTACCTGAGCATCACCGTATTGGGTATACTCATCGGCTACCTCGTTTGCAGATTCTACAAGCGGCAGTGCCACGCCCGCACCACACCACAGCCTGCCGCACACCCTGGAAGAGGTTGACCGGAGCGTTCAACGGGGGAGTAGATGTTAAGAACAAATTGTTAAGGTGTCACCCGCAAGGCTTCACTCCTTTAAGACACAATGAATCCGATAAGCATATATGAAGAATTGTCTACCTCGAGAGTTTGTCTTTCCCAGACAAACGCACCGTCAGCATCTTGAATAGTCATGTGCGCATGGAATGTATCTGAATGTTTGGATTCAGATCCATTTCATGGCCACATGAATATTAATATTTTTATCGTGTGCACATGGAATGTATCTGAATGTTTGGATTCGGATCCATTTCATGGGCACATGAACGTTCCCACAATGGGATTTTGGCTGAGTGACAAAGGCACATGATATGTATTCAAATGTTTAGATTCGGATACATTTCATGTGCACGCGAATTGCGGATTGCGATTTGGAGGAGTTTTGCGTGGTGGACATTTATTATTAGTGAAAGGGAGTCAGTCGAGTCACCATCATTCAGACATTTTGCGTTGTATATTTTAAATTGATTCGGGACAATTAAATGTGTTTAAAGATACGTAAGAATATTTTAATTCTTTGGGAACAAAAATAACCTGCCAGGGCAAAGGAGCCCTGACTTCAAACAAATACTTTTGGCCCAAAATGAGAGCAGGCACCAAACGTGTGGCAATACTGATAACACAAATGAATGTGTAAATATAGCATAAGGAAATATGAATATGTAAACCTATCATTAAGAAAAAAAAAAGAAAGAGACTGCCGGAAAGAGATGAGAAAGAATGTGGGCAGGACAAAGTCATAGACAAAAAATTATGTGCGTAATGTAATAAACATTCAAAAGTGAATACAAAGGGAAATGGAAGGGAGAGGAAGAAGTCATTTCAAGGAATGAAAAATATGGTTTCTAATAGGACATTTTAAACATTTTATTGAATGCAAAGTGTCACATATACATTACGGAAGCAATTGGTTTTGCCGATACCCCAAAAAGAGCGCTTCCCTGCGCCCGGAGGAACTTGAACTCAGGGTTCCAGCAGACCCCCGATCGAGAACTCGTGACGCAGCTAATGGTGCCATGGATTTTCGATCTCCCTTTCATCTCATAAGCAACTTCAACGATGCATTTGGGTATGAGATTGAACTTTGTTAGTAGGGGAACGTGAATTAATTTTTGTTAGTATAAAAAATAAAATTTTTTAATGGGAACTAGTGAATAGAATTAGTTAGTATGAAGGAAAGAAATTAGGTTTTGTTAGGGAAGAGGTATAGTATGAAATTTTTGTTTGTGGAAATTAATGAATGGAATGTTGTTAGTGGGAAGATTGAAATTATTAGTATATATTATATTATTTTAGTTGGAAATAAGGGAAAAGGGTAGGATTGTGATGATGGGGAAGTAAAAAGAATAGGGAAATTGGAAAAATTTTAATAAAATGAAATAAATAACAGGGAAAAAGGTATAAATGCCCAAAGGAAGATGGAGATGTTACGGCGGCAATTTGTAGTTTCGAATGGGAAGAAATTGGTATGCCGGAATTCGCAAAAACATATTAAAAAAAAAAAAAAAACGAGTGATAAAAAGAGACGATAAAACGAGGACAAAAACGCAAAAAAGTGAACAAATGAAAAGTGCAATAAACAATAAAAAGTGACTGATCAATAGAAAAACAACAAACTAACAGTAAAAAGTGAGTGATCGAGAAAAAGCACGGAAACAATGTCCGGCTCGGATAAGTTGAAGAAGTGGACCACGGCGCAATTAAAGTCGTGCTTGGAGAAAGCAGGACAGAAGACGATGGTAAATAAGACTGAGCTAGTGTTGCAGTTAATGTCTATTCCCAAGGAAGACAGAGAATCATGATGAAATGACGAGCGAGGTGGATGGTGGTAGTGGTGCAGTCAGCGGAATAGCGGAATCATCGGAAAGTGAGTACGGGACAAGTGACAAGCAGGCATTTGAGGAAACGACAATAACAAGCAAGAAGGAGTAGCCACGCAGTACAAAAGATGCAAAAAGAGTGTATGACCTTGAGATAAAAGAGTGGACCTTGATGAAAAGCGAACTTCTTCTTCTTTTAGCACTACAGCCCCTCTCGGGCCTTCGCTTAGAGATAGTTAGAGTATCTCATTTTCATGACCGTAATGATTTTTTCGGAAGTTGGTTTGGTCAGTACCATGCTCCCGTGTGCCTGCTCAGCTATGATATGATCTGATTAAATCAGTGCATATCACCACTGAGTAAACAGTCATAGTCTGTCCGAAAAATCCCCTGAACTAAATTACGTTGCTCTCAACGAGATTTTAACCTGGGACCTTCGGCTTATGCATTCATGCTCCAACCACTATACCACAAAACAAACTAAAGCTGATAAAACGAGAGTTGGAGTTGCAAAGGAGAGAGAACGAGTGTCGAGAAAGAGAATATAACGATGCAACGGTCAAGTGAGCAAAAATTGATGGCTGGTGTTGGTATGACGAGTGCCTTCTTTGCGAGTGTAAAAGATTTGCTACCCGTATTTTCAGCAACGGGTGATGATTTCGGACACTGGCTACAATAACTGAAAAACATCATCACAACGTACAAATTGGATGATAATAATGTGAGGACGTTGATTGCTGGTCGATTGGGTGGTCGTGCTTTGAAGTTGTTAAATAGCAAGGTGGATATGATAACCACACCAGTCGATGAACTGATGAGTGAGATGAACACGTTATTCAAAGATCGTGCGAACACATAAGTTGCGAAACGATAGTTCGAAGATAGAATGTGGAATATGGAGGTGACGTTCCAGAATATTTCCACGACAAAATTATTCTAGCAAACAAAGTCATGGTGGGTGATGACAAGCTGCTGGAATATATTTTCCAGGGAATTACTGATACGGCACTACGAGATCAAGCGAGGATGCTGCGTTTGACAAATAAGGAGCATATTTTGGAGGCATTCGTGAATGTCCGACAGATGCGGCTGGTACCCCAACGAGTGACTAAATCAGTCCCGTCAACATCACGACGACCAGCAGTGGAAGAGGAGATGACGAGAGAAATACGATCCTGTAACTGCAACGCGAAAAGACTTATGGCAAATGAGTGTCGAAAGGAAAAGCGAGCAATTAGTGCGTGCCATGTGCATGGTGAAATGGGACGTTTTGCGGCTACATGCTCCAAAAGAAAGCCAACCAAACGAGTGCTGAGGATCGACGATGATGAAGGGGACGAATACGTAAGGAACTTAACATTTACTTTAAACAAGTTGGGTAGACAGACCTATGCTCATGTCAGAAGGGTTTTGTACTCAACTTACAAAATGCAGTAACCAGTAACGAATAAAATCAAGAAACATGTCATGTTCGAGGATCATACTATTATTAGCAAAGTTGAAAGAATTTTGACTTCTGAGGTATTTGTTATAGTTATACCCACAAATATCTCCCTTGATAATTATTTCAGATTTTTTAAGATCACGGGTGTCCATTCGCGAGGGACGAAACACATTTTTCATGTTCCCGCCCCCCCCCCTGCCCAACAGAAGCAAAAACTGTCACTTTAAGAACTGTTTTGAAAAGCTCTCATAGAGAACTTTCAGTTGATACTCATATCGGCTACCTTTCATTAAATTTTTTTTCAGGGGCCACTCCTCTGTACTGTAATCATTGATTCATGGCCTGTTTTTTAGAATCTTAGAATGGTTACAAAGCCCTTTTGCTAGGAGCTCTCTCCTGCCTTTCCGACTTGTTTCAATTGTATATACTCATCTTCATGATACCTATCATTCCTGAAATTTTCATGCGAATCCTAGCAAAGCTGTAGTTTCTAAGTCGGTAAAAAGCGCATATGGCTCCATAGCGCATATGTCTCCATAGTAATGCAGGAAAATTCAAATCGCTATAACTTCGGTAAATATTATTCGATCTTTATGAAACTTTCAGAAAAGATCAACTCTATAAATAGTCATCTGTGTGCTAAATTTTATTGAATTCAAGGGTACCGTCTAGATTTTATTCAAGAAAACATAAAATCAATAAATCATACTATTACTAACAAAGTTGAGTGAATTTCGACTTCTCATGTATTTGTTGTTGTACTCATTAAGGCCTACATCCATGATTTTTTTCAGATTTTTCGGATGAAAGGTGTCCAATCGCGAGGGGGGGGTACGCGAAAAGTTCGTACATTTCCCCTTCCCCTGCCCCCCTCGGTACTTGTAAGGCAATTTTAAGACTTGTTTTGAAAAGATCTTGTTAAGACCTTTCCAATGACACCCTATTCGACTACCAATGGTGAAAAATTTTTTTTGGGGGGTCACTTCCCTATATGGGGAGACCCCCCTTAAACCCTTTTGAACATTTGCCCCACCATTGAACTTTCAAGAGGTCATCACTTCTGACCTTTCCACTAAGTTTCATGGCTGTAACTTCTATAGTTTCGGAGAAAAAGTGGTGTGACATACAGACGGACGGACGGACGGACGGACGGACGGACGGACAGACGGACACAGGTCGTGATTGCAATAGGGTTTTGTATTTTAGTACAAAACCCTAAAAACGATGAATTATCTTATGATGAACCAATGATAGATACCGGCACTTCCATAAGTATGATTCAGAAGCAGTTTTTACCGGAGCCGTTAGTATATAAGGAAAAAGTACAATGTAGATACTATGGTATAAATAAAAGACCTCTAAATATTATCGGTAAAATTGATGGTAGTATTTTAATTGATGAAGAGAGAGTAAGGTTGAGCAGGTTTGCTGTAAAAGACGACACAATGAATTTACTAGTGTTTTTAGGAAAGGTTTTTTTGAAAGATAGTAAGCTGAAATTGATGAAATTGAAAGATGAGTTAGACAAGACAACTGGTACAAAAGAGCTATATAATGAGTGTAAAGATTTGATGAATATTGAAATTGAGATAGACGATGAAATATTTGTTAGTGAAAAGATGAATTTGGATACTAAAATAAGACTTGTTAAGTTATTTGAGGATCATTATTTTTATTGTTCACGCCCTGAATCTTCAAAGATTAGGTTTGAAATGGAGTTGAGGTTGACTTATGAAAAGCCATTCCAATGCTTGTAGTGAATGTAGGGTGTATAACTGTCCGTACAGGACTGCAGCGATGCTCTGCTGCCTCAGCGGAAGAGGATGTGGGGATCCACTGAGATTGGCCTTGTTTGGGGACGCATGAATGCGCTGGCTGGCTAGCGTTACATTTTCGTGACGCGGGTTCTATTCCCCAGCACAAGGACCCACTACAAAAGAATTTCACATCCACGAATTCCGGGGTCAAAGAAATGTCAACCGAAGTTGAAAAGAAGGTAACTAACTAAGGGTCAAAGGAAATTGCTGACTCAAAGGACAAACTGGACCTGGGGAAGACAGACGGACTTAAGAGGACTTCGTCGTTACCGACGATTCTCCTGGCCCACAAATAAGGGTGGGGCATCCAGATGGTAGCGGTTCCCCCTCGCACCCTCCCAACCGGATCAAGATCCAAACGTAGACGTGGCCATGTATTTCCCATTTGCGTGAAAAACTCATACAAAAGTACTTTGTATGACTCTTTCCCTCAACTGAGAAATACAAACGCAATCGGTTTATGCTATAGCGTTATGCAATGAAATCACATAACCCTATATCATACAAGCGCACGCGAGCGGAAGGTCACTCTACCCGGCAAGAGCCCCTGTTAGACGAAAGATACGAAGGAGCACGCCCGATGGCTAGCCCACGCTAGTAGAGGAGCCTGCCATCGATGCGGGCCCTAATCCCGGTTAGGTCGACTGAAATGGAAAGATCGACGATGTACGTTTAACTATTCATTATTTTATTACATTTTTTATTAATTAAATGCACCATTATCGTTTAAGAGGTATAAAAATATATAATAATTATAACAAAGTAAGCAATTATTTTTTTTATTATTTATTGATGTTGTATTGTATTTTCTCAATGCGTTTTTAATAGGGTTTTTATTTTATTAACTATTTTTTTCAGTTTAAATAAATATATTCAAAACATGGTTTATATAAGCAAGTAGTAATCGTGTTTTTTGTGGTATTTCAAAAATCGATTCGAACATTTAGTTATAAGAAACAAATTTGTCGTGTGAATATATTGTTACATGCACGAACAATTTTGCGAGCTACTGGCGCAATTGTTTTCACAAACATTGACAACATAACGATCAACAAGCGAATGTACTCGAAGACCCACCAAGTATGATAAACATCTGAAAGTGAGTCCCCATTCATTAAGCTGCTCGAATATTCCAGGTAATTCGCCAATGTACGAGAGATGAATTGAATGACTAGCAACCCTATATAAAGGTGGGCTGAATGAATGGGGGGATTCATTACAACCACAATATATTAAACTGTGATAGCGTGGAGTGCAAATTAAGAGCGATATTGGTTGTGAAGTGATAAATAGTTGAAATAAAAATTAATAGACAAGTTGTGTAGTAGTTAAATTAGTGATTGTGCATTTTTAGTAAATAAACTCTTTTAATTTAATTTAAAAGACATTGCGTTTTCATTTTCCTGGAGCATTAAAATTATCGGCCGCGAACCATAACACGCGACAGTGGTGTCAAGAAGTGAGAAAGAAAAATTTGGAATTGAAAACGTTTAAACATTTTAAAGTGCACAATAGAGAAAATTAACGTGGTAACTGGTGAAAAAATACCCGAAACAACAAAAATTAATGAATTTACCACGGCGAGTGATCCCTTAAATGCGGAAAAAGGCGTAGAAGGTGGAGAAGAAGAAACACCAAAATCAAAGAAGCCAGAAAATGCGATAATGCAAATGTTAATGTTGATGCAGCAAGAACAGCGACGACTGTCATCCAATTTAACTGCGAAGCTAGACCAAAAGCTCGACCAACAAGCATTTGAAATCACAGAGAAGCTGGAGGAGCAATCAGCGAAGCTGGACCAACAAGCGATCGAAATCAAGGCAGACATCACACAGAAGCTGGAGAAACAGTCAACCGAAATAAAAGCGGAGCTCCGTAGTCAGAACAAGCAAATTAAAGGCGTCGAGGAAAAGGTTGACCAGGCCGAGTAAAAGTTTTACCAGGTCAAAGAAAAGGTTTAACGGGTCGAGGAGAGAATGAACCATGAGATGGAAAAAATGAAAAAGGAATTGGAAGCAGCGGAGGCCGTAGTAACCACCTCACCAGCCCCACTTATAACCGCATCGCAAAGCACATCAAGAAATGTGCAAGCACCAATATTCGACGGGCAAACGGTCTGGAGCATTCACAAAATCCAGTTTGAAGCCACCGCTAGAATAAATCACTGGAATGAGCAACTTCATCAATTCTTGCTCTTAGAGGCCCAGCTGCTGAGCTTTTGCAGACGATCCCCGTGGAGTTACACTCAAACCTGGCTGCTATATTGAATGCGCTCGACATGCATTATGGAGGCGATCATCTGAAGCAGATTTATCGGGCACGGCTACGGCATCGGATGCAGAAGCCTGGCGAAACCTTACAGCAGCTAGCCCAAGACATTGAGTGACTGGCGCTTTTGGCTTACCCAGCTTACGACCCAGAACATCGAGATGACGCAGCAACAGAAGCATTCATTAGCGCATGAAGGGACCCGGAATTGCAATAAGTCGTGCGCTAAGCTCAAAAGCACACGTTCAAGGATGCATTGGCTTATACGTTGAACTATGAAGCAGCGAAGTATGTGACTCGTACCACTGCCCGGGTTCGCGAGGTAGTGGCAGACGATTGCAGGTGTGAGCGCGAGGAAATTGAGCGACAGCCGCAGGTAAATGGAGCACCTAGATGCTGGAATTGCGGAGAGAAGGGGCACCTGCAAAGAGACTGCAAGAAGCGAAGAAAACGGAGCTATTGTCCAGGGTGGTGGAGATCCAGACCAAGTCAGGAGCCCAGAATGGAAACCCATCAAACCGAAGGGGCCAACTTCGTCCGGCGGACATTGGCTAGGAGGATTGACGTCCCTAGCACCCCCGTCGACTTGTCAAGACTGCGTCGCGGAGAAGCAGACTTATGCCTTCCGGATCAAGTTGACGAAGAACACTGCACCATAACAAGCGAAACTAGTGCAACCCGATCTATTATCCGACCAGACCTAGTGAGACAACCACTACTTCACAAGGGAGGACCTATCTCGTAATCCATGTTCAGCTAATTGTAAGCATTGCCAACGGGTTGAGGAAAAGGAGCCGACCGTTGATCTGCGATTGATAACGGCGGAATTCGATGAAGGTTGGTCATCGGAGGAGATTCGAAGTGCCCATTTAGCCGATGAAGACATTGGACCATTGCTCGTATGGAAGGAGACAACTGGGTGACCTGAGTGAAAGAACGTTTCAATGCACGGCGCAACCCTGAAAAGTTATTGGGCACAATGGAAGTCCCTTCAAGTGGAAGGTGGCGTACTCAAGCGGAAATGGGAAACGGCGGATGGCAGCTCCGTAAGGATGCAAACTATACTTCCCAAAAGCCAAATCCACGATATGGTTAAGGAAATGCATGAAGGATCCTCGGGAGGCCACCTTGGTGTTAACAAGGCCTTAGCGAAATTGCGGGAAAGGTTTTACTGGCTCCACGCTCGAGAAGACGTAGAGGACTGGTGCCGTAGATGCACAGTTTGAGCTTCCGTGAAAGGTTCAAAGCAACGACTGAGGGGACAAATGCAAACCTATAACGTGGGTGTACCGTTTGAAAGGGTTGTCGTTGACATCGCTGGACCCTTTCCTGAATCCGAATGGGGAAATCGATACACGCTGGTTCTGGCCGATTATTTCAGTAAGTGGCCCGAGGTCTACCCCATTCCAAACCAGGAAGTAACTACCGTAGCCGATTAGCTAGTGTTAAATTGGATCAGTAGGTACGGCGTACCTTGCGAACTATATTCGGATCAAGGTCGGAACATTGAGTCACTAGCTTTTGGCGAAATGTGCGCACTATTGGGAATACGGGAAACAAGGACAACACCACTGCATCCCCAATCCGATGGAATGGTCGAACGTTTCAACGCACTCTCAATAAACACCTGGCCAAGATGGTTGACGAGAACCAAAGGGACTGGGACCAACATATCCCACTATTTTTGATGGCGTACAGAACTGCTGAACATGCATCGACGGGCCAAGCCAAGCCAAGGTCATTTTTGGAAAGACTATTCGTCTGCCAGCTGAGAAACTCCAAACGATCTCGGAGTACACAAGTAAGCTAAAGCAACGGTTGAACCGGATACATCGGACAGCGCGAAAACACCTCGAATCGGCTACTGACCACATGAAGACCAGGTTTGAGCTAAAGGCAAATTCCACTGGCTTCCAGCAAGATGACTTAGTGTGGCTAGATAGCCCACAACGGCGAAAGGGTAGGTCTCCAAAATTGCAACATAATTGCCGAGTTACAAAGCGAATCAATGACGTCGTATATCGCATACAGGAACACCGCAAGCCAAGAGCCAAAATGAAAATCATGCACCTGGACTGTCTTGCTCCATATTACATCCAGGGAGAATTGACTATAACTGGCGACACTACCAAAGGGAATTACCTCCGTTACCAGCAGCAGTTCCGCGATCAAATGCGTGCCAAAACACACGTGGACACACCAAACGGGGAACAATCATCAAAAGGGCTCGAAATTCAGGATAGCGAGAACAAGGACTACACTGCAGAAGCCTCAGTACCAAGCGATGCCAGTATAGTCAGGATGCTGCGTCGCTACAAAGTCATGGCAGGCTCGTTGAGGAGGATCCTCGAACGTTTGGACCAGAAGGAGATCACTCGGACCTAGTGCAGGAGTAAACCCTTGACCCTTCAACGAGGTTGGCAAAAGCTGGATGAATATCGCATGAAGATCGTCGAACTCCATGACGATCCTGAAGCTTATGGTTTTGACGTGCAACAGCACATTCATTTGGAAGAGCTTACACAAGTTTGGGTCATACGTCTGGAATCGAAAATGAATGAATATAGCACTACACCTGCTTCAGCGGCTCTGCCTGTGACTCCTCTTACCATGCCTCTGCCGAAAATAAAAGTCCCCACCTTCAATGGGATCCATTTACATTGGCAACAATTCCATGACTTGTTCCTGCAAATAGTTCATAGCCAATCGATGTCCAAGTGCCAGAAGCTATGGTACCTCAAGACCGGTCTCACCTGAGAAAGGGAGCTTTTGATTCGGAATTTTACATTGTCGGATGACAAATACGAGACAGCTTGGAAAACCTTGAAGAAATGGTACGGCAACCGGCGACTATTGGTAGCGACGCTCATCAACAAATTGATGAGTCAGCCATCTCGTACTGATAAAAGGCCATCAGTGGCAGCACTAAAGGCTCTACATGACACCACATAAGAGTATCTCAGAGGCCTAGAGAACGTGCAAGTGTCCACAAAGGACTAGAATCCATTGCTGCTACATGTGCTAATCCAAAAATTGGATCCAGCGACTCACGCATTATATGAACAACCCTGGCAGAAGATAACCAGCTTAATCAGCTCATGAAGCGATTTTGGGAGGACAAAGAAGTACAGGATATGCAGCACAAGCTTACGTTAACTAGAAGTGCTTGCGAAGCACATTTCTATCAGACAATGACAAGACGTACCGACCGTCATGGTTAAACTCCCATTCAGCAAGGATTCTGAGACGTTAGGTGATTCACAAGCAATGGCCACTCACAGATTCATTGCCTTGGAGCGTCGACTGGAGTGGAACCCTGATCTAAGACTTCCATACGAGGACTTCATGGAGGAGTATGTTTCGCTTGGGCATATGGAGGAGGTGACATCGCAGCAGCGGGAGGAGTTACGATACTTCCTTCCACATCATTGTGTCCTGAAGCCTGACGGCAGTACAACCAAGCTGCAGGTGGTTTTCGATGCATCCAGTAGACGACCACAAACGTTTCGTTGAATGATGTCCTTCATACAGGGCCTACTGTCCATGATGACATTTTTTCAACACTTCTGCGTTTTAGAATGCCTAATTTCGATATTACGAAAATATATCGGCTGATAATGCTTCATCCAGAAGACCGTCGGTTCCATGGCTTAATTTGGAGAAATAGTTCAACGCACTCAGTGCGATACTATCAGTTGAAAACAATGACAAGAGAACCAGCAGAAAAGTCCTCCGGGCAGCAGTGCGTTGGAGCAGGATTGCCATATCGACGACGTCATGACCGGGGCAGATAGCTTAGAGGAGGCACTTTGCAAACACGCGGAGCTATGCACCATACTCTCTATGCTTTTGCGCAAATGGTGTGCCAACTATCCTCTATTGTTGAAGCGGATTATACCTGAGGTTGAAGCGGATTATACCTGAGGACCATCAGGTCCAGCTGGACTTCAACAATTTGCGCGAGGACTTTATTAAGACGCTAGGAGTCATCTGGAATCCAAAGACCAAAGAGTTCCAAATCCAATACAACCTGGATTCAACCGATGCGAAGTTCTCCAAGAGGATGATGGTATCTGATATAGCCAGAATGTTCGATCCATTGGGCACTCTGGCTCCATGAAAGTAGCAGCCCAAGCTATTCCTGCAAGAATTATGGAGAATGAAATTAAACTGGGATGCAGCATTACAGGTGGGAGTCCATACTCAGTGGTCCAATTTCCGCAGTGGTCAGCCATCATTGCAGCAGGCCCAATTTTCTCGTCACATCAGTACAGGCGAGAAACCCGTGCAAGTACAGTTGCACACCTTTTGTGATGCCTCCGAGAAGGCATATAACGCAGCTATATACATGTCAGGTCAAACCTGAGGAGTGGTCAAATCGTCATCAGGCTGCTGTGCGCCAAGTTAAGACTGGCTTCGATCAAAACACTGATTGTGCGCCTGGTGTTGTGTGCGGCGAAACTAGCCGGTGAGCTCACAAGACGAGTTAAGACAGCGCTCAATCTGCAAGAGGTTTTTCAGGTATTCTGGACCGATGCCGAGATTATCTTGACGCGGGTCAATTCTACTGCATCATCGTACAACACCTTTGTGGCGAATAGGGTCTCGCCCATACGAACCCTCTCAAGGCCTGACCGATGGTGACACGTAGCGTCCGAAGACAACCCAGCTGACATCCAGTTACGTGGAATAGTGCCGGCAGAATTGAGCCGCTGTTGTAAGTGGTTGCAAGGACCACCATTTTAATCCAGGGCGGAATCAGTTTGGCCTTCCGAGCAGCGGAGTGGGGGCCCTTTTGACTTGGTGACGAAACGGACGCTATGGTAGTGGCAGAGGCTCCTGAAACACACTTAATTCAGCGGATCCAACACGGCAGCTCATAAAAGAAGCTGCAACGCATAGTGGCCTACATGATGCGGCTTATCTGTGATCTCAAGCTGGCAGTCAAGTAATCTCAACTGACAAATCAAGAGCCCACGAGTGATGAATTATCCACAGCCTTGGAGATCTTCTTGAGGTCTATACAATCACAAACTTTTAACTGCGAACTTTTGGACATCAGTTCGGCGAGGCAAGTCTCCAAGCAGTTGGCGGGACAGGTGCCATGCCTGGATCCAGAGGGCACAATCCGTGAGCCGGGAGGCAGGATGCTGCCAAGATCACGTTCCACGCCAAACACCCCATTTCACTAGCGTTCAAACATCCGTTCACCAGACTGCTGATGACGAACATCCATCGTAATCACTGCCATCTAGGTGCGCAAACATTGCGGTTCTGGCCAATCCGAGGAAAACAACTCATGAGATCGATCGTTCAACAGTGCATGTGGTGCACTTGAGTCAAGCCTAACCTGTTTCCACAAATCATGGGAAACTTGCGGAGTGCACGTATTCAGCCAGCCCGTCCGTTCATATACTCAGGCGTGTATTTCTGTGGGCCTATGATGATCCATTACCCGCAGCAGGAATGCCGGTCGACAAGAGCACACTTGGAGGCTGGCATTCTTTAGGGATCTACCTCCATGGACCCGAGGATATGGGGGGTGCCGTGAGGCTCCCTGCTGGGATGACAGGTAATGACCCCGATTGAATCTGGACTACGCCTTGGACAAAGAAATGGAGTTCATGCTTTGGGCTGGCGGATATGATGGTTTGGACTTAGTTGTTTTGCACTCTAGTAAAAGGTGGCACTCGTGTGTGAACGACTCCAATTCAACTATCATACCATCTCCATCCCGGTAAAACCTTGGCAGGCCTCGGAGTACGTTCGAAGTTCACACCATTGGGTTGGTGGTGTAAGTTTGGTTGAGACGGACTCCCGATTAACGCAGGTCTGGCTCTGAGTACTTGTCCCCATAAGGGCTTGTGCCAAGCCTTGCATGGCCTCCCTGCTTCGCAAAGATAACCATGGGACCCAGAAGGTGACTACACACACGAACAGAGGTAGCGGCTCCAAGGGGGACCCGATAAAACTGGAGCAACCAAAAACCCTTAAAAAAGATTTTAAAAAATCAAAAAAAAGAATGCAAAACTAACAATAACGACGATGAAATCATCGGCTGCAGACACGATGTTAACAGCACATTGGGAGCGGTACTAGCGACGACAAAAACGACGATTAATACAAAGACCGTAAAGATGGACGAAAAACGGAGACTAACAGACAGTCTGGTCCAGGAAGAGATATCTGTGGCGTTCGGGCGCAGCAAAAAATTTTGCGAACGCCAGAGCGTCCTATCAAGGAAAAGCGGGAAAATCTGCAAGACACGCCAGATGTTGGAGCGGTGGAGGAAAATATAAAGAAACTTGAGAATTCGATGATCACTGCTGCGGTTGGTACTGAAGCGATTGAAGCAAGGGCTGTAAATCCTGAATAAGTAAAGAACCATCCTAAAGTCAACACGGAGATTACGGCAGGAAAAAAACGAGTGACCAGACAAATAAAGCGACGATAAATGATTTCGTCGAAAATGTGGCGGAAGTACTGTATTCAGAAATAGAAGCCGATAACCTCTCCCAAGGACGATGGCGGCAAAGTGCAATTGCCACCCAGTGACATGAAGAAGAACGACTATTCTGAAAAGTGGGAGTTGTTCTTAGAAGAATACAATCTGCATGCGACTCCCCAAAAATCAGCAAGGCAGTGGAGATTGGGGTCCTTGAATTAGAGGAGACCGCATAGGGCACTATCGGAGTGTTATGCTATATGGAAACGTCGTCAATCGTCTAAGCGTTCACACAACGCCAAGTGTATACGGTCAAGCGCATACGCCCATTGTCATCAAAACATATACTTGTCGACCAACGGCAAGCGAAACGTCTTCATAATACATAACATTGGCGACGACGGCTATGTACATGAAAAGCTTCGGGGTGTGCTTATAGAAATATCGACAAGCATTCGCACTACGCCAAGTGTTATACGGTCAAGCACAGACGCCCATTGTCATCAACGCATGTACTTGTCGACCAACGGCAAGCGAAAAGATTTCATAATTCGCTCTACATAAGCCATAATATTAGCGACGACAACGACCATGTACATGAGAAGCTTCGAGCGGAGTGACTCTGTGTAGGGAACAGAAAAGCTAAACAAAAGCTTTTCCTCGCCTGATTTCTCCCTGCCTTCAAACCATTTCTCCAATTCGCCGCAAAGTTTCACCATGCGAGGAAGTGAGACGGAGCGCGGAGGAAGAAGCTTTCGTGGAACGAGAACGCACGTTTCAACTACTCAGCGAATTTAGGGCGAATTGAGGCCGCATGTATCGTTTAAAAAGCAATTGATCGAGCGAGAAACGGTAAGTAGTGATAACAGCCGTTAGGGAATTGTACGCGTTGTGTATTTTGCCGCGAAGTCAGCAGCGAAGCCAGTGTTCGAGTCAGACAGTGCAATCCGTTCATATAGTTCCGGTGCAAATGTGGCGTATCTTCGATAATTAGTAAGATGGTGAGGTGTAGGCTTGAGCCGCGAACCTCCTTCGGCTTGTTTGCGTATTACGCTGCGTAGCCACCATCAACTTACTTTACTTTCTTCTAGGCATCCTCCGTCCGTGTAGACACCGTATGGATAGATGTTAAAATAATTAAAGAAGTGTAAATGTAATTAACTTAAAATCTCAACATAAATAAAACTAAATCCCTTAAACATGTAACTCTCGTCTTTTTGTTGATTTAGTTTAAATGGACAGAGTGGCAGGTGAGTGGTGTTACAGCGAGTTCATTCCCCGGGAGCCTTGATGTTGTATATAGGATACACATCAAGCTGAGCTCCCAGTTCTTACCAGTATACATAGGGTATACTGGTTTGGAACAGCCAGGGATCAGGTACTCTTCGTAAAACCCCAAGATGGTCGATCCTATACGGAGGTACTGCAGGACATCAGGGGAAACGTAAGGCCCGAAGACACAAACACTGCTAATAAAGCAGTACAACCAACGTGATCGGGCCACATACTGGTCGAACTCGGAACAGAGGCCGACAATAAAGAAACATCCTGCGACGCAGTAAAGAAAGTCCTCGGCAAAAGTGCAACTATAGCTCGCTCGAGCCGATGGCAACAATCGAAATACGAGACATTGACTGCGTCACGAATCTGGCCGAGGTGGAAAAGGCCGTAAAAAGGGAGTTCCTTAGCGTGGGTGGGATCAAGGTGAAGCTGACACCAGAAAACCATAGGGGACAACGCATGGCCATAGTTGACTTAACCGAAAAGGACACCGAACAATTTCTGAACAAGGGCAAAGTAAGAATAGGGTAGGTTGTCTGTAGGATACGGCAAAGAGCAACTCCTTTTG
>OZ017741.1:129298920-129303920 GCA_963969285.1 Odontomyia ornata | reverse complement strand
TATATATATATATATATATATATATAATTCATCCCACAACCATCCAAACCCAAGCCTTAGCGTTGAGATTTATTCTTAGAGTATCTCATTCCATGACCGTAACGGTGTTCGAGATGATGTGGCCAATATAACGCTCAACCATGGTGTTGATACTTAAATTTTTAAATAATACCCATCACAGCTGTAGGTGCTGATAGTCCGAGAGCAGCATCAGAAGGTCAAAATCGATTCCTCGGCCGAGGATAAAACTGGGAGGCTACTGCCCAAGCGGAGTGTAGTGAGTATATAGAAACAATATATATATATATATATATATATATATATATATATATATATATATATATATATATATATATATATATATATATATAATATCTCTACTTAAAATATTTATGTATATACTCGTATGTATAGATCTATATATATATATATATATATATATATATATATATATATATATATATATATATATATATATATATATTTATATATGTATATATATATATATATATATATATATATATATATTTATATATATATATATATATATATATATATATACATATATATATATATATATACATATATATGTATATATATATATATATATATATATATATATATATATATATATATATATATATGTATGTATATATATGTATATAGTTATATATATATATATATATATATATATATATATATATATATATATATATATATATATATATATATATATATATATACTTGTATATGAAGATATACATATACATATATTTGTATACATATATACGAGTATATACATATGTATATATAGTAGGGGTTAATTCATGCGGTTTTCTATCAGATGGCGTAACTTTTTTTCCAGTGATTCAACTTTCCAAATATGAGTTGGAAAGCTACTGTCATATAGTTTCAGAATCAGTGTGTGTCATTTAGCTGAAGCGTAAACAATACTATTTTTACTCTGAAAATGTCGAATTTTGTGCCGACTTAAGTGTTTTTACGGGGAATTTTCTTCATTGAAGAAATAAGCTGGCGAAAGTCATCGTATTATGGTGGAAGTGTATGGTGTGCATGCTCTAGCTGAGCGTGCGTGCCAGAAGTGGTTTGCACGGTTTAAAAGTGGCAATTTCGACTTGGCGGACGAGAAGCGGCCCGGACAGCCAAAAAAGCTTGAAGATCTCGAATTGGAGACATTGCTCGCCCAAGATCCATCCCCAACTTGCAAAATCACTTGGCGTCGCTCAACAAACCATTTCCGATCGTCTGAAAGCAAGTTTTCACAATAAAGATTCAAAGTGTGAAAAAAAACCGGTACCCCCATATATATATATATATATATATATATATATATATATATATATATATATATATATATATATATATATATATATATATATATATATATATATATATATATACATATATATATATACATATATATATATATATATATATATATATATATATATATATATATATATATATCCTTACATGTACAAATAATTCTGCGAGCTACTGTGGTAATTATTTTCACAACCATCATGATCAACAAACGAATGTACTCGAAAACCTGCCAAGCATGATCAACATCTGAAAGTGACGTCACTTTCCATCAAGTACTGCACGAATATTACAGATAATTCGCCAATGTACGAGCAATGGATTGAATGACTAGAGACCCTATATTAAGGCGAGCTGGATGAATGGGGGGACTATTACAACCGATATAGAAAAACTGCGATAGTAAAGCTGCGAAAGTGTGGAGTGCGAATAAAAAGCGATATTGATTGTTAAGTGAAGACAGTTGTTAGAGAAATTTATCGACAAGTGGAAGTTGGATTTTAATTAATTTTTGTGAAATAGTCAAATTAAAGATTGTGCATTTTTAGTAAATAAACTCTTTTAACTTAATTTAAAAGACAGTGCGTTTTCAATTGCCCGGAACATTAAAATTATTGGCCACGAACCATAAAACGCGACAGTGGTGTCAGAAGTGGGATAGAAAATTTTGGAAGTGAAAATGTTTAAACATTCTTAAAGTGCACAGTAGTGAAAATTAACGTGGTAAATGGTGGAAAAATAGCCAGACAACAAAAATGCCAGGAAACTTACATCTAAAAATTGATCAATTGACCATATCGGAGCTCAAGGAGGAGTTGGAACAGCGAATGCTGGCTACACAAGGAACAAAGGCCATATTGAGGCGCGTTTCTGGATTCGGAGGAGCCCTCAGATGCGGAAAAGGCGCAGAAGGTGGAGAAGCAGAAACACCACAATCAAAGGAACCCGAAAATGCGCTGATGCAAATGTTGATGCTGATGCATAAAGAGCAGCAACAACAGTCTTTCAATTTAACATCCAGTTTAACTACGAAGCTTAATGAACAATCAGCAAAGCTGGACCAACAAGCGATCGAAATCAAGGCATATTTCCAAAAACAGTCAACCGAAATAAAAGCGGAGATCGGTAGTCTGAACAAGCAAATTAAATGCGGTCGAGGAAAAGGTCAGCCAGGTCGAGGAGAGAATCAACAATGAGATGGAAAAAGTGAAAAAGGAATTGGAAGCAGTGAAGGCAGCAGAAACGACCTTACCAGCCTCACTTACAACCGCAGCGCAAAGCGCATTCAGAAATGCGAAAACACCAATATTCGCCGGGCAAACGGTCTGGAGTATTCACAAAACCCAGTTTCAAGCTGCCGCTAGGGAAAATCACTGGGATGAGCAGGAACGAGCAACTGCACTAATTCTTGCTCTCGTAGGCCCAGCTGCCGAGCTTTTGCAGACGATCCCCGTTGAGTTGCACTCAAACCCGGCTACTCTAATGAATGCACGCGACACGCATTATGGAGACGATCATCTGAAGCAGACTTATCGGTCATAGCTAAGGCATCGGATGCAAAAGTCTGGCAAAACTTTACAGCAGCTAGCCCAAGACATTGAGCGACTGGCACTTTTGGCTTACCCAGCTTACGACCCGGAACGTCGAGATGACGCAGCAACAGAAGCATTCATTAGCGCATTGAAGGACCAGGAATTGCAACAAGTCGTGCGCTTGGCTCAAAAGCAAACGGTCAAGGACGCATTGGATTATAGTTTAAATGAAGGTTGGTCATCGGAGGAGATTCGAAATTCCCAGTTAGCCGATGAAGACATCGGACCATTGCTCGTATGGAAGAAGACAATTGGGCGACCTGAGTGGAAGGACGTTTCGATGCACGGCGCCACCCTGAAAAGTTATTGGGCACAATGGAACTCCCTTCAGGTGGAGGGCGGCGTACTCGAGCGGAAATGGGAAACGGTGGATGGCAGCTCCTATAGGATGCAAACTATACTTCCCAAAAGCTGAGTCCACGATATGGTTAAGGAGATGCATGAAGGATCCTCAGGAGGCCACTTTGGTGTTAACAAGACCTTAGCGAAATTGCGGGAAAGGTTTTACTGGCTCCACACTCGAGAAGACGTAGAGGACTGGTGCCGTAGATGCACGATTCGCACTTCCGTCAAAGGTCCAAAGCGACGACTGAGAGGACAAATGCAAACCTATAACGTAGGCGTGCCATTTGAAAGGATTGCTGTTGACATCGCAGGACCCGTTCCTGAATCCGAGTGGGGAAATCGATACACGCTGGTTGTGGCCGATTATTTCAGCAAGTGGCCCGAGGTCTACCCTATTGATGTACGATATTTGAGGACAACTTGAGAGTAAAATTAATTCGCTTGTATTTTTAACAAAATTTATTGAAATTTCAGGAATTTTTTATACAATCTAAAATTTATATATGGCTATAAAATCATTCAATAAAATCGTGATTGGCAGCAATAACCTCTTTGATCCGGGTCCAGAAACGATTGCATGCCCGAATCAAATGTTCCTTGTTTAAATTGACCATAACGGCATTAATAGCAAACATTTAGCGAAGAAGTGGTATGATGAGGGCGCTTATTGGTCTCACCCTAAACTACGACCCAAACGTAACAACCCAAAGGATTAAGGTCTGGGGAGCTAGGTGGCCATAGGTTTGGTGTTATGTGGTCATGAAAATGTTCGGCCATCCAATCTTGTGTCACAATTGGTTTATGTGAAGGAGCAGAGTCTTGTTGAAAAATGTATGTTTTGCCTCCGCTCACATTATTGTGTATCCAGGGTTTCACTTCCTTCTCCAAAACCTCGATGTATGCAGCAGAGTTCACTCGAGTCCTTGAGGTGTTGCTGACAACACCTAAAACCATAATAGTGGCTAGAAATTTTGTGTGCATAGCAACAGGAAACTCCGTAGGAGTTGAACATAGCCATCTGTCATTACTGTGATTGGTCTTTTGATCTTGGTCAAAATGTTTTTCGTGGGAAAAAAACCATGACATTTTGGGCACCTCAGGGTGTTTGATTTTGTTTAAAAGACCTTTGATCGGAGAACTCTCTGTTCCCGTGTTCGTTCTGACATGAACTGTCCTCTGCGCATCATGTAAGACTTATACCGAAGGTCTTCGTGGACAACTCATGAAGCTCACTCGCAAGGACCCTCATTGATTTTGAAGGGTCCTTGTCTATGATCTGCTTTAAAATTTTCTGTAGATCGGACAGTGTTAGAACGTTTTACGTGCTTTTTGCGTTTTGCAACCGATTTTGTATCGCCTCCTGATGCTTCCAATTCACGAAAAACCTTATGCACGAATTAACGGGCGCAATTAAGAAAATTAGAGATTCTAAATCTGTACCGTACACACATATAGCGACGATGACAGCATGTTTCTTCATTTCTTGAGTGATGTTGTAGTCCGCCATTTCTTATGTGAAAAGGAAAAAAAATAAAAAAAAAATCGCGAAGTTATAGTCACATTTATGCATGTCCTCAAATACCGTACGCACTCTGTCTATATAAAATATATATATTTATATATATATATATATATATACATAAATACATCCACATATATATATATATATATATATATATATATATACATATAAATATATAGATAAATATAAATATATAC
>OZ017741.1:129263920-129293920 GCA_963969285.1 Odontomyia ornata | reverse complement strand
GATGGTCTCCTCTTAGACTCAGGAATCCCTTCCATGGACGCGCCTTCTTCACGGCGTGTGTCTTCGTCCAGTGGCAGTGGAGCAAGTCGATGTATGGCTCTCTTTATAACACCTGATGAAGTCTTTATGTCGGCCACTCGCACGAAGCCATCATTGCCCTTATAAATTTTTATGATTCTTCCAAGTGGCCACTTCATTACCGGCATGTTATCCTCCTTGATGATTACAAACATACCCGGTAGAACATTCTGGCAAGATTGTTTCCACTTCGAGCGGTGTTGCAATTGATTCAGGTATTCTTCTGACCAGCGTCTCCAGAATTCGTCCTTAATATGGCGTACACGTTTCCATCTCGTAAGCAATCCGCCTTTTACAGGTTCTGCCATGGCATCTACGACAGCTGTTGGAGGTTTTCCGATGAGAAAATGGCCTGGTGTCAATGCTGAGAGGTCGTTAGGATCTTCTGATAGCGGTGTTAATGGTCTCGAATTGAGGATGGCTTCAATTTCCACCACCAGAGTTTGTAGCTCTTCATACGTTAACGTTGCTGATGAAGCTCCTCGGCGTAGCAAATATTTGGCAGATTTAACTGCCGCCTCCCATAGACCGCCAAAATGGGGCGCACGAGGTGGTATAAAGTGGAAATCTATATTTCGGGTATTGCATACGGCGGCTATTTTCTATTGAGATTTCTCGGAATGTAAAGATACTGCTAATTCCTTAAGCTGATTGTGGGCTCCCACGAAATTGGTGGCATTGTCGCAGTAGAGATTTCTACAGTGGCCTCGTCTGCCGATGAACCTTTTAAGGGAGCCGATGAATGCTTCAGTGCTAAGATCGCTCACCAGCTCAAAGTGTACTGCCTTAGTGGCAAAACAACAAAATATGGCAATGTATCCTTTCTGTGGTCGCGTTCCTCGGCCACGGTAATGAATCATCATCGGCCCCGCGAAGTCGACTCCTGAATTAATAAACGGCCGCGCAGGCTGTACACGTGTTGATGGTAAGTTTCCCATGACCTGAGAAAGCAGCTGCGGATTCGCTCGAGTGCATCGTATGCATCGCTGCACAATGGATCGTGCCAATGATTTTCCTTTTATTGGCCAGAAACGTTGCCGTGTGATCGTAAGCAATGCTTGTGGCCCAAGATGGCAATTGTCTTGGTGAATGTCGGTCATTAGCAGTTTACTCAGTGGATGCCTGTAGGGTAACAGTATCGGATGTTTTGCATCAAATGATAGGCTTGATGCTTCAAGTCTTCCCCCAACACGCAGTATCCCCTTTTCGTCGATAAAAGGGGTTAGACCAGTTAAAGGACCATCCTTTTTGAATCTCTTTTGATGACTCAAATCCTTTATCTCGTCACGAAACTCGTCCTGCTGGATATGCTTCAAGATGACCTCCAATGCTCGGGATAATTCCTGACTTGTGAGTGACCTTGCCACCACTGCATCGGATCGCAACCTTTTGCTAATGCGTTCGGTAAACCTCAGCACATATGCGATGATTCTCTGTAATTTTTTAAAGGAGTTACCATATTGAATATTGTCAATAAAATTAGCGGATGCGACAATGGTTGCCGCAGTGGTGAGTTTTTCCTTCCTTTTCTCTAGGTCACATGATGGTGGCCATAGTATTTCAGCTCCATGCAAGAAGGGAGGTCCGTATAACCAAATGTTACAGCTAGTTAATTCTGCTGGCGTAATTCCTCGTGAGAGAATGTCAGCAGGGTTGCTTTTTGACTCAACATGTCGCCATTGGCTTGGTATTGAAAGTGATTGAATTGCTGACACTCTATTTGCAACGAATGTGTTATAAGATGACGCTGTGGCATTGATCCATCCGAGCACAATTTCGGAGTCACTCCAGAAAAAATGTATCACCTCATCCATATGCAGAGCAGTCTTGACTCTGTGGGCCAGCTCTGCTCCTAGTTTGGCTGCACAGAGTTCCAAACGGGGAATGGTTACGTTCCGAATAGGAGCTACTCGAGATTTGGCACATAAAAGGCGTACAATAATTCTACCATCTGTTAAGGTAGCTCGAGTGTAGACCGCTGCTCCATATGCCCTTTCTGAGGCGTCACAGAATATGTGTAACTGCGTTCGCTTGGGGACCTCCTTTGCAAAAACATGTCTAGGGAATTGTGCCTTCTGCAACGCTAGTAAACTCTTGCGAAAGTTGTACCATCTGGTGAACATGTGTTCTGGTAAGGCTGCATCCCAGTCGAGCTCCAATCGCCATATGTCTTGTAAAAACAATTTGGCCGTGACGATGATAGGCCCCATGATGCCCAGTGGATCGAACATTCTGGCAATGTCAGAGGATATCGTCCTTTTTGTGATTTTGTTATTTTCTGGATCGAGGTTAATCCTTATTTGAAAGTCGTCCACCTTAGGGAGCCATGTTAGACCGAGGGTTTTGATGCAATCCTCAGTGTGACTAGTAAAGTCCAGTTGCACTTCTTTATCGTCAGGTGCTATATTGTGTAGTAGGCGAGGGTGGCTGGCACACCATTTGCGGAGCTTCATCCCGGCACTTAGTAGGAGTTTGATTAATTCATCCTGTGCCTGAACAACTTCTGACAGGAGGTTCGATCCTGTCATGACGTCGTCCACATAAAAATCTCGTTGCAGGATGATGCCACCTAGTGGATACCGTTGCATTTCCTCTTGAGCGAGTCGTTGGAGGCATTTGGTTGCCAAATATGGAGCACACGTCGTTCCATATGTCACGGTGTTCAGTTGATAATATCGTAGCGGTTGATTTGAATCATTCCTCCAGATCAGCAGTTGGTATTTCCGATCGTCAGGATGCAACAGAACCTGCCGATACATCTTTTCTATATCGGCAGTGAAGACATAACGATGCAGTCGGAAACGAAGCAAAATTGAGAATAAGTCATCTTGAACAGTTGGCCCAGTGTGCAATATGTCGTTCAACGAGACATTTGTAGATGTTTTGCAGGAAGCATCGAATACAACTCTGAGCTTAGTAGTGCTACTATCTGGTTTCAGGACATAATGATGAGGCAAGTAATAAAGTGGACGTTCACACGACTGAAGCGTTACCTCCTCCATATGTCCAAGGTTGATGTACTCGTTCATGAACTCTTCGTAGTGACGCTTGAGCTCTGGATCCCGTTGAAGCCTTCGTTCCATACCAAAGAATCTGCGAGTGGCGATATCCCTTGATTCACCTAGATGTTCAGGGTCATCATTGAAAGGAAGTCTCACCAGAAATCGGCCTTCGCGCGTTCTTTGTGTCGTCTGGCTAAAATATCTTTCACATGATTTCTCGGCAGAAGTATACTGTGGTTTGCTCTCTACTACTTCCTCCAGCTTCCAAAATCTTTCGATTGTATTATTTAACTGTTGATCTTCCGCAAGGACCCCACACGTAACAGAAGACGATTGGTCTGTGCCAACTTTGCCGGCCACTATCCAGCCAAGAAGCGTATTTTGCAGGACTGGCAGTTCGCTGCCTAGTTTTATTTGGCCAATTGATAAAATGTCGTAGAAATGTTCAGCACTTAACAAAAGATCGATGCGTTCTGTATTATGGAAGTTTGGATCAGCAAGCTTCAGGTTTTTCGGTATGGGCCACTGAGATATGTTTAATTCTACGGATGGTTGAGGAGATATTATCTTCTCCATTATGTAAGCTTCTAAGCGCGTGGTGTATCCATTTAATCTTGACTGCAGTGCAACGTTCACCCTTTTTTGTGCCCGTTCCGCTGATCCGCCAACCTTTTCAATAAGGGTCGATTGGTAACATGATGGAAGACCCAGCTTCTTTACTATTCGATTAGTAATAAGGCTAATTTGGGAACCCGGATCCAGTACTGCTCGGCATTCCATTGTTTTTCCGTTGTTACCACTCAGCTTTACAACGGCAGTACTCAAAAGAACATATTTCATTTTTCCTTGATTACTAAGCGTGGTCAAGGAGAGTGCCGAGCCATCTTGTTTGGTGATTGCTTTTGAGTCTTCTGAGGATGTACTTGATTGTTTTGGGGTAGAGGGTGTTCCCAAGTGCAACAAGCTATTGTGTTTCTTGGAGCACTCCTTACAACCTCGTGATGCACAGTTCACCGATTTATGTCCTTCTCGAAGGCAGTTGACGCACAACCCTTTGTTTTGAATAAGTTTCAACCTCTTTGAAGGAGTGAGTCGCAGAAAGTCTGGGCAATAGTAGACTGGATGGGATTGATTGCAAACAGGACATGATGACATTGTTACGGCCGCACTGGTTGATTTCAAATTTTTCTTACGGGGTTCCTCGCGGTTCTTTGGTTGATTGCCAAGTGCCTCTAATGCTTGGAAACGTATTTCCAAAAATGCCAAGAACTCCTTCAATGACTGGAGCTTACGTGGGTTGACCAGCGATTGTTCGTATAAAGTGTGCGTGACGGTATCAAGTTTCCTGATGAGGATGTGAAGAAGCAATGGGTCCCAATTTTGTGTAGCCACATTGATGTTTTCCAGACCTCTTATGCATTCGACTGTTGTATCGTGCAAAGATCTCACTGCTGCTGCTGAGGGCCTATCACTTGTGATGGATGATTGGGCCATCAGCTTGTTGAGGAGGGCTGTAACCAATAAACGTCGATTTTCATATCGTTCGTTTAGAGTCTTCCATGCAGACTCGTAGTCGTCTTCAGAAAGCGCAAAATTTTGTATGAGTTTTGCCGCTTCTCCAGTGAGATTGGCCTTTAGGTACCACATTTTTTGACATCTGGATAATGGTTGATTATGAATCATTTCACAAAACAGATCGTGAAATTGTCGCCACTGGAGATAGTCGCCGTTAAACTTAGGTAGGTTAATTTTTGGTAGTTTCAAACTGGGTGCTGTTATTGGGGATGTTGGTTTGGCAGGTGTCCCCTTTATTGCATCGAGCTCACCTTCCAACCGTATAAGCCAGTCTTGAGACAATTCTTCGAGGGTTTCGTGTTGGTCTGGTTCAAATCCATATATTTCAGGCTCTGTACCAATCTCATACATCCTTTGTTGACACTCCTCCAATTGTGACCAGTAACGATTGATTGAGGCAATCTTCAACTTATAAAACTGCCGGGTTTGACCTTTAGCTTCGCCAAGTCGAGAAAGGAATCGTCGCAATGAATCTGCCAGGACGTTATACCGTCGCACTTTTTTGATGACGTCAGATGATGTGTCGATCGTTGACGTACTCGAATCATCCTTGCTGCCCTTGCCGGTAACCTCTGCTTTATTCTCAACGTTCTGTTCTGCATGCCTCAATGCCAGCATTTTCTCCTTGAAATATGCTTGAAAATTCTGGTAGTTGGTTTCGGTTGTCTCATGCAAACCACTTGAAAAATAGTCATGAGTCGGCGACACATCTTTCAACGAGCGAATTTTTGCATCCACTTCTTCGAATGCGTCCCATTTGGATTCGAGACGTCGGAGTCGCTCCTCGTAGTACTCAGCCCTTTTTTTACGACTCGTAGGGTCCTTTTTGTAGTTGGCGATGATCGCGTCAATATCCGCTGCTAGAAGCCTCTGATGCTCAGCTAAACTGTCCATTCCTGCGGGTTGTGGCGTGGATCACGTCGGGGTCACCAATGTTTTGAGTCAAAGCTGCTTTGCCTTGGCTAATTTTGTTTTTACTTTGGCCCTATGCCAAGGTTCTGTTGCCTCAGTTCTTGTACTGAGACAACGCCGCGATAATTTTCAATGAAAGCTTGGCCTTATGCCAAAGTTTCGTTGCCTCAGTTCTTGTACTGAGACAACGCCGCGATAATTTTCAATGAAAGCTTGGCCTTATGCCAAAGTTTTCGTTGCCTCAGTTCTTAAACTAAGACTTGAACTTGTATATTTGAGTTAAGCCGATGCTTGTATCGGCTAACTCGCTGCGAATAAAACGACTTGATTGCTTTGATGGTCAAAATTCGACTGACTTTATTGCAGGTAAAATGTGCTCTTATATCTAATTCACAATCTAATTTACAATCATAATTCGTATATTCAAATGTTTACCCAAACTCACATGAATGCGGTTCCCACAAATTTGCAAGCGCAACAAAATTCATGTGTCTTATAGACACATAGATCACGTTGCACCTGCTGTGGGAATCTTTTGTTCAACGCGCACAAGGTAAATGCATTCATGGGTGCGCGCCAGACAAAACACGGATCACGTTACGTGCACATTCCGGTGAGTTTAGAAGAAGATAATGAATATGAATTTGAATTTGAAGACAATAATAATACATTATGGAAAAATGCACATGCGACAATGTTATTTTAAGCTAAAGATGAAAATGAAGATGTAAAAATATTATTTGAAGATGAATATGATTTCGTACAATATATATATATATATATATATATATATATATATATATATATATATATATATATATATATATATATAGATATATATATATATATATATATATATATATGTATATATATACATATATATATGTATATATATACATATATATATATATATATATATATATATATATATATATATATATATATATATATATATATATATATTGTATATATATACATATATATATATATATATATACATATATATATATATATATATAAATTTATTTATTTATATATATCTTCTTTTTCGTAGAACTACAGCCCCTCCCTGGCCTCCGCGTTCTGCAAATAGTGCCTCCAACTGTTCCGGTCCATTGACCGTGGAGACCTCTTTTGAAATCCGATTAGCGATGAATTGTCTTCGCTGACCGAGTCAGACCAGCTTGCGCAGTATTACAACCGTTGCTACCTCAGGCTCGTCAAAAGTTTCACACTGCTCTTGGTTGTATCGAATTCGCCATTGGTTCCCGTGCAGCTTTGCTTAGATTATTCGTCTCAGGACCGGTCAAGATTTAAGTACTTTATTTGTTTATTTCTAGTTTTTTACATGTATACAATTCATAAATAACTTAACTTAACAATATTTATGCTCATGACCCTTAGGGCTTTTCCCGGTGTTCAATAATAATTTACTTTACTTAGATTACAACATTAATTTTTCGATAAAGCCGTCCTTCAAAATGCCGACACCCACAACATTTTCAAACATTGATAGACTATAAAAGAAGTTTGTACAATTCATTTGCTCTAACAACCACAGTTTTAATAATTAATTTCCTTAAAATTAAGTATATTGTTTCCTTTTTTTTGTGGTAGGGAGGTGAATGCTATTTATGCACAGAGTGTGGGACTTCCATGCGCGACTGGACTACCCACTAAACCTAAGAACCCAGCCTGGAACCGTTTGACACATTACTTCGGGCCAGGTATCGTTTTGTTTCGCCGTGGGGCGCCTTCAAGCTGGGGGGTCCCTTTCCTAGCGGGAGGGGAGAGGGGAAGAGGAAGTGCCAGAAAAGTGATCTCCCAGCCCCAACGCCCCCCGGCTGCTGCAAGTCCCTTTTATATTTTAGGACTGCCCGAGCATAATGTGCCACCTGGTTCCATTTGTCAACCGATTCAAGCATCACCGCAACTATGTTATCCGGGGTGAGCTCTCCCATCTCCCTGTAGAGGTCCTTTCGCAGCCTGACCCATTCTGTAAAGGCAAAAAATGTGTGGCAGGCATTGTCCTCCTCTCCTGGGCAAAACCGATATTCCGGAGGCCGTGACTTACCGATCTTGTGCAGGTAAGACTGAAAACACCCGTGCCTGCTCAAAAGCTGGGTCAGATAGAAGTCAGTCTCACCATGCCTTCGATTTAGCCACAGTCTCACATCCGGCATGAAGCGCGCTATCCACCTTCTCTTCGTGCAATTCACCCAAGACTGCTGCCAATCGTTGAGCGAGCGCTGTCTCTCCTCGCGGACAACTATCTCCCTCGCATCCTCGTTTCGGCGCAGGTAAATAGCGCAGCGCTCTCTAGCAAGGAGGGCGACAGGTATCACGCCTGCAATCACTCTCACCGCCGAGTCGGAGACTGTTGGATATGAAGATGCAACCCTCAGTGCTCCTCTTCTCTTTATCTGTGCCAAACGTTTTCGGTATACCTCCTTGCTGAGAGCGTCACCCCATACCTCTGCTCCGTACAGTAGCACTGACCCTACAGCACTCATCAAGAGGCGTCTTCTTGATGGAGCTGGGTCCCCCTACGTTGGCCATAAGTCGACTCAGGGCCGATATTCCCGAAGCAGCCTTCTCAGCCGTTGCCCTGATTTGCTCAGAGAAACTCATCTTCGAGTCGATCAGTAGCCCCAGGTACTTCACCGCTGGCTTCGATTCGATTTGTATGTCTCCAATACTGATCATCCTTACTCTAGGGAGTCTCTTTTTTGTCAAGATGACCACTTCGGTTTTCTCCAGTGCTAAACTCAGCCCGCGAGCAGTCATCCAGTCCCTCACTCGGCGCATTAGCATACCTAGCCTAAATTGCCCTTGTTCAACGGTGCGTCCAGCGACCAGAGCCGCAACATCATCCGCATAGCCGACAAACCGCGACTCATCTGGCATCTCAAGTCTCAGTAGCCCGTCGTAAGACACGTTCCACAGGTCCGGACCAAGGATGGATCCCTGGGCAACACCCGATGTAATTTCCATCCTTCGTTGGCCCAGTGTCGTGTCGTAGAGCAGGCTTCGGTCCTTTAGGTAGTTCCTCAAAAGCCGCATTAGATATTCTGGAACTTGAAAAGAGTTTTCCAGCGTGTCCAGAATATCCACCCATCTAGCGGAGTTGAAGGCATTCCTGACGTCGAGTGTCACCAACAGGACGATCCGTCGCTTGGTGCGACTATATGCCTCTGCCTCTTGGACTGCGTTCACCACCTCAGCAATCGCATCAATGGTAGAACGTCCTGCTCTAAAGCCGTACTGCCGAGGAGATAGGTCCCCAGCAGCACGAATCGCGTCAGTGAGTCTTCCCTTGATGAGTTTCTCTAGCACTTTCCCAGCCGTGTCTAGCATGCATAACGGGCGGTATGCAGACGGTGATTCAGGATTTCCCTTCCCCTTGCTGATCAGCACGAGCCTCGCCACCTTCCATCGTACCGGGAAAACCCCGTCCCGTAGGCAAGCGTTGAATGTGCTGAGCAGCAAGTTAGGACAATGGTGATAGACGAGCCGCAACACCTCAGCTGGAACATCATCTGGACCTGGAGCCTTCCTCGCTTTCAAGGAGAGGACTGCCTCCTCCAGTTCCAGCTGTGTGAAGAGTGGGCACTCGACTGCTGTTTCACCATGGACAGCGTCAACACGGATGGGATGGGTAGGGAAGAGTCCGCGCACTATCGCGTCCATCTTTTCCACGTCATGTATGCAAGGCTTCCGTAGGGCACCAAGTTTCCCCATGACCAGCTTGTAGCCAAGGCCCCACGGATCCTTGTTCACATTGTCCACTAGGTCAGCAGCGAGCCTTGCTACTGTTGATCAGTTTCCGAAGGCATTTCCTGGCCGACTTATATGCTGCCACCTGGTTGCATGCCTCGTCACGGTTCCACACCCGTTGAGCCTCACGCCGAAGCTTGTGACACACCCTCCGCTTTTCAGCGATTTTAGTAGACCACCAGTACACTGAGGACTTGCCGTGCTGGGGTCTTTGACGGGGCATAGAAGCGCAGCAAGCAGTCGTAATTATGCTCATACTAGAGTTCACCACGTCTTGAGCTGCTAGTTCTCCCGTCCCCTCCGAAGCTCCCTGCAGCGGCTCAGCTGCTGTGAGAACCTTGACGAAGCTCTCGGCGTCCATTCTTCCGATGTTCCATCCAGTTGTAGAAGGCAGAGAGCACGGACGTCGGGAGACAGCATCACTTATCTCAAGCAGAATGCACTGATGATCACTGGCTGAGTAGTCCTCTAATATTTTCCAGTTGTGTATCCTCCGTACTGAACACTCCGAGGCGAATGTAACGTCCGGTGTGGTTCCCTCACAGCCAATACGGCGGAAAGTCGGCATGTTTCCGGAGTTTAGTACGACGAGGGCCGTCCTGGCCGCCATTTCCAGGATTCGTTTCCCCCGCGGACCCGTCTGAGGCATGCTCCATTCGGTTGCTTTAGCATTGAAGTCGCCCCCAACGAGCACTTTACCCTCTGCGTTCGAGACAGCGCCCTCCAGAGCATTAAGCTTGGCTTGAAAAGATGATATCGGCTCGTTAGGCGTTAGGTACACACTAAAGAAGGTGATCCCTGAGCACTGAACCCACACGAAACCATCCCCCCATCCACAACTCTCCACCTAAAAGTCACTGTTCCGAATCCAGATAGAGGCAGTACCAGTTTCATCAGAATACCATAATGCAGGACTTTTACTATGGTGTTGCTCACTCAGCAGTAAGAAGTCGGCTTTCATGTCCCTCGCAAACTGCTCAAGCAGATTTTGGGCGGTTGAACTGCGGTCTAGGTTTAGCTGCAGGATGCGGGTCATCGGAGCTCTGATTTTGCCTTGGCTAGGGCTTCCTGGAACACCCGGCATTTTCCTGATTCCAAGACGTGTCCAAAATCAAGTTTTGGATCAGCATCCTTGCAAAGAATACAGTGTGCCTCCTTCGTACACTCTTTTCTTTTATGTCCCATTTCATCGCATTTGTAACACAGGGAACTCCTATCGGGTCCTTTGCATATTTGTGTGGTGTGACCATAACCAAGGCATTTGAAACATTGAAGAGGCGTTGCTCTTCGCATTTCCTACAGACAACCCACCCTATTCGTACTTTGCTCTTGTTCAGGAATTGTTCGGCGTCCTTTTCGGTCAAGTCAACTATGGCCATGCGTTGTCCCCTGTTGTTTTCTGGTGTCAGTCTCGCTTTGATCCTTCCCACGCTAAGGAACTCCTTTTTGATGGCCTCTCTTACCTCGGCCAGATCCGTCACGCAGTGTATGTCTCGTATTTCGATCGTTGCCATCGGCTCGAGCGGGGCTACAGTTGCGCTTTTGCCAAGTATTTTCTTTACTGCATCACAGAATGCATCTTTATTGCCGGCCTCTGCTCTGAATTCGACCAGTATGTGGCCCGACCACGTTGGTCGTACTACTTTAATGGTAGTACTGGTGTCTTCGGGCCTTACGTTTCCCCTGATGTCCCGTAGTACCTCCGCGTAGGATCGGCCATCTTGGGGCTTTACGAGCAGTGCCTGCTGCCGGGGTCTTCGTCAGGGCTTCTGCCTATCCTGCTTTGCATCAGGTCCTTTTTGTAATTGGGCGTCCGTACGAACTTTATTTTCTGGCTTTTTTTGCAGGAGTTTTTTGCGGCTTTCTTCGCTCCTTTTGTAAGCACTGTCTGGAACCCCTGGTCTGGTGCTCCACACCCTTCAAGTGCCTCTTCCTTACTTCTTTTGTCCCGATATCCTTTTGTTGACTTTTAATGGTGGAGCTATTTGCGTGTCGCCTTTAGCTTTCACCCCAAGCGCCTCTTTAGCCTTTCCTTTGTCTTCGGCCCTTAACCAGCTCCTCCGATAGTGCCCTATGCGATCTAGGAGCTCCTCCAGTTCAAGGAGCCCTTCCTTTGCTGCTTTGCTGATTTTTGGGGAGTCGCATGCAGCTTGAATTCTTTTCAGAACATCTCCCGCTTTTTGGAGTAGTCTTTCTCCTTCGTATCGCTGGGCCGCAATTGTACCTTGCAACCATCCTTGGGAGGGGTTATCGCGTTCCCTTTCCGAGTGCAGTACTTCCGCCACATTTTCAACTTTGGCGGTGCATTCACGCGGTGTCTGGTCACTCTTTGCTTTTAGTGCCGTAATCTCCTCGTTGGCTTCTGGATTTTTCGTTGCAATGTCAGGGATTGCGACCCTTGCATCGGTCGCTTCGGTAACAATCGCAGCAGTGACAATCGAATTTTCGGTGCTCTTTATGTCATCTCCCACCGCTCGAACACCCGAAGTGTCCTGTAGAGTTTCCCGTTTCTCCTTAATAGGACGCTCGGGCGTTCGCATCATTATTTTCTGCGCCCGAACGCCGCAGGAGTCTCAGTCTGTATTCTCCGCTTTTCGTCCGTCCTCACTGTCGCTGTGTTAGTCTTCGTTTTTGTCGTTGTTAGTACCGTTCGCGATGTACTGTTGACATCGTGGCTGCAACCGCTGGTTGCGTCGTCGTTATTATTTTTCGTTTCTTTTTCTGGGTATTTGTGGCCTTTTGATTTTGTTTGCTCCAGTTTTGCTGGGTCCCCCCTCGGAGCCGCTATCTCCGTTCGTGTGTGTAGTCGCCTTTTTGGTCCCATGGTTATCTTTGCAGAGCAGGGAGGCCATGCGAGGGTTGGCACAAGCCCTTATGGGGACAAGTGCTTAGAGCCAAACTAGCGCTAATCGGGAGTCCGTCTCAAGGCCTGTCAAGGTTTTACCGGGACGGAGACGGTATGATAGTTGAATTGGAGCCATTCACACACGAGTTTCACCTCGGCGCTACTGTGCAAAGCAACTAGGTCCAAACCATCACATCCGCCAGCCCAAAGTGTCATTTCCAGTTCGTTGTCCAAAGCGTAGTCCAGATCCAATCAGAGTCGTTACCTGTCATCCCAGGAGGGAACCTCACGGCGCCCCCTATATCCTCGGGTCCGTGGGGGCAGCGCTCCCCAAAGAATGCAAGCCTCCAAGAGTGCTCTTGTCGACCGGCATTCTCCCTGCGGGAATTTCCTCGAGTACGTGGGGGCGAAACTCCCCAAAGAATGCTAGCCTCCAAGAGTGCTCTTGTCGACCGGCATTCCCCCTGCAGACAATATATATATATATATATATATATATATATATATATATATATATATATATATATATATATATATATTTATTTATTTATTTATATTTATTTATATATGTTTACATATATATATATATATATATATATATATATATATATATATATATATATATATATATATATATATATATATATATTTATTTATTTATTTATTTATATTTATTTATATATGTATACATATATATATATATATATATATACTCGTATATTGCGTATATATATATATATATATATATATATATATATATATATATATATATATATATATATATAAATATATATTAATATATATATATATGTATATATATATATATATATATATATATATATATATATATATATATATATGTATATATATATATATATATATGTATATATATATTCATATATATATATATATATATGTATACATATATATATATATATATATATATATATATATATATATATATATATATATATATATATATATTTATATATATATATATATATATATATATATATATATATATATATATATATATATATATATATATATATATATAAATTTATTTATTTGTATATATCTTCTTCTTCGTAGAACTACAGCCCCTCCCGGGCCCCGCGTTCTGCAAATAGTGCCTCTAACTATGCCGGTCCATTGACCGTGGCCACCAATTTTGAAATCCGATTAACGATGAATCGTCTTCGCTGACCGACCAGTGTTCCCCGGCGCTCCAGATTGGGCTCCGCCCTTCAGTTTTCCCAAGGAATACCTTCTTGGGTATCCGTTGTTCGTCCATTCGATTCATGTGTCCTGCTCATTGCAGCTTCCGCAGTATTACAACCGTTGCTACCTCAGGCTCGTCAAAAGTTTCACACTGCTCTTGGTTGTATCGAATCCGCCATTGGTTCCCGTGCAGCTTTGCTCAGATTATTCGTCTCAGGACCGGTCAAGATTTAACATCTTTATTTGGTTATTTCCAAGTTTTTACATGTATACAATTCATAAATAACTTAACTCAACAATATTCATGCTCATGTCCCTTAGGGCTTTTCCCGGTGTTCAATAATAATTTACTTTACTTAGATTACAACATTAATTTTTCGATAAAACAATCCTTCAAAATGCCGAAACCCACGACATTTTCAAACATTAATAGTTTGTACAATTCATCAGCTCTCACAACTACAGTTTTAATAATTGATTTCCTTAAAATTAAGTATATTGTTTCCTTAAGCCTACCTTAAATACTCATTCGCTGCATCCATTGAGCGGTTGTGCATCGCTCTGCTGACTACTCCCGCCTTGTGTTCCTTGGCTCTCCTGATTCCCGATTCCACTAGCTTTTCTGCATACGATTTTATTGGTTCCATTCCTGTCTCCTGGTACAGCACCTCATTGAGGTATGACCATGCATCCTCCCGT
The DNA here is from genome assembly GCA_963969285.1 of Odontomyia ornata. NCBI lineage: Eukaryota > Metazoa > Arthropoda > Insecta > Diptera > Stratiomyidae > Odontomyia > Odontomyia ornata. The sequence goes on along the minus strand of OZ017741.1, from coordinate 129,279,811 downwards.
CTGTATAGGCCTGTGAAAGCTCGAAGGATTTTTTGCTCCACTAATCCTATCTTGCCCCATTTGGTTTTCGGAGCTCTATTCCACATCCTCACTGCATATGTGATGATCGGACGGATCAAGGTTTTATAGGCCAATACGTTGACTCGCTTGCTCGCTGTTGAATGTTTCCTGAAAATAGGCATAAGAAGATGGTACGCATAAGTCACGTTTTTCAAAATATTATCAACGTGAGTACTAAAGTAGCTTTTCTGTTGAAAACTATCCCCAAGTACTTCGATGCCTCTTGCAATTTACTTTTCTTTGCATTTACTTTAATTCCCCGTTTGCGGTAATATACAGTAAGAGTTTCTAAATATTTCTGGAGCCGCATACTAGCAAAGTGAAAATTGTGCTCAGATGACCATACTAACAAGTCGTCAGTGAGGAACGAGCTGCACCAGCCACCACAAAGACAGTTTGTCCCTTCTTGAAGCTGCCTATAATTTTTACAATATGGGCCAGAAAGCCAAAATTTATCATTTCATAGAGAAACCCATTGATCCAGAATCAAAAGCTTTCTCCTCATCGAACAGGCAAGCTTACTGTTGCACCAGCTTCTCGTTATATCGGCTTGGAACACGGCCATAGAATCCACCGTAGAGTGAGCTTTTTTGAAGCCACATTGTCTTCCCGTCGCAATTCTTGCCCCCGCAGAGAATCGTATGATGCCTTCAAGTACTTCCCTTTCAAACAGCTTACTGAAAGCAGCGAAATCGGAAGAGTATCGACCGCATCAGTACTGCCTGACTTTTAGGATACTGCGAATAGTAAATGTTAATGCAGTTATTCAGAATGATTGCGTAGAGAACAAAGAAAACATGGGAAAGCCTTTTAAGCATATAACTGGAGATTCCGTCAGCCCCTGCTGATTTTTTGGAATTTTGTTCCAGTGCCAACAAAGTGAGTCTCTCAGAGCTGACAAACAGACCATGGTCAGTAGGTGCCTCAAAGGCTCATTGACCCTGTCGAAATTCGTTGTGGTGCTGCTCACTAACGAAGTAACCGAAGAGTCAGCAAAAGCTTTGTCGTCCATGAGCATTCATCCATCATTAGTGAAGACCCCGGGCGGCCTTTTTCTGTCAGTTCTCTTATTGATATGAGGAAATATACAGGAACCTGGTTTGATACTTTCCAGGGCCTATAAAAATTGCTCGTGGGTAAAAGCCGTGGTTCTCCTCGAGATCATTCGGTTCAGAAACGTGATCACTAAATGAATATGCTCATACTCCCAGCTGACCATATTTAAATTGCGTAGATTCTTTGAGTAGCTTTCTAAGCCGACTACGTCTACGATGAAGCTCCAAGATGTCTTCTGGCCCAGCGATCTCATTTGACCACCAGTATACTGGAGGCTTACCGTGTCGGGGTCTCCGACGGGGCATGCAAAACTCGCCAGTAGTTATGATGGTACTCATAGTTGAGTTCACCAAGTCCTTGGCTGTAGGCCCTCCACTCCCTGGCGGAGCTCCCAGCAACGGTGCGCCTACCGTAAGCGCGTCAGTGAACCTCTCAACGTCCATCCTCCCAGTCCTCCATCTGAGGATTGAAGTTTAGGCATATGCACGCAGAGTGGCACCGTCGTGAATCTCAACCGCTATATACTGTTGTTCACTAGCCGAGTAGTCCTCTAGTACTCGCCAGTTGTGTACTCTAGGTACCAGGGACTCCGAAGCGATTGTCACATCGGGTATGGTTCCTACGCAACCCCAACGGCGGAAAGTAGGGGTGTTACCAGTATTTAGGACAAAAAGCGCTGTTCTGGCCGCCATGTCCAAGATTTGCTTTCCCCTTGGGTCGGATTGTGGCATACCCCATTCAATGGCTCGAGCGTTGAAGTCTCCCCCGACCAGCATGTGACCCTCTGTGTTAGGCGTCAGATAAACACTGAAATATGTTATCCCTGAACACCGCACCCACACAAAACCATCCCCGCGTCCATGGCCCTGCACCTAAAGGCGGGCGCTGTCTCGAACCCAGATGGCCGAGGTACTAGATTCGTCAGGGTACCACGCTTGCGAGTCCTTGTTATGATGTAGCTCGCTCAGCAACAGCAGGTCAGCTTTTTTATCCCTCGCAAACTGCTCAAGTAGGTCCTGGGCGTTTGTGCTTCGGTGCAAATTGACCTGCAGGATACGGAGCATTTGAGTATCGATTTGGCTTTAGTTAGGGCCTCCTTGAAAACCCGGCATCTCCCTGTCCCCGGCTCATGTTTGAGGTCGCCGGGTGCTAGCTTAGCATCCTTGCAAAGAATGCATTTTGCCTCGTTCGTGCACTCCTTCCTTTTGTGCCCCGACCAGCATGTGGTCCTCTGTGTTAGGCGTCAGATAAACACTGAAATATGTTATCCCTGAACACCGCACCCACACAAAACCATCCCCGCGTCCATGGCCCTGCACCTAAAGGCGGGCGCTGTCTCGAACCCAGATGGCCGAGGTACTAGATTCGTCAGGGTACCACGCTTGCGAGTCCTTGTTATGATGTTGCTCGCTCAGCAACAGCAGGTCAGCTTTTTTATCCCTCGCAAGCTGCTCCATTAGTCCTGGGCGTTTGTGCTTCGGTGCAAATTGACCTGCAGGATACGGATCATTTGAGTATCGATTTGGCTTTAGTTAGGGCCTCCTTGAAAACCCGGCATCTCCCTGTCCCCGGCTCATGTTTGAGGTCGCCGGGTGCTAGCTTAGCATCCTTGCAAAGAATGCATTTTGCCTCGTTCGTGCACTCCTTCCTTTTGTGCCCCGTTTCACCACATTTGTAGCACAGAGATCTCCTGTCGGTTCCCCAACAGCCATACGCAGTGTGTCCGTATTCGAGGCATCTGAAGCAGCGGATAGGGATCGCTCTTCTCCGTATCCTGCAGATCACCCAACCTATCTTAATTTTGCCCTTCGCCAGGATTTGCTGGGCGTCTTTATCAGCTAGTTCGACAATAGCCATGCGTTGCCCCCTTGTGTTTTCACGTGTCAATCTTGCCTTGACTTCACTTAAGCTGGGGAACTCCCTCCTAATGGCATCTTCTACTTAAGCTTTGTCCGTGACGCAGTCGAGGTCCCTGATTTTCAGGGTGGCCATTGGTTCGAGCGAGGCAACCGTTGCCGCATCTCCAAGAACCTTTTGAACCGCGTCACGGAATGCATCTTTGTTTGTGGCCTCTGGCCCGAATTCCACCAGCAAGCCACCGGTGCGGGTTGGTCGAACTGCTTTGATGGCAGTTTTGGTGTCGTCTGGCTTGACCGCTCCTTTAATTTCACGGAGGACACCTGCGTAGGTTCGGCCCTTAGTGGGTTTAATAAGCAGTGCCTCTCGCAAGGGTTTGCGCCGAGGTTTGCTTTTTGTTTTCTGCGGTATATCGGGGGGTTCTTTGGTCTTCTTTTCGTGGTTGATCTCTTTGTCTGTTTTTTCTAGGAGTAGCTTTTTGGCCGCTTTTTTCGCTGCCTTGTTTTGCACCACATGAAACTCCTCGCCTGGGGTGACAACTTCCTTTCTGGTCTCGTCTTTCCTCCTTTTCTCACGGTCGCTTTCAGTTGGGCTACCGGCCATTCTTTTGCTGCGGCTAGGACCCACTGATGCCTCGAGGGAGAGCGTGTCTTTTTGGTGCTTTTCGGTTGCAAGCCACCTCCGCCTGTAGTGCGTTATGCGGCCAAAAAGCTCCTCCAGTTCAAGAATCCTATTCCTGACACTCTTGCCTATGTTTTTCCGCACTTCGAGGCACTCCTCAGTTGTTTGACAATAGTCCCCGCTTTCCGAGTAAGCCGCTCCTCTTCGGCGCGGTCAAGGGCGATTGTGTTATTTGACGCCACCTCTTGGGAGAGGCCCCCGTTTCCTAGCCCTTTTGCTTCTATCGCTTGGGTGACGTTTGAAGTGACGTCGGCCAACGGCAAAACTTCTCCCTCCCCCAGTCTTACACTGGCCTCTGTTGGTGTCGTAGCTTGATCCAGATTGTGTACGTCTTGCACTGGACGCTCCGGGGTGGGCATAGTCCTTCTTCTGCGCCCAAAGGCCGCAATGATGCCAGGTTGCACAACGCACTCTGCCTTCTTTCGTTCGTTAGCCCGTCTGTCGTCTGTCTCCGATGATTTAACCTGTGATGTTGACTTTGACAGTGTTTCTGGGGTTTGCTGTCTCCCCCCGCAATCGGTGACTTGTTTTATCGATGTTCTTGCCAACAGTGGTTTTTGCCTGAAAGGGTTCTCCGTGCTAGCGTCCTGTTTGCTTGTAGTTATATCTGTTATAGAAGCCAAGTTCACCACTTCTATAACATTGCAGTGTGCAGTGAGTGTCACAAACTTCGGCGAGAGGCCCAGCGGGCGCGAACACGGGAGGAGGCAGACACTAGGCTAGCAGCATACAGGTCCCACAGGAAATATCTTCGCAGGCTTATTAACAAGAGCAAGGCCCGATGCTGGCAAGACCTCGTGGACGGTGTGAATAGGGATCCGTGGGGCCTAGGTTACAAGCTGGTCATGCGAAAACTTGGTGCCCAACGGAAGCCCTGCTTACATGAAGCAGAGAAGATGGACGAGATTGCACGGGCACTATTCCCCACGCACCCTGTCCGTGTCGATTCAGCTCATGCACAAACACCATTAGAGTGCTCACCTTTCACAATAATGGAACTGGAGCAGGCAATTCTATCCATGAAAGCAAGGAAGGCACCGGGACCAGATGGCGTTCTTACTGAGGTTTTGCAGCTTGTCTACAAGCTTTGCCCTGACTTGTTGCTCAGCATGTTCAACGCTTGCCTTTACGAAGGTGTATTTCCGGAACGCTGGAAAGTGGCGAGGCTCGTACTGATCAGCAAGGGGAAGGGAAATTCCGAGTTGGCGTCTGCATACCGCCCGTTATGTATGCTAGACACGGCTGGGAAAGTGCTCGAGGAACTCATCAAGGGAAGACTCACTAACACGGTCCGTTCTGCCGGGGACCTATCTCCACGGCAGTATTGTTTTAGAGCAGATCGCTCCACTATTGACGCCATAGCGGAAGTAGTGAGCGCGGTCCAAAGAGCGGAGGCTCACTGTCAGTCAAACCAAAGGGTTGTGTTGCTCGTGATGCTTGACGTCAGAAACGCCTTCAATTCCACTAGATGGGCGGATGTTCTGCAAGCACTGGAAAACTCTTTTCAAGTTCCAGAATATCTGATGCGGATTTTGAAGAACTACATGAGAGACCGGAGCCTGCTCTATGAGACGAAGGAGGGTCGGCGGAGGATGGAAGTTACATCGGGTGTTGCACAAGGCTCCATCCTTGAGCCAGACCTGTGGAACATCACGTACGACGGGCTACTGAGAATCGAGCTGCCGGATGAGTCGCGCTTGATCGGCTATGCAGATGATGTCGCGGCGCTTGTTGCGGGACGCAATGTTGAACAGACTGGGTATGCTAATGCGCCGAGTGAGGGACTGGATAATTCGTGGGTTCAGCCTAGCTTTGGAGAAAACCAAAGAAGTCATCTTGACAAAGAAGAGAATCCCTAGAGTAAGGATTATCAACATTGGGGAAGCACTCGTTGAGACTAAACTAGCAGTGAAGTACCTGGGCATTTTGATCGACTCGAAGATGCGTTTCTCCCAGCAAATCAGGGCAACAGCCGACAAGGCTGCAGTGAGTGTTTCGGCTATCAGCCGACTAATGGCAAACACAGGGGGTCCCACCTCATCAAGAAGGAGACTTCTGATGAGTGCAGTACAATCTGTGCTGTTGTACGGATCGGAAATATGGTGTGAGGCTCTCAACAGGGAGCTGTATCGAAAGCACTTGGTACAGGTGCAGGTACGAGGAGCGCTGCGGATTGCATCTGCATATCGGACTGCCTTGGAGTCGGCAGTGCTGGTCATCGCAGGAGTGGTACCCATTGCCCTCCTTGCCAAGGAGCGCCGCAGAATCTATATGCGGAGGAACGAATGCGACAGAGATGCTGTCGCCCACGAAGAACGAGAACGCTCACTCAGTAATTGGCAACAGTCCTGGGTGAGCGATACAAAAGGTAGGTGGACCGCACGCCTTATTGGTGACCTGAGGCCGTGGCTCAATCGAAGGCATGGTGAGACTGACTTCTATCTAACTCAGCTACTGTGTGGACATGGATTATTTCGGTCTTACCTGCACAAGATTGGTAAGTCACGGTCTCCTGACTACATATTCTGTGCTGGAGAGGTCGATGATGCCAACCACACATTTTTTGTATGCAAGAGGTGGGAAAGCCAGCGCGGTGACCTCATTGAAGAAATGTGTGGCACATTACGCTCGGGCAGTCCTTAAGATAAAAAGGAACATATTTGAGCACCTGGAGGCGTCCAGGGCGGAGGGGTCTCTTTTCTAGAAATCCCTCTCCCTTCCCCTCCTTCCGCTGGAAAAGGGATCCCTGTAGCCCGGTGGCGCTTAAACGCGTAAAGAAATGAGGTTTAGCCCGAAGTAATGTGCCAAACGGTTCCAGGCTAGGTTCTCAGATTGACAGGGGAAGTGTTTAGTGGGTAGTCCAAGGGTATCCTCCATGGGAGTCCCACACTGCCAGACTCGGCGGACGTAAATGCCTTCACCTCCCTACCACAAAAAAAAAAGATGTCTTCTGGTAAATCTCAATAAAGGTAATTCGTCGAGCATTTCTTAATGGAGATCTTTGAAATAACCGTATGCAAGGTTGAATTTATACATACGACTCCCTAATCAATTTCAGAAATATGTAGAAAGATTTTTCAGTCTATTGATCGAAATTTTCTCCAATTTTCCGTCAAGGTCACCACTTACTGCTACCCAATCAGTTCGCTTGTATGGAATGAAAAGATGAGGATCTGAAACTTAAAGAGTCATACCCTTTTTCACTCTTAAGTTCATCTCAACCAAAAGTCAGTAATAGATGAGCTTCGGCGAATCTAATAAGAGATTCCCCATGAGGGATGCTTCGCATTGAAATCACCTCCCATGGCATAGAAATCGAATTTTCTGTACAGAGTTAGCTCTGTTTCCAAGTCGTCAATGAGCTCCCTCACCGAGTATCTATGTCAAACAAAGATCCTCACAAACGCAAAGGTGCAGTATTGAGCTTATTATTTCTGCTTCAATGCATTTCAGACTTGGAAGGCAGTGCCTTTGCACTGACAGGTGATCTTTGTGAGATGTAGCAACTCCATGACTTCCCTCTGGATCACGACGCCTGATGATCTTGTTTTTACCCAGATGCACTCTGTGTCTTTCTATGAGTCTTATTTCCGACATAAACAAGAAGTCTAGTCTATGGGGGTTCGAGTATTCTTGAACGAAATTCTTTTTATAGTTTGGAGCTAGTGAATATATGCTGAGGATGGAGAACTCATCATGACAATATACTCTGAAGGCAAATTCTAAGTATACAGCTTTTTTCTCACCGGGACTAGTGAGTTTTTTATAGCGGGGGATAAAAGAGCCTACTTTTTGAATGAGTGTCATCAAGTCACACCCGCTAAATTTTTGGCAGTCAGTGCTCAAAACTGTATTTCCGTCATTCTACGACTGCTGGGGTTGCTAAATTAGTTGTTGTTTTTATTATTTTCTTTACGGTAGGGAGGTGAAGGCCATTTACACACAGATTGTGGGACTCCCATGTTTGCAAGAAGGCGACTAGACTATTCACTAAACACCTCCCTTTGCAACCTGAGAGCCTAGCCTGGAACCGTTTGACCTACTTCAGGCCAGGTCTTGTTTTGTTACGCCTTGAGGTGCCTTCAAGCTGGGGTATCCCTCTTCTCGCGGGAGGGGAGAGGGGAAGAGGAAGGGCCAGACAAGCAATCACCCAGCCCTAACACCCCTAGCTGTAGCAAACCACCTTCGCAAACTTCAGAAAATTAAAAAGACTGGTAGGATCCTCATCCATTTTAGGGTGGTGCTAAGTTCGTGAGAAGCTGTTCACTATCACGTTGAACTCAGGCTCCTTTACAGAGTTTTGTGAAATTCTTCAAGCGTAGCCTATAGCACACTATAGGAGGCACCCTCTCTCTTTTGGTAGCAGCCTCGCTTGGCTGCTGGGGCTTCGATTTCCCTTTATTTCCCTCAAGGCCCGGCCTTTCACCCGGCTTGAGTATGGTCCCTGAGACACTAGCGGAAGCTTTTTTTGCCACATATTTGAGCTGGCAATAATCCCGCTCGCTTACTTCACGGGTATTCGATACTTGTGAAGTAGACTCCTCTGTTGGAGACCCTATTGGCCTCTTTCTGGCTTTATGATAGCCTCCTCCTCGTCACCACTATCTGCAGAACTTCCACCTTCGTCCATTCTCATTTCACTGGAGACTTCCGATTTTCGCAGTTGCATCTTGCAACTAGCAAGTAAGTCTAGAATAAACTCCTCCTTTATGTCCACTCCGCATTGAAAAAAAATATCTTATTTGCGAGCAGTATTCTTCGGCGTGTTTCGTCTTTTTAAATACCCGTTGTTGCTTGAACGATGAATGGTTTTGAGATACCTAAAATATCAGAGAGTAGGATTGCACTACTTCTAATATTAGAGTTGACTAAAAAACCAATACCTTGTGTATTTCCTTGAAATATTAGAAAGTAGGATTTCCTCTACTTCTAATATTGGAGTTAATTATTTCTTTGTATAATGAAAGACAAGAGAGCAGGATTCTCTTCTTCTTGACTTCACGAGCTGCTAATTAAACTCTTTCGCTTACTTAACAACTCTGATCTTTATTTCGCATAACAAGAGCTTAAATACTAATTACAGTTACTAGATACATGTTTCATGATCAAAGTGCAATGAATATAGGTCAAGATGCATATTTCATAATTTAAAATTAACTAAACTGAATCTTTATGAACTTGAGAGTTTATTTGAATTTACTTTTTGTTTTCCACAAAATGATGATCTTAGACATACTGCCGCCTGTTGAAGTATTATACTTCAAAAGAATATTGTTGATCGTGAGATAATCTTCGTGGGGCTGGAACTGGTTTTTGGATGAGTCTAGGATTTCGTGTAGGCCTTAGACGCGTGTAAAGATACCAACTAGCTATAATGAGGATGACTCCCAGGGCAATGTAGCTTACTGATATTGTGTGTATACCAAGGGATCCTAGTTGCTGCAATTCAGATTGTTTGGTTGATAGTTCGTCCATCGTTTGGGTTAACTTGTCAATGTCCACAGTAGATCGGTTTATCCAAGGATGGTGAAACGATCGTGATGACTCGGTGAATTTGGTTAAATCTGTAATAGATATATTAATAACCGGGTGAAAAGAAACATTTAGCGAGGTTTATTGAGTGTTAAATGCTCGGAGACTCAGCTCGTCATCCTTCAATGTACAGCCCGGTTGCATTTTAAGGATTCCTGTGCGCGGTAGGTGATGCTGGAAAACTTGGTTGTTGCACACAAACGTGAAGTGTATGATTTGTGTAGCGGAAAATTTGCTGCCAGAGTGATGCTGGAAAACTTGGTTGTTGCACACAAACGTGAAGTGTATGATTTGTGTAGCGGAAAATTTGCTGCCAGAGTTTCTGTCGATGGTCCTGACTGAAGATACAACTGGGTGCAAGTCTATTTTTTGAGATCAGCTCTATCATGCAGTCAACGTTTGTGTCACTTTTGTGCACTATGGGTCGATGTTCGCTGCATATGGAAGAGTTGATTTCTGGAGTTTGGCATTGCATGAGTTCAGTCACCATCATCGGGTAGAACTGATCCTTGAAAACGTTCACCATTATTAGGTCGGGTGCAGATGCTAACGATAGGAAAGTGTTGTTGATCATGGTTGGTAACGGCAATGATCGAAGAACATGAAACCTTGTTGGTAGCAATAGTAGGAGCGTTAAGGCAAATATTAGATAATCCCCTTCCTAAGCATACTGTAATTTGACTATTTGGTAGATGCGTGACACTCTGATAGGGTTCCCAAAAGCTGGCAGTTCCAGATCTTGAGGTAAGTTATCCTTGATGTATGTGATCTGTGATTTGATTTGTTGAGGTGGTATGACATTGGGATTTACAGACTCATGGTGGGCGTCGATAATTACTTCTATCAAAGACTGTTGCATTTCTTGGCATTCAGTTATTAATGACATAACGAGCACTGACATTGTTTTCTGTTGTTTGACTTTCGAATCGAAGTCTTTCATGTTTTCGTATATATAATCAAATGCCTTTTGAATCTCTTTCGTCTGGTTTGCTCTTTCCAATTCACACTTTGCGATAACATTGATCGTCGGATCTTAAAATTGATGTATGTTTCTTGACCAGTTCATTAAGATGATTTTCGTTGGCTTTGACTTTAGAGATAGTCTCACTCATTGTAGCGGCATATTCGTTCTCCAAAACCCCAAAAAGCTTGTTTGCTAAGGATCCGACTATATCAAAGGGGGATCTTTTTTGCCTTAATTTAGTAGATTCTTGTAAAATGATGTTGTCCTGATTTAACCGCTGCAGTAGATGCCGATATTACGTTACAAATGCTTCATGATACGTGTTGTTTGTGATCGCGTCTCTTAACCTATCTAATTGCTTTATGCCAGCTTCAATAGTTTTGAATGTTTCCCAATATCCGTTTAAATCATAAAAGACTATGAACTTCCAGGTGCTTGGCGATATTCTTCCGTTCCCGATGTTCTCAAAATAAATGCCAATATTATTTTCCACCTCAATTATTTCGGATTGGTGGCTTGTCTGCGGATGTCATATGGGGAGTGATTAGCGGTAAAACTAGAAACGTAAGTAGACATGTTTTAAGTGAGTTCAGCCTCGTGGGAGAGCCCTTATGCTTTCTGGAATTCTGCTCTACGGCAGTGGTTGTCTCTATTGGTTTGGCAGCTGCTTCTACAGTCTCATCCGGATCGATAGGTAGTGGAGCTAATTGATGAATGAATCGTCGTATGATTCCAGTACTGGTCCGAATATCAGCAACGCGTACGCGTCCGCCGGGACCTTGGATGATTTCGACTATTCGTCCTAATTTCCATTTGAAAGGCGGCAAATTGTCTTCCTCAATGGTAACCGGAGTCCCAATTTTGATGTTATTTTGTTTGGTAGTCCCTTTTGTACGTTTCTGCAGTTCCCCCAAATATTCAATGTACCACCGCTTCCAGAACTCATTCTTAAGTTGATTGGTCAACTGCCATCTGGATGCTAACGACATTTTCGTAGTATCGCTGGCTGCATTCGTAGAGCCTACAAGTGGCTCCCCGATCAGAAAATGTGCTGGTGTCAATGGAGCCAAATCGTTCGGGTCAGCCGATAGTGGTGTAAGGGGCCTAGAGTTGAGAATCGCTTCGACTTCTGAGGCTACCGTACATAATTCTTCGTAGGTTAATGATGCAGAGGCTATGGTTCGTTGTAACAAGTACTTGGTTGACTTCACTGCGGCCTCCCAGAGCCCACCAAAATGTGGCGATCTGGGAGGGATGAAGTGAAACAGAGTGTTGGTGCCTGGGCAAGTGTTGACTATTTGCTCAATGCTCTGTTATTGAGCCAAAATGGCTTCTAGCTCCTTCAGCTGATAATTGGCACCAACGAAGTTTCGTCCATTGTCACAGTAGATGTTCTCACATTTGCCTCTTCTGGATTCAAATCTTTTAAGAGCTCCCAAGAAACCGTCAGTGGTCAAATCTGAAACCACTTCTAAATGTATTGCCTTTGATGCAAAGCAACAGAAAACAGCCAGGTATGTCTTTTGAGGCCTTTTGCCTCTAATTTTAAAATTAGTATACACTGGCCTGCAGAAGTCTATGCCGCAGTTTAAAAATGGCCGTGTCAGTTTAACTCGATCTTTTGGTAGGTTGCCCATTTGTTGATTTAACAACCTTGGTCGAAATTTAGTGCATAATACGCAGTTTGTGACTATGGTCCTGGATATATTCCTTCCATTCAGAATCCAATACCTTTGCCTTGCTATGGCATGAAGTGGTTGTGGTCCGGCATGTAAATTTTCTCGATGAATATTAGTTAAGAGTAACCGTGTGAGAAAATGGTGTCCCGGTAAAACGATGGGATGCTTGGTGTCGTAGTTTACTTCTGCCGCCTGTAACCTAACCCCAACTCTGATAATGCCATCGGGAGCTAGAAATGGTGTTAAAGTTCGAAGTTTACTTGACTTTGCAACTCCCTCATCCTTCTCCAGTGAAGTAATCTCCTCATGAAAGCTGCTGCGTTGCACTTCCTTGATGAGCGTGAAAAGTGCATCATTCAATTCGCGAGGCGACAGAAATTTCGCCTCTATATTGGAAGTTCTGTTCCTGAATAGCATTGCTGCTCGCTGGATGTATGCCATTGTGCGTATCAATTTGCGGAGGGAATTTCCGTGTTCAATCATATATAATGGATGTACGTCAGCTTCAACCGTAGCTGTGATAGCACACTTGATGACTTTAGTTTCATCGTCCGCAATGTTGTTTGTATAGGGTTCGACTGGCCAACTGCTTTTTGGAAGTTTAAGAAAAGATGCACCATTGAACCATATTTGTAATTGCTTCAGTTCTTCAGGAAAAAGTCCACGTGAAACAAGATCAGCAGGGTTGTTGTGTATGCACATATCTCCAGTCATTTAACCGACGTCAAATCTTGAATGGCAGCAACTCTGTTAGCGACAAATGTTTTCCGAATAGATGGATCCCCTCGAATCCAGCTGATAGCGATGAGCGAGTCGGACCAATAGAAGACTGCGTCCGCTTTTATATTGGTTGTGAGTTTTACTTGTCTGACTAATTGGGCTGCTAATTGCGCGGCACACAATTCCAATCTTGGAATGGTCGTGGGTTTGATTGGTGCTACTCGTGACTTGGCGCAAAGTAATTTAACTGTCACATGACCTCTTTTGTCTTTTGATCTGATATAGACCGAGGTACCGTATGCCTTCTCACTAGCGTCAGCAAAAGCGTGAATTTGTGTGTCTATGATCTCATTCTCACTGAACATGTACCGTGGGATGCTGATTTTGTTCAAGCTTGGCAGCTCTTGCCTTTATTTATGCCATATTGATTGAAGTTTATCCGGTATTTCTTCATCCCAACCCACTTGGGATCTCCATAATTCTTGCATGAGCAGCTTCCCCTTTACAATAACTGGGCTTACTATTCCTAAAGGGTCAAAAATCTGCGAAATATCAGCTAGAATATTTCTCTTGGTAATTGTTTGATGCTCCTCCAAATCCGTAGTTATGGTAAACATGTCAGTGATCGGCTGCCAAATTACGCCTAGTGTTTTTATGGTATCACCGTCCATCTTAGTGAAGTCCAATTCAATATCGAGGTCCTTGTTTGAAATGCCTTCAATCAATTTGGGATGGTTGGCGCACCACTTATGAAAATGAAATCCTGACGAGGCCAGTAACGGCTGCAGCTCGTTGCGTATCTTCAAAGCTTCTTTCAAATTATCGCTGCCTGTTAGGACATCGTCCACATAAAAGTCCTGGATTGCCGCAGCTCCCAATGGGTACTGGCTGGCTCCTTCCTCAGCCAATTTTTTCAAGCACTTGATTGCCAGGTACAGTGCAGACTTGGTGCCATAGGTGACAGTGGACAGTTTATAATATTTTAATTCGTCATTGATATTCTTTCGCCACATGATTAGTTGGAGATTTTGGTCTTCATCTGCCACTAAAATTTGACGGTACATCTTTGTTATGTCTGCCGTAAATACGTACCGCTTTAAGCGGAATCTTGAAATAATAGCACTAATATCCTCCTGAACTTTTGGTCCTTTAAGCAGCAAATAATTAAGCGACAAATTGTTCTTTGTTTTTGCCGATGCATCAAAGACCACTCGCAGTTTTGGTGTGCTGCTGTCGGGCTTGAGCACATAATGATGCGGCATAAAATAATGCGGACCGTTGAAATCTAATGCTGGAACTTCTTTCATGTGACCCAGATCTACATATTCTTGTAGAAATTGGTCATATTGCCCTTTTAAAACTGGTTGTTTGGATAATTTTCTTTCCATTGAGAGTAGCCGTTTATATGCCAATTATTTTGATTCGCCAAGTAAAGAAGCGTCACCCAGCAATGGTAAATTGACTATAAAACGGCCGCTGGAGTCTCGAGTTGTTGTAGCTTCGAAATATTCCTCGCATTTTTTGTCAGTAGATGATAGTATGACTGGACCGGAGCAATCTTCCAGCTCCCAGAACTTTTCTAGTTGCCGTTCCAAATTTATGTTCGAGATCCCGCAAAATGATGTACAGTTTGAAGCTTTTCCTAGAACTACCCATCCTAACGTGGTATTTTGTAGTATTGGTAGCTTCTCCAGCAACCGAGTTTGGCCGTTTCTCATTATTTCGCCGTACACTTCCGCCCCCAAAAGGATGTCAATCTTGCCTGGTTTATTAAACGTCGGGTCGGCAAGTTTGATATGTTCAGGAATGTTCCAGCCATCGGTATTAATGTAGTATTGAGGTTGATTATTTGTGATTTCCTTGATCGCATAGACCTCTAATGGCGAAGCAAAATCTCTGCATGTAGATTTCATAGTAATGTTGATTCTATCACTTGCCTTCACTTGTGTGTTGCCAATGCCCGAAATGTTAATCTTTGGGTAACTTGCGCCGAATCCTAATTTCTTCCGCAACTTATCCGTAATGAAGTTCAATTGCGAGCCTGAGTCAAGTAAAACTCGTGCTTTGATGGGCTTTCCTTCACAGCTAATTGCTTCTGCTAGCGCAGTTCCCAAGATTTGTGTTTTGTGCTTCCGTCGATGTCTCTGCGGGCCCTGGATTATGTAAGAGCGTGTTATGTCGTTTTCCACATTTCTGACAACCTCTTGACATGCACTTTTTGTTCCCGTGGCCTTTCTTCAAACAATTTGTGCACAAGTTCAGCTGTTTGGATTTTTCCAGCCGCTTTGCAGGGGATAATTTTAAAAAGGAATCGCAGTGATAAATTGCATGTGCCTTTTGGCAGAGTTTGCATTGCAGCTCCATATTGTTTCCCACCAACGCTGCTTGCTTAACTGTTGTTCTCTGAGTGAGTGTTTCTAACGTCTGAAACCTGATCTCAATGAATTTTAACAACTCATCTAATGACGGTAGGTCTCTTGGCGATTTTAATGTTTGCTCATAAAGCGTATAAGAAGTTTTGTCCAGTTTTTTCAAAATTGTATGTACTAGTATCGGGTCCCAATGTTCTTTTGCGGAAATTCGCATAGTTTGCAATGTGAACATACACTCTTTTGTGGTATCATGCAATGATTTGAGCGCTGCTGCTGACTCAATATTGATAGCTGGTTGTCCCATTAATTTATCCAGCAAAGCGTTAACTAACAACCGTTTGTTGGCATATCGATTCTGCAACATATCCCACGCCACGATGTAGTTGCTGTTTGAGATTGGCAAATGCATAATGAGCTTGGCTGCCTCCCCCGTTAAGTTCATCTTTAAATACCAGAGCTCCTGGCGATTGCCAATAGGCTGATCATGAACCATTTGCCTGAACAAGTCTTCGAATTGTGGCCATTTCATATATTCTCCATCAAACTTTGGCAATTCTATTTTTGGAAGCTTCAATTGCGACTCGTTTGTGGGCTGTGTAGGGTTGTTGATGTTATTCGGTTTTGCAAGACAACTATTCAAATCTATTAGAAGCTTTTCGCTTTGATTTTGTAACTCAAAAAATTGTTTTGAATCGTATCCAGACGATTCAATGTCTTCAGTGATTTCCCAAATTAAATAATGGCTTTGTTCGATTTCATTCCATGCTTTTAGTAATTTTTCCTTTTTTAACTTTAAATATTCCATCGATTGGCCACTTACACCAGTTGTACTGCTTACTAAGTGGTTGAGTGCCACTACCATAGCTTTATGCTTCTTCACTAGCCGAGATAGCTCAGTATTCTCTACTTTCGTAGACACCTTGACGGGGCTTTGATAGTTGGTATTTGAAGAGGATTGACGTTCTTCAAA
>OZ017741.1:129253920-129258920 GCA_963969285.1 Odontomyia ornata | reverse complement strand
CAAATTGTTACAAATATAGATGACTCTTTCGACAAGGTTCTCCACGAAGATACCATACGAAAAATACTAAAGAGAGATGGATATCGCTCATGCATAGCACGTAAGAAGCCATCCATTTCAGAAGTGAACAGGAAGAAACGTGTCGATTTCGCAAAAAAATATGTAAACAACCCACCAGAGTTTTAAGAACAGGTCCTATTTTCTAACGAAATCAAATTTTGCATATTTGGCATTAAAAGAAGAAAGTTAGTGTGGCGAAAGAGCGGTACTACCCTCGAAAAATAAAATCTCGTACCAATTGTGACATGGTGGAGGTGGTGTGATGTCCTGGGGGTGTATGGCGGCAGAAGGAGTTGACCAACTTGTCATTATAGGATCAACTAAGGATCAATACGGCTACCTTAGTATTTTGAAGGCGAGTTTGAAGCAAAGCGTTCAGCAATTGAGGCTTGATGACGATTTCTGGTTCCAGCAAGATAATGATCCCAAGCACATAGCACACAATGTGAAGCTTCGTTTGCTCTACAACACAAAACATTAACTGTGTACGCCGCCCCAATCCCCAGACCTTAATCCCATTGAACATTTGTGGGATTTGTTGGAGCGCAGGATCCGTCAGCACAGTATAACCTAGAAGGAAATGCTGAAAAACGTCATCGTCGATGAACGGGACATGTCCAAGCCGGACACAGCGAAATTGGTTCACTCCATGCCAAATCGACTTAAAGAGGTCCTTAGAGAAAAGGTTATCTGACAAGTTATTAAGCCCTGATCTGTAATAAAATATTTGAATATTTCAAATTAATACTGTCATGTACGGATACTTTTTCTGGTTCGTTTAAGGAAGGCTTTTTGGTTTTTATTTTGTAAAATCTAGTTTTCAAAGGATTACCACAGGAAAAATTTATAGAAAAGATAGTTTCATTGATGAATAAAGTTTATTACTAAAATATTTAACATGATGTTTCAATCAGTACCCATCATCGTTGGGTAGGCTAATAGTCTGACAAAAGTACCACAAGCACAATCTCGATGCCGCGCATTTTATTTAAAAACAATGAGATGCAGCAGCACATGCAAGGGTGGCTTCGGGTCGCAGTTGGTTGTGTTAATAATACTCGTATATTTGAAATTAGTAGCTGAGAAGGCTATGGCTGTCATTCGTTGTAATATTGAAATGAGCATCTTATCCTATTAAATTAATTTTAGTCTCTTCGTAATAAAAGATAATTAAAATCTATTGTCAAATTTAAGACGCTCGCAAAACTAAAAACAGAAGACAATTAAATGAATAACAAATAATTTCAAAAACATGTTTTCAAAAATAAAAAACGGCCATAAAATATAACTAAATAAAAAAGACTTCAAAAATATAAAATAATGTTTTCAATATTCACAATACTTTAATGTGCGTAACTGAATCAATACTGGATTACTTTAATTTCTTCTAACTTCATACACAGGCATAAACCCATGCAAATTCCTAAGCCCATGCTAATAGCCATTGAAAATGCTTGTGAAACTTATAATGCTTAAGGGAGACGCAGAAACACCCAAATCAAAGGAGCCAGATAATGCGATAACGCAAATGTTAATGCTTATGCAGGAAGAGCAACGACAACAGTCTTCTAGCTTAACTGCGAAGCTAAATGAACAGTCATCTAGTCTAACTGCGAAGCTAGATGAACAATCAGCGAAGCTCAATGAACAATCAGCGAAACTAAATGAACAATTAGCGAAGCTGGACCAACAAGCGATCGAAATCAAGGCAGACATCAGACAGAAGCTGGAGAAGCAGTCAACCGAAATAAAAGCGGAGCTCAGTAGTCTGAACAAACAAATTAAAGGCGTCGAGGAAAACGTTGACCAGGTTGAGGAAAACGTTTACCAGGTCGAGGAAAAGGTATACCAGGTCGAGGAGAGAATCAACAATGAGATGGACGAAGTGAAAAAGGACTTGGAAGCAGCAAAGGCAGTAGTAACCACCTCACCAGCCACGCTTACAACCGCAGCGCAAATAATCGACGGGCAAACGGTCTGGAGTATTTACAAAACCCAGTTTGAAGCTGCCGCTAGGGCAAATCACTGGAATGAGCCGGAACGAGAAACTGCGCTGATTCTTGCCCTAAGAGGCCCAGCTGCTGAGATTTTGCAGACTATCCCCGTTGAGTTGCACTCAAACCCGGCTGCTATGATGAATGCGCTTGACATGCGTTATGGAGACGATCATCTAAAGCAGATTTATCGGTCACAGCTACGGCATCGGATGCAAAAGTCTGGCGAAACCTTACAGAAATCAGCCCACGGCATTGAGCGACTGGCACTTTTGGCATACCCAGCGTACGACCCAGAACATCGAGATGACGCAACAACAGAAGCATTCATCAGCGCATTAAAGGAGCAGGAATTGCAACAAGCCGTGCGTTTAGCTCAAAAGCAAATGGTCAAGGACGCATTGGCTTATAGTCTAAACTTTGAGGCAGCAAAAAATGTGAGTCGTACCACTGCCCGGGTTCGCGAGGTAGTGACAGATGAGTGCAGGAGTGAGCGCGTGGAAATTGAGCGAGCCCTGCATGTAAATGGTGCGCCTAGAAGCTGGAATTGCGGTGAGAAGGGGCACTTGCAAGGAGATTCCAAGAAGCGAAGAAAACCGAGCTATTGTCCAAGGTGGAGGAGATCCAGACCAAGTCAGTAGCCCAGAATGGAAGCCCTTCAAACTGATGGGGTCAACTTCGTGAGGCGAAGATTGGCTAGGAGGAGCAACGTCTCCAGCATCACCATCACCGTGTCAAGACTACATTGTGGAGAAGCAGACTTATGCCTTCCGGGTCAAGTTGACGGGGAACACTGCACCATAACAATCGACACTGGTGCAAACCGATCGATTATCCGACAAGACCTAGTTAGACAGCAACAACTTCACAAGGGCAGAATTTTCTCACTGCGAACAGCTACGGGAGAAACTGCACCCGTTCATGGAGTGGTCAACCTCCAGATACAATTGGGAGACCTTGTGTTCCGACATAATTTTCTGGTCGCGAACATTATGGATGACTGCATTCTCGGAATGGATTTTCTGTGACCACATGGAATCACGTTGGATTTAGGCAAACGAGTATTGAAATGGCAGAATGTCGAAGTACTGATGGAGGATCCCAGCGTCCAAATTCCCAAGATGAATGTAGTAGTATGTACCGACACTGATGTATCGAATTCTTCCGAAAGCATTGTATGAGCCAAGCTTGATGGTGATTCTGGAGACCACCGATCTTGTCTGATAGAGCCAACGAAGACGTCCGCATTTTGCAGTTTGATTGTAGGACGAAGCCTTGTAAGATCTATAAAGAATGGAAACGTGCGGGTTAGAGTACTTAACACCGCAGACTCAACCGCGAGCATCAAAGTGGGAGAAGTCATCGGAAGCTGCCAGCCTGTTTTCACCATCACCTCCTTGGAAGCCACTCACGACAATCATTGAAAAAGGAGGCAAAACGCAGGCAAAACCCGGGAATCCATGTCTGCAATATTGAAGTAGGTCAAATTGCCAATGCAGCAATTCGATTGAGCCTCTGATCTGGTCACCAAGTACAGTGACATCTTCCCAACAAGCCCAGATGATCAAGGCTTTAAGAGTATGGTGACTCACGTCATAGATACACAGGGAGCCAAGCCAATCCGACAAGTACCAAGACTTCTTCCTATAGCCAAACAAGGAGAAGTGAGCGCACTGAGCTTGGACATGGAAAAACAAGGCGTTATTGAACCTTCTGTCAGTCCATGGGCCACGCCAGTAGTTCTAGTTAAGAAAAGGATGGTAGCACCCATTTTTGTGTTGACTATAGGCAGCTTAACGACGTCACTAAGGAAGACAGTTACCCGCTTCCATGCAGCGGTGACATCATGGACACTTTAGCCGACGCAAAATGGTTTTCTACACTCGATCTCAAGAGTGGCTACTGGCGGGTAGAAATCGACAAGAAGGACCGATAGAAAACCGCATTTTCAGTTGGGACCGGATTGTGGCAATTTGTGGTGATGCAATTTGGGCTTTGCAATGCTCCAGCTACTTTGGAATGCCTGATGGAATACGTGCTACGTGGCTTACCCTGGAAAACTTGCTTGGTGTACCTAGATGACATCATTGTTATCGGAAGAACGTTCGAAGAGCATGTGCGGAACTTAGAAGAGGTTTTCTTCCGATTGGGACTGGCGTATTTGAAAGTTAGTCCCGGCAAGCGTACCCTTTTCGCAGCTGAAGTGAAATACTTGGGACACGTCGTATCAGCAGAATGGATCAAAACATGGCCCTGAGAAAATTGAAGCTCCATCAGCTAACCGAGAAAAATCGTCCGTATATCTGGAATGAACAATCCCAGGTAGCCTTTGAGACCTTGAAGGAGAAGCTGCGGGAATCACCCGGAAAAATGTTTGTAGTTGACACCGATGCGAGCAATGGCGGTATTGGAGCTGTACTCTCCCAGCAGATCGATGGCGAAGAAAGAGTCCTCTCGTATTGCAGTCGAGTTCTCTCAAAAAGTGAGAGGAACTGCAGCATAACCAGGAAGGAGCTATTGGCTATAATAGAGGCCACCAAGCAGTTCCACAAGTACCTGTATGGCCAGAAATTTGTTCTTCGAACGGACTGCTTACTTTTAAAAAATCCTGAGGGACAAGTTGCAAGATGGATCGAAAGATTGCAATCATACGACTACGAAATTGTTCATCGGAAGGGCGGAGTTCATGGAAATGCTGACGCCCTAGCTCGTCGTCCATGTCCAGCTAATTGTAAACATTGCCGACGCATTGAAGAAAAGGACCGCCCGTCAATCTGCGATTGATAACGGCCGAATCCGATGAAGGTTGGTCATCGGAGGAGATTCAAAACGCCCCGTTAGCCGATGAAGACATCGGACCATTGCTCATATGGAAGGAGACAACTGGACGACCTGAGTGGAAAGACGTTTCAATGCACGGCGCAACCCTGAAAACCTATTGGGCAC
>OZ017741.1:129226420-129248920 GCA_963969285.1 Odontomyia ornata | reverse complement strand
CCTTTCAAACAGCTTACTGAAAGCAGCGAAATCGGAAGAGTATCGACCGCGTCAGTACTGCCTGAATTTTAGGATACTGCGAATAGTAAATGTTAATGCAGTTATTCAGAATGATTGCGTAGAGAACAAAGAAAACATGGGAAAGCCTTTTAAGCATATAACTCGAGATTCCGTCAGCCCCTGCTGATTTTTTGGAATTTTGTTCCAGTGCCAACAAAGTGAGTCTCTCAGAGCTGACAAACAGACCATGGTCAGTAGGTGCCTCAAAGGCTCATTGACCCTGTCGAAATTCGTTGTGGTGCTGCTCACTAACAAAGTAACCGAAGAGTGAGCAAAAGCTTTGTCGTCCATGAGCATTCATCCATCATTAGTGAAGACCCCGGGCGGCCTTTATCTGTCAGTTATCTTATTGATATGAGGAAATATACAGGGACCTGGTTTGATACTTTCCAGGGCCTATTTAAATTGCTCGTGGGCAAAAGCCGTGGTTCTCCTCGAGATTATTCGGTTCAGAAACGTAATCACTAAATGAATATGCTCATACTTCCAGCTGACCATATTTAAATTACGTAGATTCTTTGAGTAGCTTTCTAAGCCGACTACGTCTACGATGAAGCTCCAAGATGTCTTCTGGTAAATCTCAATAAAGGTAATTCGTCAAGCATTTTTTAATGGAGATCTTTGAAATGACCGTATGCAGAGTTGAATTTATACATGCGACTCCCTAATCCATTTCAGAAATATGTAGAAAGATTTTTCAATCTATTGATCGAAATCCTCTCCAATTTTCCATCAAGGTCACCACTTACTCCTACCCAATTAGTTCGCTTGTATGGAATGAAAAGATGAGGATCTGGAACTTAAAGATTCATACCCTTTTTCGCTCTGAAGTTCATCTCAACCAAAAGTCAGTAATAGATGAGCTTCGGAGAATCTAATTAGAGATTCCGAATGAGGGATGCTTTGCATTGAAATCACCTGCCATGGCATGGTTTTCGATTTTTGGTTTTCGATTCATCGATAGTGCCCTCAGACCGGGGAACCAAACGCGTCCCCAGGGTTGCGGATAGGGGAAGACCTTTCTCGAAAGGTTCGCTGCGAATAACCAATAAGCAGCCGCGGACAATGGTCGGCAGTGAAGGGAGAGTCTCAGGACAAATACCTGAGTGTGAATGATCTTCACTATGACATGACGAAATATATGGCGTCATCAATTATCCATAAATCCTGCAGTAGGTAAAATGCTATGGGAACGGAAACCCAGACAGAAAACCAAACTATGCAGGTCCACAAGGGGAACCAAATTACGGTGCAGGGGGTCGGATCCCCAGTACCGGCGGCAGAGGATAGTGAGCGAGCAGGCTCGCGGCCGTCGTCATCCAGCGACTGCAATGTTATAGAAGTGGTGAACTTGGCTTCTGTAACAGATATAACTACAAGCAAACAGGACGCTAGCACGGAGAACCCTTTCAGGCAAAAATCGCTGTTGGCAAGAACACCGATAAAACAAGTCACCGATTGCGGGGGGAGGCAGTAAACCCCAGAAACACTGTCAACGTCAACATCACAGGTTAAATCATCGGAGACAGACCACAGACGGACTAACGAACGAAAGAAGGCAGAGTGCGTTGTGCAACCTGGCATCATTGCGGCCTTTGGGCGCAGTACAAGGACTATGCGCACCCTGGAGCGTCCAGTGCAAGACGTACACAATCCGGATCAAGCTGCGACACCAACAGAGGCCAGTGTAAGACTGGGGGAGGAAGAAGTTTTGCCGTTGGCCGACGCCACTTCAAACGCGACCCAAGCGATAGAAGCAAAAGGGCTAGGAAACGGGGGCCTCTCCCAAGAGGTGGCGCCAAATAACACAATCGCCCTTGACCGCGCCGAAGAGGAGCGGCTTACTCGGAAAGCGGGGACTATCGTCAAACAACTGAGGGCTGCCTGCGAAGTGCAGAAAAACATAGGCAAGAGTGTCAAGAATGGCATTCTTGAACTGGGGGAGCTTTTTGGCCGCATAATGCATTACAGGCGGAGGTGGCTTGCAACCGAAAAGCACCAAAAAGACACGCTCCCCCTCGAGGCATCAGTGGGTCCTAGCAGAAGCAAAAGAATGGCCGGTAGCCCAATTGAAGGCGACCGTGAGAAAAGGAGGAAGGACGAGAACATAAACGAAGTTGACACTCCAGGCGAGGAGTTTCATGTGGTGCGAAACAAGGCAGCGAAAAAAGCGGCCAAAAAGCTACTCCTAGAAAAAACAGACAAAGAGCTCAACCACGAAAAGAACAAAGAACCCCCCGATATACCGCAGAAAACAAAAAGCAAACCGCGGCGCAAACCCTTGCGAGAGGCGCTGCTTATTAAACCCACGAGCCTACGCACCTACGCAGATGTCCTCCGTGAAATTAAAGGAGCGGTCAAGCCAGACGACACCAAAACTGCCATCAAAGTAGTTCGACCAACCCGCACCGGTGGCTTGCTGGTGGAATTCGGGCCAGAGGCCACAAACAAAGATGCATTCCGTGACGCGGTTCAAAAGGTTCTTGGAGATGAGGCAACGGTTGCCTCGCTCGAACCAATGGCCACCCTGGAAATCAGGGACCTCGACTGCGTCACGGACAAAGCTTAAGTAGAGGATGCCATTAGGAGGGAGTTCCCCAGCTTAAGTGAAGTCAAGGCAAGATTGACACGTGAAAACACAAGGGGGCAGCGCATGGCTATTGTCGAACTAGCTGATAAAGACGCCCAGCAAATCCTGGCGAAGGGCAAAATTAAGATAGGTTGGGTGATCTGCAGGATACGGAGAAGAGCGATCCCTATCCGCTGCTTCAGATGCTTCGAATACGGACACACCGCGTATGGCTGTAGGGGACCCGACAGGAGATCTCTGTGCTACAAATGTGGTGAAATGGGGCACAGAAGGAAGGAGTGCACGAACGAGGCAAAATTCATTCTTTGCAAGGATGCTAAGCTAGCACCCGGCGACCTCAAACATGAGCCGGGGACAGGGAGATGCTGGGTTTTCAAGGAGGCCCTAACTAAAGCCAAATCGATACTCAAATGATCCGTATCCTGCAGGTCAATTTGCACCGAAGCACAAACGCCCAGGACTAATGGAGCAGCTTGCGAGGGATAAAAAAGCTGACCTCCTGTTGCTGAGCGAGTAACATCATAACAAGGACTCGCAAGCGTGGTACCCTGACAAATCAAGTATCACGGCCATCTGGGTTCGAGACAGCGCCTGCCTTCAGGTGCAGGGCCATGGACGCGGGGATGGTTTTGTGTGGGTGCGGTGTTCAGGGATAACATATTTCAGTGTTTATCTGACGCCTAACGAGGCAATGCCATCTTTTCGAACCAAACTCGATGCCCTGGAGGACGCTGTCTCGAACACAGAGGGCCACATGCTGGTCGGGGGAGACTTCAACGCTCGAGCCATTGAATGGGGTATGCCACAATCCGACCCAAGGGGAAAGCAAATCTTGGACATGGCGGCCAGAACAGCGCTTTTTGTCCTAAATACTGGTAACACCCCTACTTTCCGCCGCTGGGGTTGCGTAGGAACCATCCCCGATGTGACACTCGCTTCGGAGTCCCTGGTACCTAGAGTACACAACTGGCGAGTACTAGACGACTACTCGGCTAGTGATCACCAGTATATAGCGGTTGAGATTCACGACAGTGCCACTCTGCGTGCATATGCCCAAACTTCAATCCTCGGATGGAGGACTGGGAGGATGGACGTTGAGAGGTTCGCTGACGCGCTTACGGCAGGCGCACCGTTGCTGGGAGCTCCGCCAGGGAGTGGAGGGCCTACAGCCAAGGACTTGGTGAACTCAACTATGAGTACCATCAAAGCTGCTTGCGAGTCTTCCATGCCCCGTCGGAGACCCCGACACGGTAAGCCTCCAGTATACTGGTGGTCAAACGAGATCGCCGAACAAAGAAGCGAGTGTCACAAACTTCGGCGAGAGGCCCAGCAGGCGCGAACATGGGAGGAGGCAGACACTAGGCTAGCAGCATACAGGTCCAGCAGGAAATATCTTCGCAGGCTTATTAACAAGAGCAAGGCCCGATGCTGGCAAGACCTCGTGGACGACGTAAATAGGGATCCGTGGGGCCTTGGCTACAAGCTGGTCATGGGTAAACTTGGTGCCCTACGGAAGCCTTGTATACATGACGCGGAAAAGATGGACGCGACAGTGCGGGGACTCTTCCCCGACCATCCCGTCCGTGTTGACGCTGTCCATGGTGAAACAGCAGTCGAGTGCCCACTCTTCACACAGCTGGAACTGGAGGAGCCAGTCCTCTCCCTGAAAACGAGGAAGGCTCCAGGTCCAGATGGTGTTCCAGCTGAGGTTTTGCAGCTCGTCTATCACCATTGTCCTGACTTGCTGCTCAGCACATTCAACGCTTGCCTACGGGACGGGGTTTTCCCGGTACGATGGAAGGTGGCGAGGCTCGTGCTGGTCAGCAAGGGGAAGGGAAATCTTGAATCGCCGTCTGCATACCGCCCGTTATGCATGCTAGACACGGCTGGGAAAGTGCTAGAGAAACTCATCAAGGGAAGACTCACTGACGCGATTCGTGCTGCTGGGGACCTATCTCCTCGGCAGTACGGCTTTAGAGCAGGACGTTCTACCATTGATGCGATTGCAGAGGTGGTGAACGCGGTCCAAAAGGCAGAGGCATATAGTCGCACCAAGCGACGGATCGTCCTGTTGGTGACACTCGACGTCAGGAATGCCTTCAACTCCGCTAGATGGGTGGATATTCTGGACACGCTGGAAAACTCTTTTTAAGTTCCAGAATATCTAATGCGGCTTTTGAGGAACTATCTAAAGGACCGAAGCCTACTCTATGACACGACACAGGGCCAACGAAGGATGGAAATTACATCGGGTGTTGCCCAGGGATCTATCCTTGGTCCGGACCTGTGGAACGTGTCTTACGACGGGCTACTGAGACTTGAGATGCCAGATGAGTCGCGCTTGGTCGGCTATGCGGATGATGTTGCGGCTCTGGTCGCCGGACGCACCGTTGAACAAGCGCAACTTACGCTAGGTATGCTAATGCGCCGAATGAGGGACTGGATGACTGCTCGCGGGCTCAGTTTAGCACTGGAGAAAACCGAAGTGGTCATCTTGACAAAAAAGAGAATCCCTAGAGTAAGGATGATCAGTATTGGAGACATACAAATCAAATCCAAGCCAGCGGTGAAGTACCTGGGGCTACTGATCGACTCGAAGATGAGTTTCTCTGAGCAAATCAGGGCAACGGCTGAGAAGGCTGCTTCGGGAATATCGGCCCTGAGTCGACTTATGGCCAACGTAGGGGGACCCAGCCCATCAAGAAGACGCCTCTTGATGAGTGCTGTAGGGTCAGTGCTACTGTACAGAGCATAGGTATGGGGCGACGCTCTCAGCAAGGAGGTATACCGAAAACGATTGGCACAGATAAAGAGAAGAGGAGCACTGAGAATTGCATCTTCGTATCCAACAGTCTCCGACTCTGCGGTGAGAGTGATTGCAGGCGTGATACCTGTCGCCCTCCTTGCTAGAGAGCGCCACGCTATTTACCTGCGCCGAAACGAGGATGCGAGGGAGATGGTTATCCGCTAGGAGAGACAACGCTCGCTCAACGATTGGCAGCAGTCTTGGAGGAATTGCACGAAGGGAAGGTGGACTGCGCGCCTCATCCCGGATGTGAGACCGTGGCTAAATCGAAGGCATGGTGAGACTGACTTCTATCTGACCCAGCTTTTGAGCGGGCACGGGTGTTTTCAGTCTTACCTGCACAAGATCGGTAAGTCTCGGTCTCCCGATTGTCGGTTTTGCCCAGGAGAGGAGGACAATGCCTGTCACACATTTTTTGCGTGTACCAAATGGGCCAGGCTGCGAAGGGAACTCTACAGGGAGACGGGAGAGCTCACCCGGATAATATAGTTGCGGTGATGCTCGAATCAGTTGACAAATGGAACCAGGTGGCACATTATGCTCGGGCAGTCCTAAAAGATAAAAGGGACTCGCAGCAGCCGGAGGTGCTGGGGCTGGGGGATCGCTCTTCTGGCATTTCCTCTTCCCCTCCCCCTTCCTGCTAGGAAAGGGACTCCCCAGCTTGAAGGCGCCCCACGGCGTAACAAAACGAGACCTGGCCCGAAGTAATGTGTCAAACGGTTCCGGGCTAGGTTCTCAGATTGACAGGGGAGGTGTTTAGTGGGTAGTCCAAGGGTATCCTCCATGGGAGTCCCACACTGCCAGACTCGGCGGTCGTAAATGCCTTCACCTCCCTACCACAAAGAAAATAAATGGCATAGAAATCGAATTTTCTGTATAGAGTTAGCTCTGTTTCCAAGTCGTCAATGAGCTCCCTCACCGAGTATCTATGTCAAACATAGAACCTCACAAACGCAAAGGTGCACTCTACCAGTATTGAGCTTATTATTTCTGCTTCAATGCATTTCAGACTTGGAAGGCAGTGCCTTTGCACTTACAGGTGATCTTTGTTTGACGTAGCAACTCCATGACTTCCCTCTGGATCACGACGCCTGATGATCTTGTTTTTACCCAGATGCACTCTGTGTCTTTCTATGAGTCTTATTTTTGACATAAACAAGAAGTCTAGTCTATGGGGGTTCGAGTATTCTTGAACGAAATTCTTTTTATAGTTTGGAGCTAGTGAATATATGCTGAGGATGGAGAACTCATCATGACAATATACTCTGAAGGCAAATTCTAAGTATACAGCTTTTTTCTCACCGGGACTAGTGAGTTTTTTATAGCGGGGGATAAAAGAGCCTACTTTTTGAATGAGTGTCATCAAGTCACACCCGCTAAATTTTTGGCAGTCAGTGCTCAAAACTGTATTTCCGTCATTCTACGACTGCTGGGGTTGCTAAATTAGTTGTTGTTTTTATTATTTTCCTTACGGTCGGGAGGCGAAGGCCATTTACACACAGATTGTGGGACTCCCATGTTCGCAAGAAGGTGACTGGACTATTCACTAAACACCTCCCCTGGCAACCTGAGAACCTAGCCTGGAACCGTTTGACCAACTTCGGGCCAGGTCTTGTTTTGATACGCCTTGAGGCGCCTTCAGCCTGAGTATCCCTCTTCTAGCGGGAGGGGAGAGGGGAAGAGGAAGTGCCAGACAAGCAATCACTCAGCCCTAACACCCCTAGCTGCTCTGAGTCCCTTTTATCTTTTAGGACTGCCCGAGCATAATGTGCCACCTGGTTCCATTTGTCAGCCGATTCGAGCATCACTGCAACTATATTATCCGGGGTGAGCTCTCCCGTCTCCCTGTGGAGGGCTCTTCGCAGCCTCTCTCATTTTATGCACGCAGAAAATGTGTGGCACGCATTGTCTTCCTCTCCTGGGCAAAACCGATAATCGGAGGACCATGACTTACCAATATTGCGCAGGTAAGACTGAAAACACCCAAGCCCGCTCAAAAGCTGGGTCAGATAGAAGTCAGTCTCACTATGCCCTCAATTTAGCCACGGTCTCACATCCGGGATGAGGCGCAGTCCACCTGCCCTTCGTGCAATTCACCCAAGCTGCGAATCGTTGAGTGAGCGCTGTCTCTCTTCACGGACAACCATCTCCCTTGCATCCTCCTTTCGACGCAGATAACTAGAGCGGCGCCCTGTTTTTAATGCCGTTTAGGTTGCGGTGCACGCTGCTTTTTATGCCTTGCAAAAGGCTAGAGTACAAGAACCCTACACGTACAGTATTTTTATAGAGGCGGTGATGAAATCCCTCCTTTCGTCTTTTTTCTTTTTGAGATTGTTGCTCCTTTCTTCAACTTCTTTTGCTTTAGGATAACCTCTGAGATTCGCTGGGTGCCCCTTCGCAATGCAGTTGACACAGATAATCTTGTCTTTATTTGGCCTTCGAGATTAAAAATTCAATGAACTTATCCTGCTTGTCGCATTTTACGCATCTAACTTCAAGTCCGCAGTTAGAAGCGACGTGGCCAAATCTTTGACATTTGAAGCACTGGAAAGTGAAATTTTTCTGCAGTCGCTCCCATTGTATCTTATGGTATAATAGGAACTTTACCTTCATTTCTTTCTTCACTTCATAGTTCAGTTTGAACTGGACTAAGAAGGGCGGAAGCGTCCTTTTTCCCCTCCAAGAGGTTATAGTGGAGAACGCTTTTGCTGAAAGGATATCTTCTCCGAGATGGTCCTTCAGCTCAACCACGACATCGTTCTCGTCGTACGAGCTGTGCACGGCTTTGAGAAGGACAGTCAATTACCTCTGTCCTGAAAGAGCGTACGTGTAGCAAACCACCTTCGCAAACTTCAGAAAATTAAAAAGACTGGTAGGATCCTCATCCATTTTAGGGTGGTGCTAAGTTCGTGAGAAGCTATTCACTATCACGTTGAACTCAGGCTCCTTTACAGAGTTTTGTGAAATTCTTCAAGCCTAGCCTATAGCACACTATAGGAGGCACCCTCTCTTTTTTGGTAGCAGCCACGCTTGGCTGCTGGGGCTTCGATTTCAGTTTATTTCCCTCAAGGCCCGGCCTTTCATCCAGTATGGTCCCTGAGACACTAGCGGAAGCTTTTTTCGCCACCCATTTGAGCTGGCAATAATCCCGCTCGCTTATTTCACGGGTATTCGATACCTGTGAAGTCGACTCCTCTGTTGGAGGCCCTATTGGCCTCTTTCTGGCTTTATGATAGCCTCCTCCTCATCACCACTATCTGCAGAACTTCCACCTTCGTCCATCTTCATGTCACTGGAGACTTTCAGTTTTCGCAGTTGCATCTTACAACGAGCAAGTAAGTCCAGAATAAACTCCTCCTTTATGTCCACTCCGCATTGAAAAAAAATCTTCTTCTGCGTATTTCGTCTTTTTCTATACCCGTCTTCATTTTTTGGCACCTAAATGCACAAATGGGCTCAAATTTTTAATACTGTATTCGCAAAGTGTGATATTTTGTGTACTTGAAGTATTTTTACTCGATTGCGTCACGAACTTTATTTTGTTTTCATTGATTTGTGGCCCTACTAGTTTTGCTTCACTGTTGAATTTCAGGAAGAGTTCTTTATCAGTTGTTAATGACCGCGACATAATGTTGATGTCGTCCACATAGGCTGCGACTTGGCTCAACTTGTATAGTAATGTACTTCGTGTATCGACAGAAAGCTTCGTTATGACGCACTCCAGAGCCAAATTTAATAGCAATGGGGCCAGCCCATCTCCTTGTTTTAGTCCGATACTTGTGTCAAAGGCGTCGTTTAGTTGATTATTGATGCGGAGTTGACAGGTCGTTGACGTCATTGTCATTTTGGTAAGACGGACGGATTATTTGATACTGTACGTTACGATCAATACTGACGTATGCTTGCCTAAAGTCAACGAAAAGTTGGTGTACGTTTTTGTTGAACTTCCAGCAGTATAACTGTGAACAATGGAACTTCTATATATATATATATATATATATATATATATATATATATATATATATATATATATATATATATATATATATATATATATATATATATATATATATATATATATATATATACATATATGTATAGGTACATATGTATATATATATATAGATGTATATATACATAGATAAATATATATATATACATATATATATATATATATATATATATATATATATATATATATATATATATATATATATATATATATACATATATGTATATTAACGTTGTTTGCTTTCATGTCACCGATCAAGCGTTGCACAATGCGACGACCTAGCATTCCTGATGACCGATCTCCCGCACCTTTGTACGTCGCCGATATACTTTTTGCACAGCAAGTTTCTGCGGATCACGCAAACTACGCTGGATACGGATCAGATACCCGAATCGAATTGACAACGGAAAAAGGCGGCGATAATGTTTCAGTGGATATTTAAGACAAGTTAAAAGCAACACTAAAATGTGATATTTCAAGCTACAGCCAAACCCTGAATATTTTCATTTAATTCTATGAGAGATAATAAGAACAGACAGGATATTAATAACGCATGTAATAATGTTCCATTCACCGATTTTAATCAACAATTTAACGTAAAATAAAAAAACGTGATCGTAATAAAACTTAATAAGAATAAGTGCAATGTATCTCTTAAACGTTTAATATACGTATTCTAAATAATGCTTACTCATTGCTAAAGTAATTCATATTGTCCTGAAAACCGTTCGTGAACGCTAGCATTAATCCGATTTGAAAGTGTACTGTTCTAAAGAACAATAAGCAATCTCAGTTATGTTAATAAGATCAAACAAAGAATCGATTCAAATTCATACACAACAACGAAGAGGAGTTCGGTTGTATGCGATTTATTACAGAATATCATTTTTAAGGTGCCTCAAGCTGCCTTTTCACATGCGTATAAACGATACAACTAAAATACACAACACTTACTGTACATAAAAATAATGTTACATCAGAGTGTAACTCGCATAGCTTCAGCCAGCATATTCCCGGAGAAACAATTGCAAACGTTGGAGCAACAACAAATGCTTGAAGCACAGCAACTGCAACAAATGCAAGAGATGAATCGTTCGGGAAACTGGCTAAGCGGTAAAATGAGAATTTCACGCGCTATCTATTGTGCATAGAGTGGGTTGAGTGGCCCAAGCAGAGTGCCTCTTTATGGCATAGAGTTATGCAATCAAATTGTATAATTCTATGGCATAAATTGGTCACCGGGGTACTCCCCTTCTGATGGGAAAGTTCATACAATTCAAGTTGTATGAGTTTTCCACTCAGAAGAGGAATACCTGGCCACTTCAACAAGATATCTATGGATTTATTCCGGTTGGGTGGGTACAAAGGGGCCCCACCACCACCCGTTTGCCCCTCTTTCATTTGTGGGCCAGGAACTTCGTCGGGTAATGACGAGGTCACCCCAAGTTCGCCTTTCTTTTCAGGTTCCCCTTGTTCTCATGACAAGCTCTAATTCCCTCTATGTGGTTATCTACACTTTTTGCGACTTCGGTCACCTCTTGACTTCCAGCAGTCCAATTCGTGAATGCGAAATATTTTTGTAGTGGGTCCTCGTGCTGGGGGAAATGAACCCGCCCCACGACACCGCAATGCTAGCCTGCCAGCGCATTCACATGTCTCCAGACGAGGGCATTCTCGGCAGATATTGTCATCTTCTTCTGCCGAGGCAGCAGAACATCGCTGCAGTCCTTTACGGACTTTATGAAAACTCCTTATTCACTACAAATGGCGCCCAACGTGGGGCCCGAAAAGCCCGGCTGTATCATCAGTCGTGAGCACGAGACAGTCCATCGTCTCTAGGTGTCCCCACAAGGTGTTAGTATTTTTGGCGGGTAGATAACTCCCGAGGGTAATTGCACTGATCGTGCCCCAGCAAGTAATAACTGCCGGACGTGTGTTGTCTTTGGACATCAATATCGTTTGGTCCTGCTTGTGATTTATACTTTGTTGGTTTACCACCATTGTATAACTAGTAAGGCCAAATGATATTAGAGTCCCTTTTTGTGTTCGGAAGTTATTATCCCAACAACTATTTTGCGGAGGATTCTGATCTGCTCCCCAAACCAGCGGTGCCTAGGTGTCTTAAATTACATGGATTTTGATTTCATGTGATTGGCTGATTAGCTAATCCATGACTATCCATGACAAGACACGCGCTGCTTGTGGATTAGAATCCAACCCTGGGCTGATAAGTTGTAACTTGAGAAAATTTGCGGATGAGGGATCTCTTCTGAACCCTGATTTTCATGGTGCCACAAGAGAGTGTCCCTGAAATGCTATAGAAGGATTGTGCCATTGGTGTCCATACTTGGGAGGAAGGACGGAAAGGAAAGACCGGTTTTTTTTTTTTTTGATAACGTAATTAAAACTTTTATCATACATATTTTTTTGTGAGGTTCGATTATAGTTCGCCACTGACGGCCACATGGGAATTATATATATATTTCACGTCATTTTTCACATTTTATTCATTATTTATATATACATATTCATTTAAGTATTTAGCTAGCAAAATTAAATTTCATTTAGGATGTCGACCAAACGCACGCCAGACAAGCGCAGGTTGCGTTCGGAAGCAGGGCCCACGGCATTGTGTGTCATCTGTCAGCAAGCACGAAATGATGGAACGTCCGTACAAACGTTGGCGTGCGGACATGAGTTCCATGAAGCCTGCGTGACCCAGCATTTACTAGTCAGCCGGACTTGCCCTCTATGCCGACAACCAGCCACCTCAGCGGATCGACCTTCCAGCCACCTAGAGCTTCCAGCTGCTCAAGGAGCGGTGCCCAAAACAAAGGACCGGCGGGAGCAGGTTCCAACAGCGGCTGATGAGCCTGACTTAATGGGCCGAGCCGAAGCAGTTCCGCCTGCGGAAGAGCCGAGACCCGCTGTGGCTGTGGAGGCGACAGTCCTACAACACTTAATGGCGCTCATGCAGGACCTGACCACCCGGGTAGCCTCGCTGGAAAGCCAGAAGGAGAATCCAGTACCACCTCGGCCAAGAACGCCTCCGATGTGGGATTCGGACCCAAATCCGTGGGATTTTCCGATAGACTCGCGGCGCGATCACGAACGAATCCGGCCAGGTGCGGCAATGAATCCGTTGGCTCCAGCGTACCGGCCCCGACTGAGCCAAGCACCGCCACCAACTCAGGCTCCAGTGATTCTGCTGGACCAACGCATCCATCCACACGCTACGTATCGGCTGAAGCCGACGCAGATT
This sequence comes from Odontomyia ornata, assembly GCA_963969285.1. Classification (NCBI taxonomy): domain Eukaryota; kingdom Metazoa; phylum Arthropoda; class Insecta; order Diptera; family Stratiomyidae; genus Odontomyia; species Odontomyia ornata. The sequence goes on along the minus strand of OZ017741.1, from coordinate 129,236,190 downwards.
CCCAGCATCATCCAGGGCTGGAATCTGCATTTCAGCGGGGAACCCAACACTATAACGGTGGAAGTTTTCATTAGTCGGGTGGAGTCGCTGATTGATCAAATGCTAGCAGGAGACCACACGGCGCTCGCAGGATACTTGCCAATGCTGCTTAGGGGAGCAGCACTTGAGTCATATTGGCGAATACATTCGGCCCCACCATCAATACGCTGGTCACGGTTGAAGGAGGTACTCCGCATGGAATACCCTACGGTAGACATGGACGAATTAGTACTGGACAAGATGAATGCTAGATGGCAGCGTCCGGACGAGTCTTTCCATCAATATCGAGCCGATATCCTTCGGCTGAATGACCAGTTGTCAGAGCCGATGTCTTCTACCCAATTGCTGCGTCTGCTGAAGCGCAATCTAAGGCCGGAGCTTCGTCGCCATATCGTGAACTCCGATCCACAGAGTATGGAGGCACTGCTGAGAACTGTGCGTCGCCTAGAAGGGTTTGAGGAAGACCTCCGGGACCGACCATACTTACTAGCTAGGACGGGTCCTCGACGAGGAATCGCGGAACCGGCCCCAGATTATACCATCATGGATCTGGAGGAAGATTTGGACCAGGACCAACTTGCTGTAGCAGCAGTGGGAAGTCTTACGACCTGCTGGAATTGCCATCAAACCGGACACCGGTTCATTTCATGCCGAGCAGAGCGTAAGGTTTTCTGCTACGGATGCGGCAAGCCAGACACTTACTTCCCGGACTGTTCTGAATGTGCCGCGCGAAAAAACGGCCAAAAGAGTACCCGACCACCTCAGCGGTACTCGAAGCCCCCGCAGTAGCTCCTCAGCCAGCTGCTTACCCCAACAAACCTGACGTTAATCCACCAGCCATGACCACTATGACTGCGGATGTTCACTCTCTTCCGGAGACCTCGCCAACGACAATATTAAAGCGACCACCGCAGTCGCTGCCAGAAGAACCCCGGCAGCCTCAAATACGCACTCTAAAACCTTATCATGTTCGACTGCAGGAATATCGGGTGGCTCGAGAGCGAATATTTGCTTCCGAAGTAGTCACTTCCCGCCCGCGCACTACAAAATGGTCAACCCGTCGTTGGCGGAATTTCCGTAAGAGAGTGCGCACCTGCCGTCAAACCTTAAACTCTTGTAACATCTCGGAGGTTGCTGAGAATGAGATCAGACCTTATCATTCAATTAAAGTGTTGGGCGAGACCGTGTTTGCATTGATCGACACGGGTGCCAGTATCAGTTGTCTTGCCTCGAGCTTTGGCTCGAAGGTGCTCCAAGACTATCCGAACTTGATTAAATCCTGGCGCACTGAAATCAGTACAGCTGATGGCACCAAACATCCTATCCGAGGTAAACTAACCACACCCGTGACGTTCAGGGGTCAGACGAAGGATATTACTTTCTACATTATTCCGTCTTTGACTCAGAATGTGTACCTTGGCGTCGATTTCGTCCTTCGCTTTTGACTGGCCTCCGATTTATTCACAGATTTGTCTTTAAAAACCAGATATGTCAACGAAATCACTTCTATTCCCGATAGGCATGACCTGACGCCTAACCAACGGCAACGACTGGAAGCATCCATCGCTGCTTTCCCATCTACGCTATCCAAGGCCTTGGCCGCACCACCCTAGTCTCACACGCCATCGACGTTGGCGATAGTAAACCGATTAAGCAGAGACACTATGCCATCTCACCGGCCATGGAGAAATTGGTGTATGCAGAGCTGGATAGGATGTTCGAGTTGGGGGTCATAGAGGAGTCCCAAAGTGCCTGGTCATCACCGGTAACCTTGGTGGTGAAGCCAGGTGTCTTGATGCTCGTAAGGTAAACGCGGCTACCATCAAGGACGCGTACCCTCTTCCACTCATCGATGGAATACTAGGGAGACTGCCGAAAGCCAATTATATCACCAGTCTCGACCTAAAACACGCCTTCTGGCAAATTCTACTCGATGAGGGGTCGAGGGACAAGACCGCCTTCACAGTGCCAGGACGACCATTATATCAGTTCGTCACAATACCCTTTGGCCCGTGTAACGCGCCGCAAACGATGACTCGGTTGATGGACAAGGTCATCCTACCTCACCTGAAACACCAAGTGTTCGTGTACCTTGATGATCTGTTACTCATCACGGAAACGCTCGATCAACACCTCCTACTTCTGCAAGAAGTAGCCCTGCACATCAGTAAGGCGGGACTCACCATCAACGTACAGAAAAGTAAGTTTGTCATGAAAGAAGTCCGATACCTAGAACATGTCATAGGACATGGCACTATCAAAACGGATCCAGACAAAACTCGTGCGATTGATGAGTTCCCCTTACCAAAAACAGTGAAGCAGCTACGACGTTTCCTTGGTGTGTGCGGTTGGTACCGAAGGTTTGTTCGGAATTATGCAACAGTTTCAGCGCCCCTGTCAGACATGTTGCCGAAAGGGAAGTTCGCTTGGACCGAACTCAGCCGAAAGGCATTTGAAGAGCTAAAAAAACCCTCACATCAGCTCCTGTCTTGCACAGCCCCGACTTCAGTAAGCCCTTCTCCATTCATTGTGATGCAAGTCAACATGGAGTAAGAGCCGTGCTGGTGCAATTGACCGATGAAGGAGAGGAAGCTCCCATTGCCTTCATGTCCAATAAGCTGAACTCGGCCCAAAGAAACTATACTGTGTCCGAGCAGGAATGTTTGGCAGCGGTAATGGCTGTGAAGAAATTCCGAGCTTATATCGAGGGCCACCAATTCGAGATCATCATGGACCACGCTTCACTACAATGGTTGATGAACCAGGCCGATTTACATGGACGCCTAGCAAGATGGGCCCTTAAACAGCAAGGGTTCAAGTTTTCCATCAAACATCGGAAAGGGACCCAGAACATCGTACCCGACACTCTCTCACGGATGTTTTCCCCAGAGGGAGCCGAATGGACAATAAATGACGAGGACCCCATCGAAATAGATTTGGACAGCCCACATTTCGAATCAGACAGCTACAAAGAGTTGAGGCAAAACATAGCGACCCAACAATCACAGCTGCCTGATTTGAAGGTAATAGACGGCTACGTGTATAGACGAAATGAATACGCCACTGGTGATCCATGGCAGGAAGAAGAGTCCTGGAAACTCTGGGTACCGGAGGAAATGACACAACATCTGATCCTCCGCGCACATGACCATCCGTTAAGTGCCCACGGAGGTTACGGTCGGACGTTACGGCGACTCAAGGAATACTTCTTTTGGCCTAAAACGGCATCGCAGGTCAAAGACTACGTGAGCGCCTGTGAGACCTGTAAAGGCACCAAAGCGCCCAACCAGCCTCTTGGACCTCCTATGGGTCAACTCAACGTCCCAGAACGCGTATTCCAACGTCTATACATCGATCTACTCGGTCCATATCCTCGGTCTTCCATGGGACACATCGGAGCTATAGTCGTTCTAGACCAGCTTTCAAAGTTCCCACTGGTGGAACCTATCCGTAAATTCACAACTTCATCTATCGTGAAATTCTTAGAGAACCGGGTATTCCATGTGTTCGGGGTTCCAGAGAGTGTGTACTCAGACAACGGAGTACAGTTCCGGTCTCGGCAGTTTAAGAGCCTACTTGAGTAGTATGGCGTTGAACACCAACTGACGCCCATATACTCTCCTCAGTCTAACGCCTCCAAACGGTTGAACCGCACCCTATTAGCCGCGATCCGTTCCTACGTCCACCCATCTCAAAAAAATTGGGATCGGCGATTGTCCGCCATCACATGCGCCCTGCGATCCTCGTATCATTGCGGCCCCGGTGTCGCCCCTTACTTTGCCGCCTTCGGACAGCACATGATTTGCCACGGTAAATCATACCGGCTGTTACGGCAATTGAGGTGTTTGGGAGACCCCGTCGTTGCGCTGGAGCCCCACGAACGTTTAGGAGACCTCCGCCAACAAATCGGACGGAAGATTAAGGCCGCGGGACGTGCAAATGAGGCGCAGTACAATCTCAGATCCCGATCTGCTAATTTCAAAGAAGGAGATGAAGTTTTCCGGCGAAACTTCCGCCAAAGTGACGCCGCGGGGCATTACAACGCCAAGCTGGACAGGCGATTCTTTAAAAGCCGCATAAAGAAGGTAATGGGACCTAACCGTTACCTGATAACGGATCCATCGGGAAAAGAAGTGGGGATATACCACGCGGAAGACCTGCGCCGATAGAAAATTAGTCACGTCTGTTTGTCCGTCTGCATATATTTTCAAAAACGCGCAGGGTTTGTATACTTCCGGCCAAACATAAACATAAGTCAGTCCGTCCGTCTGTCAATTGTGTTTTTCTGTTCGTCATTTCTAGTCCCGACGCCGAAGCCAGCCCATAGTACACAGAAAGATCCTTCAGCTCCTTTTTCGCAATCCGCATCGCCTTGGGATCGCGAGAAAATTAGCTGCCCTGTAGTAATCGAGGAGTTATGGCTCAAAAAAAAAAAAAAAAACCAGTGCATCAACCACAAGAACAGGCACAGCAAATGCTATGGACTTTGTCTGCTCTGATGTCTGTTATCGTTGCATATTCGGACAAATGGCTGGACTCGTTCACAACAGAACTATTCAGTTATGAAAAAAAAACGTTCGGATACCTCTTGTTCATGATTTTGATCTTACCGTCACTCGGTCTTACCAGTGCGCAGGTACTCCTTGAGTGGACTGTCAAGGCAGAAGACCGATACCGCTGGGAAGGTATTTTCCTGCCGGACAAGGGTGCATTCTTCGTAAACCACGTAATCACCGCAGCGTTTATCGGTACTTCATTGGAATTGATTCGTTTCCCTGAATTGAATGTTTATGTGTGGGAGCTATGCACAGCCAGATCCCGTGCAGAAATTCAGTACATACGTAAGTCCATTTTGATTGAATTTCCTTTCGGAATTCATTACGCTTGGACTGTAATGGTTTTCACAACAAGCGTACTTTACAGCGTAGCTTGCCCCCTAATCTTGCCATTCGCTATGGTTTACATTTGCTTCAAACACTTTGTCGATCGACATAATTTATTCTTTGCATATGGCCCGAGCAACATGGTCAGTCGAAGTGGTGGAAAAATCCACTCAACTGCCGTGACAATGACTAAATTTTCTGTGCTACTTTTGCTGACGATTCTTGCGGCAATGGCAGCTATAAGAAGTCAAGGCATTGACGCTCGAGCAAGAGTTCTCATTCTTTCATTGTGCATGTCATTAACGTTGTTTGCTTTCATGTCACCGATCAAGCGTTGCACAATGCGACGACCTAGCATTCCTGATGACCGATCTCCCGCACCTTTGTACGTCGCCGATGTACTTTTTGCACAGCAAGCTTCTGCGGATCACGCAAACTACGCTGGATACGGATCAGATACCCGAATTGAATTGACAACGGAAAAAGGCGGTGATAATGTTTCAGTGGATATTTAAGACAAGTTAAAAGCAACACTAAAATGTGATATTTCAAGCTACAGCCAAACCCTGAATATTTTCATTTAATGCTATGAGAGATAATAAGAACAGACAGGATATTAATAACGCATGTAATAATGTTCCATTCGCCGATTTTAATCAACAACTTAACGTAAAATAAAAAAACGTGATCGTAATAAAACTTAATAAGAATAAGTGCAATGTATCTCTTAAACGTTTAATATACGTATTCTAAATAATGCTTACTCATTCCTAAAGTAATTCATATTGTCCTGAAAACCGTTCGTGAACGCTAGCATTAATCCGATTTGAAAGTGTACTGTTCTAAAGAACAATAAGCAATCTCAGTTATGTTAATAAGATCAAACAAAGAATCGATTCAAATTCATACACAACAACGAAGAGGAGTTCGGTTGTATGCGATTTATCACAGAATATCATTTTTAAGGTGCCTCAAGCTGCCTTTTCACATGCGTATAAACGATACAACTAAAATACACAACACTTACTGTACATAAAAATAATGTTACATCAGAGTGTAACTCGCATAGCTTCAGCCAGCATATTCCCGGAGAAACAATTGCAAACGTTGGAGCAACAACAAATGATTGAAGCACAGCAAATGCAACAAATGCAAGAGATGAATCGTTCGGGAAACTGGCTAAGCGGTAAAATGAGAATTTCACGCGCTATCTTTTGTGCATAGAGTGGGTTGAGTGGCCCAAGCAGAGTGCCTCTTTATGGCATAGAGTTATGCAATCAAATTGTATAATTCTATGGCATAAATTGGTCACCGGGGTACTCCCTTCTGATGGGAAAGTTCATACAATTCAAGTTGTATGAGTTTTCCACTCAGAAGAGGAATACCTGGCCACTTCAACAAGATATCTATGGATTTATTCCGGTTGGGTGGGTACAAAGGGGCCCCACCACCACCCGTTTGCCCCTCTTTCATTTGTGGGCCAGGAACTTCGTCGGGTAATGACGAGGTCACCCCAAGTTCGCCTTTCTTTTCAGGTTCCCCTTGTTCTCACGACAAGCTCTAATTCCCTCTGTGTGGTTATCTACACTTTTTGCGACTTCGGTCGCCTCTTGACTTCCAGCAGTCCAATTCGTGAATGCGAAATATTTTTGTAGTGGGTCCTCGTGCTGGGGGAAATGAACCCGCCCCACGACACCGCAATGCTAGCTTGCCAGCGCATTCACGCGTCTCCAGACGAGGGCATTCTCCCCCGCAGGGGGAATGCCGGTCGACAAGAGCTCTCTTGGAGGCTAGCATTCTTTGGGGAGTTCCGCCCTCACGTACCCGAGGAAACTCCGCAGGGGGAATGCCGGTCGACAAGACCACTCTTGGAGGCTAGCATTCTTTGGGGAGTTCCGCCCCCACGTACCCAAGGAAATTTCCGCAGGGAGAAAGCCGGTCGACAAGAACATTCTTGGAGGCTAGCATTATTTGGGGAGTGCCGCCCCCACGGACCCGAGGATATGCGGGGTGCCGTGAGGTTCCCTCTAATTGTATCTGGATTACGCTTTGGACAACGAACTGGAATTGACGCTTTGGGCTGGCGGATGTGATGGTTTGGACCTAGTTGCTTTGCACAGTAGCGCCGAGGTGAAACTCGTGCGTGAACGGCTCCAATTCAACTATCATACGGTCTCCGTCCCGGTAAAACCTTGGCAGACCTTGGAGTACGTTCGAAGTTCGCACCATTGGGTTGGTGGTGTAGGTTCGGTTGAGACGGACTCCCGATTAGCGCTGGTCTGGCTCTGAGCACTTGTCCCCATAAGGGCTTGTGCCAACCCTCGCATGGCCTCCCTGCTCTGCAAAGATAACCATGGGACCAAAAAGGCGACTACACACACGAACGGAGATAGCGGCTCCGAGGGGGGACCCAATAAAATGGAGCAAACAAATGAAACCACAAGCAAACAGGACGCTAGCACGGAGAACCCTTTCAGGCGAAAACCGCTGTTGGCAAGAACACTGATAAAACAAGTCACCGATTGCGGGGGGAGGTAGCAAACCCCAGAAACACTGTCAAAGTCAACATCACAGGTTAAATCATCGGAGACAGACCACAGACGGACTAACGAACGAAAGAAGGCAGAGTGCGTTGTGCAACCTGGCATCATTGCGGCCTTTGGGCGCAGTAGAAGGACTATGCGTACCCCGGAGCGCCCAGTGCAAGACGTACACAATCCGGATCAAGCTGCGACACCAACGGAGCCCAGTGTAAGACTGGGGGAGGGAGAAGTTTTGCCGTTGGCCGACGCCACTTCAAACGCGACCCAAGCGATAGAAGCAAAAGGGCTAGGAAACGGGGGCCTCTCCCAAGAGGTGGCGCCAAATAACACAATCGCCCTTGACCGCGCCGAAGAGGAGCGGCTTACTCGGAAAGCGGGGAATATCGTCAAACAACTGAGGGCTGCCTGCGAAGTGCAGAAAAACATAGGCAAGAGTGTCAAGAATGGCATTCTTGAACTGGAGGAGCTTTTTGGCCGCATAACGCACTACAGGCGGAAGTGGCTTGCAACCGAAAAGCACCAAAAAGACACGCTCTCCCTCGAGGCATCAGTGGGTCCTAGCAGCAGCAAAAGAATGGCCGGTAGCCCAACTGAAGGCGACTGTGAGAAAAGGAGGAAGGACGAGACCATAAACGAAGTTGACACTCCAGGCGAGGAGTTTCATGTGGTGCGAAACAAGGCAGCAAAAAAAGCGGCCAAAAAGCTACTCCTAGAAAAAACAGACAAAGGGCTCAACCACGAAAAGAACAAAGAACCCCCCGATATACCGCAGAAAACAAAAAGCAAACCGCGGCGCAAACCCTTGCGAGAGGCGCTGCTTATTAAACCCACTAAGGGCCGAACCTACGCAGATGTCCTCCGTGAAATTAAAGGAGCGGTCAAGCCAGATGACACCAAAACTGCCATCAAAGCAGTTCGACCAACCCGGACCGGTGGCTTGCTGGTGGGATTCGGGCCAGAGGCCACAAACAAAGATGCATTCCGTGACGCGGTTCAAAAGGTTCTTGGAGATGCGGCAACGGTTGCCTCGCTCGAACCAATGGCCACCCTGGAAATCAGGGACCTCGACTGCGTCACGGACAAAGCTTAAGCAGAGGATGCCATTAGGAGGGAGTTCCCCAGCTTAAGTGAAGTCAAGGCAAGATTGACACGTGAAAACACAAGGGGGCAACGCATGGCTATTGTCGAACTAGCTGATAAAGATGCCCAGCAAATCCTGGCGAAGGGCAAAATTAAGATAGGTTGGGTGATCTGCAGGATACGGAGAAGAGCGATCCCAATCCGCTGCTTCAGATGCCTCGAATACGGACACACCGCGTATGGCTGTAGGGGACCCGACAGGAGATCTCTGTGCTACAAATGTGGTGAAACGGGGCACAAAAGGATGGAGTGCACGAACGAGGCAAAATGCATTCTTTGCAAGGATGCTAAGCTAGCACCCGGCGACCTCAAACATGAGCCGGGGACAGGGAGATGCCGGGTTTTCAAGGAGGCCCTAACTAAAGCCAAATCGATACTCAAATGATCCGTATCCTGCAGGTCAATTTGCACCGAAGCACAAACGCCCAGGACCTACTTGAGCAGTTTGCGAGGGATAAGAAAGCTGACCTCCTGTTGCTGAGCGAGCAACATCATAACACGGACTCACAAGCGTGGTACCCTGACAAATCTAGTACCTCGGCCATCTGGGTTCGAGACAGCACCCGCCTTCAGGTGCAGGGCCATGGACGCGGGTATGGTTTTGTGTGGGTGCGGTGTTCAGGGATAACATATTTCAGTGTTTATCTGACGCCTAACGAGGCAATGCGATCCTTTCAAACCAAACTCGATGCCCTGGAGGACGCTGTCTCGAACACAGAGGGCCACATGCTGGTCGGGGGAGACTTCAACGCTAGAGCCATCGAATGGGGTGTGCCACAATCCGACCCAAGGGGAAAGCAAATCTTGGACATGGCGGCCAGAACAGCGCTTTTTGTCCTAAATACTGGTAACACCCCTACTTTCCGCCGCTGGGGTTGCGTAGGAACCATACCCGATGTGACACTCGCTTCGGAGTCCCTGGTACCTAGAGTACACAACTGGCGAGTACTAGAGGACTACTCGGCTAGTGATCACCAGTATATAGCTGTTGAGATTCACGACGGTGGCATTCTGCGTGCATATGCCCAAACTTCAATCCTCGGCTGGAGGACTGGGAGGATGGACGTCAAGAAGTTCACTGACGCGCTTATGGCAGGCGCACCGTTGCTGGGAGCTCCGCCAGGGAGTGGAGGGCCTACAGCCAAGGACTTGGTGAACTCAACTA
>OZ017741.1:129136420-129221420 GCA_963969285.1 Odontomyia ornata | reverse complement strand
AATGCGAAGTTTCATTTAAATTCTGGTTTTGCTCCTATGTAGTCGATCGGTGCCTTCCATCAAAAATCATATGGTAGCAAAGTAAAGCAAATAAAACTTCTACATGTGAAAAACACTTAGGTTTATTTGCAAAAATACGTACATAAATCGATATTATAAATTGAAAGATTACAGCGACCCAATCTGATCTGAATAGATTTCTCTTTCAAATGCATATTTTTTTCTTTAAAAACGGTACATACATACATGATTTAACAAGTAATTCTAAAGATATTAGTGCATTCCGAAGGGAAATGAACTGTAAGAAAAACATGAAAAATACAAATTCACCAATTGTTGCTAAAACTCTACCTCAGATAACTCCGTCATCTAAAATGACACGAAATCACAAACCCATTGGCAAATCACCCACTCGTTGTAAAAAAGATAAAAAGGACAACACGAAAACACATTTATCTGTTGCAAAGTGACAGGTGGCCACCAACAATGCACTCCACCTCGCACCATGATTCTCTTAATACGAAAGCAAAATAAGTTGCGCAACATCTAACCCCTAAATCATTTCCAAGCAACAAGGATATGTGGCATAAGTCTACACGCAACAAGGAGTTGTGCAACCAGGAGGAGAGCTACCAGCAACAGGAAGTGTTTCTGACTTTACCGGAAACAGAACACACATGAAGGGGAAGCGGATGTGAAAGACGATGGGATTGGACGAGAGCAACAGGAATAGGGTCATGTGGGAACAGCAAGAAAACGTTGTTCGTGGAAGTGATATGTATATGTGCGTGCCTGCAGGCATGCAAGAGCAACAAATGCGAATGATGAAAATTGGAACAGGATTATCGGAAAAAACGAAGTCGACTCGGATGTAAGGGTCAACACCTTATAGTGCGCGGGGAGGTAACAAACTACATGAAGGATTCTACGAACAGCCTGTTGTGTGTACGAGCGACGGCGAACGCACAGCGATGTTCGTAAAGATGAAGAGCGCATTCTCCGCCTTTCAGGGAAAGAAATGTCTGTGGAACAGGATATGCTCTGGAACGAAGGTTTGTAATATTCAATGGAACATAAACATCCCCACCAGTGCTAGGGGGAACGACACACGATGTATGGAGCCTTCGTCGTGTTTATAAAAGGCAGTGCGCTCGGGGGCTGCACACTCAAAAGCCTTTAAGGGTCGCTTACGTTCGGTTCGCACTTCTCTTCTCTCCTTAAAACACTGTCTATTACTCGGACTTGAGTTTTTCAGTTATTTTTTTTCTTCTTGTCCGTCTCTGCCTCATCTTCTCTCACCGTCTACTCCCCGCTCGTCGTTCCGCTCGCTCCGCCTCACTGAGTCTACTATTATTAAATGTGTGTGATTTAGTTTTCGTCACAATTTTCTTGGGTTTTCCTTGTTTCGTGCGGTTTTGTTGCAAATTGTGTGTTAATCAAGTCAAGTTTATAACGCTGCCTGTGTGAAAAAATCAAAATTTCTCCCGAATTCGAGATCGTGTAGATGGAGCGGGGACAAACCAGCCACGAAAGGAGTCCTGTTCACTTCCGCTCTGAATGTGATAGAATTTAGTGGTTGCAACTCAATCCAAAATACTTAATCAAACACGACGTGCAGAGTGGAAGGAAAATAATAGTATTTGAGACACCGTTTAAAAAGTGCACGAAAGAAGCTATTTGTTCAATAGTTTCCGATACGCGAGTGGTTGGTTCAAGTGCAGTGAAATCTTGATGTGGTGAGGATCGATTTGTGCTTAGATGAAGTGTAACACGTTTTCATTCGAGTGACTGATCCAGATGCGTTCGGTAACAAAAATGGTTTTGGTTTGTATTCCCGGATGGTTTTCAGCCGACCGCGGTGCAAAGGACAGAGTGCCACAAAAATTTTCGAGCAATTAAACAATTTGAGAAGCAACAGAATCTTATGAAATAGAATTCATGACAGCCCCAGTCGCTGGCTCTAGGATTAATGGCGCCCCGCTTCAACCCCAACACTATTTAGTTCAAGCCCCGACTAAACAAGTATCTCATAAGGACTTACGCTTGATTGCTCTTTTTCAGTGTATTTTGTGCCAGAGACTGTTTGCGAACTTGATTTGAAAATCTTAAACGTTGATAGAAAAACTCAGAAACTATTTCGTTCTGCATAAAAAATGCCACGCTGTTTAATGGCAAAGAAATGGAAGGCTTATCCTTGGCCCGATCGAACTGAGGACAGTTCTTCTAATCAATGCTCGAATAACCCAGCTGCACCGCTTTCAAGCGGTAGCGCAAACGGAAACGCCACCGCCGATATTGATGATGATGAAGAAATTGATGTTGTGGGAGATTCATCGGTGGTTGCATCAAATAATGTGGGAGGCAGCCTAATTGGTGTCAAACAGGAGCAAACTCAGTCTCAACAGCAACCTGTTAGTGCCGCCTCGTCGACCTGTTGGGGTCCATCTTCACCAACTGCTGGAGCTACTGCGCCCAGTCCGCCGCCACATTCTCCAGAAGCAACTCGTGGTTCAACTATCCTCTACAACGGTAAGTGGGCTCCTAATTAGCATTATTTTTGGTCCAAATTAGATTCCTAGCATAAGTTTTCGGTTCCTCTCAGAAATTTTGTTCCCCCAAACATTAGTGGATTATTCTCTCGACGTAATCATTGCATTACTCTGCGGACTTAGGTCATGAATGTCCGAGTTGTCCAATGCGATACTTTTTACTGTATATACTACGACTTGAATTCCAACCGTTGACTTTTCTTTGGAAATTCATTTCTATTCAGAACCTTACCTTCAACTTGCGGGGGATGTTTGTTTTCACGCTAGTGCTTCCGCAACAGTCTGCAGTTCTAATCCTCAACTTTATCCACATAATAGCCATAAACCCAACGCAACTTCTACGAAAAATTTCACTACTCGAGTACGTGCTTCTTATCGTCTTGTCCTCGTTTTGAACTGGATTTGAGCCAAATATCGCTTTGCATCTTTCGTCCTGGTCACTATCTCTGTGCTATGTGTGCTTTGCTTCACCTCGTGGAGCCGACAGCGAATTAAGTTCACCGGTCATGTAGGAGAGATTATTGTCAGTTTCGGACCACCTGGCCGGGCATCCACGTTGATATGGTTACGAGTACCTTTTGCGTTGACGACGGTCATCAATTAGCAAAGTGATTTTCGACGGGCTGTTTGTACCCTAGACCGGGATGACATCTCGACTGTTTGTGTATATACTGCATGCTGGCTGAGCTGATGTTAGATGTTCTGTTGTACCTGTTACATATATACATATTTCTATTCCCAGCCGTGAGCACGTGTTAGTGAGGTATTTACCTTTATTTTTCGTTCATCCTTAGTATCTTTTGTATTGGCTACCTTTTGCACGGGTGATTGCGTAGAAATTAGCTGATTCATTAATCGAATTATGCATCCGTTGGTTGTGTGGGCAGATTAAGTGATTAGGTGATGATTGTTTAGTAATTTGTACAGAAACAATCTTGAAATGCTGTTTTCGAGGGCTGTGAAGTGATCGTTCGTTGGCAGTAGCTACAGTCATTGGAATAAAAATACCACATATAAATAGTAATGAAAAATTAGAAGTAATCGTCATCTCCTTTATTCTTTTAAAATCTATTTAACATTTTCAGTTGTTAGAAATATACTCACCCCACAAAATATATTCTAAAAATGATTGCACTCTACCCAAATTATGTTTCTATTGGAAAAAATGAAAACCTTCAATGTAATCTGCAATACATTCAGTTGTCAAGAAAATGTTCAAATATTTTTGGATTAAACTCTTATTAATAATTTTATAATTTGCCAACACTTTCTAAGCTTATAAACTAAGTCTGAATTGCAAAGTTCGCAGCTATTTAAATGCAGATAGGAAAATGAAGACGTTTCCTATCATGCATTTTTACTTTAAGAATAGAACGTACGAGAAAATAGATAAGAGATTTATAAGGTTATCGATATAAAAGTTACTTGAACAACATTCAAGAAAAACTTAAAATTTAGTGCATTTACTGCCTTGATTATGATTTCAAAAAGTTCAGAATGAACCAATTCATATGTAGAAAATGCAATCATATTCTTCAAAATTAAGCACGTAGTTATCTTAGGATTTATTTTATTTTAATAGTTAAGAAATACTTATGATAGAAATCATTCAAATGATGAACAATATTGACTTGAAGTAGTTGCTGAAAACAGTTTGAGCTAGGTTTTGCTCAAGCAAGAACCCATTGAAGGCAAACGCCAATCAGTTATACAAATAGAACTCAAATTCATAAGGGCTGACTAAGTTCTATAATACCCTAATGCTTAAATGATTGCATCGCTAGTCATACTAATTTCGGAAGAGCACTATTTTTTCGGAACTCTCTTCTTAATTCCTTTTTACTAAAGTTAAATAATTCATTCCATAAAAGCATGACACCTCTGTTATCTATCCAATTCTGCTAGGGAAAGCTTGTAATTCATGCTACAAGGCAATCCATTGGACCATACATTTTACTGCTAATTTAATAGAACAGAATTTTTGCACTTCGAATCTGAAGAAGAAAAATTCTTTATCCTCGAAATATGTTTATTTTACCATTTCTAACGTTGCTTTCGAAAAACTCAGAAGTAAATTAAAAATTCGAATAAAGATCAAAAAATTAGAAATGGTCTTTCAAAGAGCAGCTGCTAAGCCACTTGATTCCTGCGATAAAAATTATTGATTAATTTCGGGAAAACCTGCAACTTTGTTACAATTTTCTTGATAAATGATAGGAAATCTCAAGGAATATTGCCCTTACTTCAAAATTGTGACATCTCAACGTAAATATTGAACTCCACAAATTCTTGAACTTCATATTTGAACATTCATTGAATGGACGTCACACCTACAGCTTATTTACATGCATTCAACATGGAACAATAAGACTTCATTCGCTCTTCTTAAAAGAAAAGCGGCATCAGAGATTCGATAAACCATATATTGAACTTTCAACAATCTGAGCCTAATTGCAAAGACATCATTATCTGAGTTTAATTCAATCTATTTCTATGCAATCATTAAATTCCGAATATTTTTGATTAAAAACTTTCCGTAAATTATGTTTGATAGGAAGTTTTGTATTATATACTCGTATGTACACTCTAAATGAAAATGATGCAAATCACTCACATTTTAGCAGGCAAGTAATGTTGCCTCCATTTATTGTTGAAAGGTCCAACAAAACATGTTAACATATTAAGTAAAATTTGGAAAATATGTATTAAAGATTGCAGTCTGTTTGGAGTGATTTTAGATAGGACGCAATTTGTTGGATTAAAATTTAATCATGCTCAATGGAAATTTGAAGCCTGTTCCCAATGCTAAAGCCCGGGTCAAAATTCAAGCTCCTTTCTAATGATAAAAGTAGCATTTTAAACATATGGAGTAGGTTTTCTATTCATACACTTACTATTCTACATCAACCTTACATATTGCAGTAAAAACGACCATTTACCAATACATAGGGTAAAAGTAGGCTCAGAAAAATGCTTAATGGAGCTCCATTATTGAGTGACCTGAAAAACATTTTCAACCATTTGTATATTTTTCGAGATGAATCGAAGAAGTGTTTTTTCAAATTTTTGCGACTCGTGTGTTATGCTATAGCACGTAATCATTATTTAGTGGTCGCATTATTAACGAACCACATCATAGATTGCTGATGTGAAATGATGATTTATGTGTACACCGCACCGCAGAACAATACTAGTGTAGATGATATGCTGTGAAAAACTTTCTTCGTCCGAGAATGTGGAAAATAATTATATGTGATTTGCATTTTCAGTGAAGTAATCTAGAAAGTGTGATATGCTCCCTTATTCAAGACTTGAATAAACCACTAAAATTTGAAAATCACACAAAATCGTAGTTTTACTATAAAAAAGAGATTTTCACAGTTTGATGATGATTTTTTCGAGTTTGCTGCTCTTGGTATCCTTTCTCTGTACGTAGAAATTCACAAACTTTTATGAAAAAATTCACTACATTTAGCGATGAAAATTCTATGTCATGTTTAAAAGTGTATGATAGCTTCTGACTTCTCAACATAGTTTGAATCAATCGGTAGAATACAAGCAAGTGATTGTCGTAAGTTTGACTGATTTCATATGATTCCCCGAAAAGAATAGTATGAACAATATTTTATCATTCCATAAGCTTCTTTGTAATATGTACGTTAGTATGTGGTAGTACAATTCGTTTTACTTGCTTTTTATTTTAAATTCGAAACAGAATGGGTCTAGAACTCTCTATGTTTCACAGCATTATTTCATAGCAAGTTGATAATGGTCACGAATTTTTTCATGGAGGGGTTTCCCAATGGTTTTTCATCAAATAACAATTGCTTATTAATCATAATTCATTTTGTAAACATAGCTATCTGTTAGGAATGATATAGTCAGAAAAATGCTTGGGTGATAGAACACAACCCAATTTTCGGACCAGTCAAAATTGAAATTAAATTCACAAAAAAGCCATGAGTATTTACTCCATTCAGATGAAATAAAAGTTATTGTACAAGTTACAACTAAGCTGTAAAATTTTTATAACAAAGCAACGAATTTGGCATAAAAACTAATAGAATTTACTGCAATCTGTATAACACATATGACTAAATATGTAGTGATTTCATTGCAGGATGCCAGTAATGTTACATGATAATCATACGTGTATAAAATAGAAAACTATAATTCATTGAAAATAACATTTAATTCGAAACCCTCCGACTTTGCAATGATTCCACACCACAACAAGCAACCGCTAATTTCCCATTATTCGAAACATACAGATCCTTTTCATAATTTACGGTAATTTTTATCAAACTCATTTTAACGCTTGCTGATGCCCAGGCTGGGATTTAAACTTGGCCTCTGCGATTCCAGATCCGAAGCACTTACATCTGATCTGCGAAACGTATGAATGAAATCTCTAATTAGATATAAATACAAATAATAAATTCAACAAACTTCATTAGATACATACAAGTATGTAATGAAAATTTATATTCATAACGAAATCATTAGTTTTGTAGGAATAAATGTTCTTTTTTCACAAAACAGTATAGAAATGTGAATTTTAACTGTATGTGAAAAAGTTTAATATTGTATTGCATTCAGAGAATTTGTAATAAAAAAACGCATTAACTTTAAATGAATTAAAGAGGATGGTAAAATTAACTACACAATGTGGATGGACTTTGTAAAATTACTACCCTTGTAATGATTTTATCATTATAATAAATTTATTATCAGCAGTGAAATTTACAATACACTGTCATAGAATTCATATCTTGTATTTCTCTCCTCGTAGGTGAGCTTACCGTCCATGCAGAACATTGTAGAAAACAAATCTCGTCTCGTTAAAACATATACTTTTATCAAAAATATTTTCAAGTGAACTCGTCACGAGAAATATACAAAGGGTTATTCATAAAATTACCTGGGTTTCACCGGGTGGCAATACACAAAATCAGATCGATTATGTTCTGATCCAACAACGTTGGGCTTCTAGCCTATTTGACGTCCGTACATACCGAGGAGCCAATTGTAAGTCAGATCATTACTTGATCAAACTAATCTATCGACGTCGTATGTCAAAGGCATATTCGGCGAAGACCAGCTCGCTAAAAAAAATTTGACATCGAAAGGCTCCAAACGGCTTCTGTGGCCAAAAATTTCACGGAAAACCTAGACAACCAGCTGGCTCCCATCTTATCAGACGCATCGATAAAGATGAGCAATGAGCTCTGGATGGAAGTGAAAAAGGCTATTAAGTCCGTGGCAGAACAGACCATCGGACATCAAGCCCGGCGCAAGAGGAATGTTTGGTTCAATGATGAGTGCCAGAATGCGTTAGATAAAAAGAATCAGGCCTACAAAGAATACGTAGGTAGAAAAAATAGGACGAAGAGAGAGCACTATGAAAATCTCAGAAGAGTAGCGAGTAGGATTAAGTAAAGAAAAAACTATGACGACCAATTGAGAAATATAGATGAAAGTCTAGTGACGAACAACACAAGACAAGCATACAAAGTAGTGAAAAGCCTAAAACGTGGTTATCAGCCCAAAGCCATGCTCTGTCGGGATGGCGTCGGCAATATCATCGCTGATGAAACCAAGATTAAGGAGAGATTGGCATCATATTTTAAAAGCCTCCTTAATCCTCCGCATAGCTCCAGAACATTGGAGCCTATAGATGTCTGCGAAGAGCTTCCATTGGCCTCACCAACTCTGGATGAAGTTTGTTCCATCATCAGCGCCCAAAAGAATAATAAAGCGCCGGGCATCGATGAGATTCCAGTGGAGCTCATCAAATATGGTGGCAGTAATGTTCATAAAGCTATTCACAAAGTCATCCAGCACATTTGGCAACAAGAGCATATGCCGAAAGAGTGAAGCAAATCAATTATATTCCCTATTCACAAAAAAGGTAACAAGTTGCAGTGCGAAAATTCTAGAGGCATATCACTACTTTGTACGGCTTACAAAATATTTTCTAAAATCTTAGAAAATAAAATTGGATCACAAGCCAACAGTATTATTGGGGAGTATCAAGGTGGTTTTAGAGCAGGTAGATCGACGATAGACCAATTGTTCACTGTCAAGCAGGTACTTGAAAAGTATTGGGAGTTCAACATAGACGTGCATCAACTTTTCGTTGAAATTAGTCCGTCATACCAAAATGACAATGACTTCGATGACCTCCCAAGTCCGCATCAATAACCAATTCAACAATTCGCCTTTGACACAAATATTGGACTAAAGCAGTGAGATGGGCTGGCCCCGTTGCTATTCAATTTGGCTCTGGGGTACGTTATAAGGAAGCTACCTACCGATACGCTAGGTACATTACTACACAAGTCGAGCCAAGTGGTAGCCTATGCGGATGCCATCAACATTTTGTCACGATCATTAGTAACTGCCGAAGAACTTTTCCTGAAACTCGGCAGAGAGGCAAAACTAGTAGGGCTACAAATCGATGAACATAAAGCAAAGCTTATGAGTCAGTCGAGGAAAAATACCTCAAATACGAAAAATATCACACTTTGCGAATACAGTATCGGAAATGTTAGCGAATTTGTGTATTCAGGCACCAAAATAATGAAAACGGGCAATGAAAGAGACGAAATACGCCGAAGAATACAGCTCGCAAATAAAATATTTTATTCAGGTTTGACGATTTTAAAGACCAGTGGCATACACAGGAAAACAAAGCTCCATGTATACAAATCTATGATAAGAACTGTGTTATGCTATGGCTGTAAAACATGGACCCTAACCCAAGCATCCGCAAATATATTGAGCGCCTTTGAGCGACGGGTCCTGAGGCGAACAATCGTAGCGAAGCCAGACGGGGACCAATGGTGAATTCGATACAACCATGAGCTGTGTGAAATTTTTGACGAACCGGAGGTCTCAACGATTTTAAGACTGCGGACGCTGCAATGGGCTGGCCACATGAATCGCATGGACGAACAATGAATACCCAAAAAGGTACTCGTTGGGAGAAATGAAAGCTGGACACCAGTGGGGAAACCGACGAAACGCTGGTCTGACTCGGTCTACGAATATGGTACATCGCTGCTCGGATTTCGGAATCGGGGGACGTGGTCAATGGACCGAGACAGTTGGAGGCGCTATTTGCAGGAAGCGAAGACTCGAGAGGGGCTGTGGTGCTAAGAAGAAGACAGGGTTTTTTTATAGGTATAGAACTTTAAGTTTGCAACACTTTTTAATGCTCCGTATAGTTTGACAGCTGTCATGCGTTTGATGGTTAGTTTGAAACTCATCGCGAACTCCGTCAATTTTATGGCCGACATAATCGTCTACCAGAAAAAATCGTTCGGTTAACCATGGATCGTTTCCACATCACATTTACTCTCACTGATTATACGCATCCATTCAGACTTCGTAGAGTGCGTAATGAAGAAACCGTAGCAGCTGTAGAGCATAGTATCGATGAAGACGCAAGAGAGTTCATTCGATATCGTGCTCAACAATTAAACCTGTGCCCATCCACATTATGGAAGATTTTACGGAAAGATCTTGGTTTGCGAGCTTACAAAATCCAACTCGGGCAGGAATTGAGGCCGAACAACCACCGGGCCTGACGTAAATTTCGTGTATGAGCCCAAGTATAAATTACTGCATATCCCAAATTTCGTAAAAAAGCGATTATCTCATCGAATTTCTGGTTGAATGGCTACGTCAATTTCTGGTTAAATGGCTACGTCAATAGACATAACTGCCGCATTTAGAGTGATACGTAACCACAGATGGTTATCCAAACACAGTTACATCTGGAATCAATGGTCCATCTGTCTTCAAAACTGCTGCTGGGAATAACATTACAGTCAAAATTGACCGCTATAGACTTTCTCGTTCAGGACTTGACTGGGTGTAATGCAGGGAACCTCTGGTTTCAACAGGATGGCGCTACATGCCACAGCTTGAGCAAACATTGATTCATTGAAAGAAGCATTTAATGAGTGCGAAATTTCTTGTTTTGGACGTGTGAACTGCCTTCCAGATGTTGTGATTCAACGCCGCTGGACTATCACTTGTGCGGATACGTCGAATTGCTAGTCTACGCCGACAAGACCGAGATGCTTGACTATTTGGAGAATAACATCCCCCGCGTTATTGGCGAGATACGGCTAAAAACATTGGGAGATTTGCGGATGGTATTGGCAGTAGTGGTTTCGTTACGTCGACGATGCACACCATAAATTGCTCTAAGAGCACGAATTTCTCACAGAACGCTGATTTTCGTAATACAGCTGAACAATTTGTATACCTCGTTGCGGTGTAAGTCTTTCCATTATGATTCATCAAACAATACTGAATAAAAATTACATTACTGTTCGACAGGAGTCACACGACTTTCATCATAAGAATTGCAATTCAATTGGGTTAGGTAAAAATTATGACACTAAAAATAACGATGAATCAATAAAAGCACAATTGACTGATCAATCATCAGTTGTTGAATCGCTAGCCTAAGAGATAGAAGACTTCGAAAATAAAGTTTAAATTGCATAAATAAGATTTGCTTTCTTTTTTTTCCATCGAGGTAAATTTAATACGTTATTGGCGCAGTCGGTGTTCTACAAGTAAACGACTCAAGGAAAGTGAACGAATCAAGGTCGGGATTAAAGGGATTTGTGTTTAAAGCGGAAACCATAGTGTCGTGAAGTCAACTTTACCAGTAAACTTTAGAAAGAGGCTGAACACAAACGTAGTTCAAAGCTATTCGAAGTGAATATAGCACAGCAACAACTCGAGCGATGTTAACTGAAATCTTAGCCAGAAAGAACCAAGGAAACAACTGGAGGATATCGGTGTAGAAAAGGATCATGTATATGCAATCATTTAAGGGAGATCCGGAAACGCTACCATCTTTCATCGCAGCAGTGGAGCAGGTTCTACATGAATACGACGATCAAGCACCACATGTACTCCAGATCATATACAACGAGTAGATCGGTTGAGAAGCAAAACACTATTTGGTAGTGGACATACCGCAATCTTGGGCACAATGCAAGGAAAAATTAAAGATACATTTTCGTAAAGTGAAAGATCAACTGTAAATCCTCAGGGAGATAATTAATTTGAAGGTATTTACAATTCATCAACTTTTGGTAAAAACTCAGAAACTTCTTGATTCTATTACTAAATATTCAGCATTTTATGAGAATAGGGACCAAATTTTAACTTGTTTAACTAATGCATTAATTTTAAAAATAAAAGAACTAACAGCAGGTGCGGTGGCACTAGAAATTTACAATCAATTTTCTTTAGCTAATATACGTAAAATTTTTTATAAATACATTCGCCAAGTTAGGTATAATTTAAACATTGAAAAATTTAATTCCTACAAGAGTAATCAATTTAATAGAAATGTGTAAAATAATAATTCTAGTGACAGTGATAAAATTGTTTGAAACCCTACACAAGAAGATCAGTTCAGTCTACACAAATAATCAAGGTTCGTGTCAAACTAGGCAGTACAATTCTAACCAATCTAGAAATGAAAAAAATAATGAAAGTTTTGCACAAAAAGGATTAAGTCAACAAAGACTACAGCCCATAGAGGTTGATATTATTAGCAGAGAAAGTGTAGATTATTTGGATACAAATGAGTTTTTTACAAACTAGACTAAGTAGAGAAGAAAATTTATATTTAGGTTACATTTAAAAGAAGGGGTACAAAGCAATGATGTATACTGGTTCGACAATCAGTCTTTTAAATTCAAGTGGAGTTCCAACAGATTTATTTAAAGCACCTGTCAAAATTCAAATTATAGTTATGAATCAAACAGAGAACAGGATAAGTTGGACGAAAATCAATTTAAATAAACAATACGATTTTTAATAGGAATAGCCTGGACTACAAAGAACTTAAAATCAATTAATATTCAGCAGTAGGAAATATTGTTAACGGATGGTGTGCATTTTTCGTTCTTAGTCGAATCACTGGAAGAGGTGAGTGTTCTAGATATAAGCGAAGCATTTGACATTCAGAGTGCTCATTTAAATAAAATAGAAAAAGATGCTATAGAAAAGCTTTTGAACAAATACAGGAGATTAATGTTCAAGGAAGGATATCTGTTAACAAAAACTAATTCGGTGGTTCATCAAATCAAAACCTCGACGGATCAACAAATAAATGCGAAATTGTACCGATACCCACCAAAACATGAGGCTGAGGTTCGCAGGCAGATGGAGGAAATGGAAAAATAAGGAATTATTAGAAAAAGTAATAGTCGGTACAGTTCACCCATAATCGTGATTCCGATTAAAATGTATAATTCGGAAAAGCAAAAGTTCAGAATTTTTGTAGATTATAGGGAGCTTAATCAAGTTACAATAGATGACAAATGTCCCCTTCCTAATATTGTAGTATCTTTGATAAATTGGGAAAAGACCAATATTTTAGTACATTGGATTTGGCAAAGGGATATCATCAGATACTGGTAGCAGAAGATGATATCGAACAAACTGCTTTTGTAACACCATCGGGTCCTTATGAATATGCTAGAATACTGTTTGGGTTAAACAATGCACGGGCAACGATTCAGAGGCTGATGAATAATATGTTAATTTACGGGGTTATATCAATAAAATTTGTGTGGTATACCTTGATGATATACTGTGACATTTTCAACACCGCTAGAAGAACAGATGGTATCGTTAGATAACATTTTTAACACTTTACAAAAGCACAATCTTAAAATACAAGCTGATAAGTGAAGCTTTATAAAGATGGGCATAGAGTTTTAGGCCATATACTAACGGAAGAGGGCATTAAACCAAATCCTAATAAAATTCAAGACATTGAAAAGCTTAGCCTAACAAATACCGAGAGACAAGTTAATGACGGCTTTTACAGAAAAATTATAAGAGATTACGCTACACTAGCGTGCTAAATGATAAGTAGACGAAAAAATAAAAGTAACCGTCAATATATATCAGCATTCGAAAATTTAAAAGTTCCCAGAGTATGACAAAACATTTACCTTGACTACAGACGCTAGTAATTTTGCGACTGGAGCCGTACTATCTCAGGATGGACATCCAGTTTGTTTTGTATCGAGAACTTTAAATAATCATAAAAAGAATTATAGCGTTACGGATAAAAAAATTTTGGCAATCGCTTACTCTGTAAATCATTTTCGTCCATATTTATACGGAAGAAAATTCAAAGTTATTACAGGCCATGCACACATAAAATATCTAAATAGCAAGTATAAAGAAAAGGAGTTTTCGCAACGTAATCAGTGGTGGATCCTAAAGTACAAGAATTTAATTTTAAAAAAGAGTACCTATGTTACAAGGGAAAGAAAATAAAATAACAGATTTTCTAAATAGACTCGAGGATACACCAAAAATTTCAGAAAATAGCGATACTGAATCAAATATTGACTTAATGAACACAATACATTCTGTAGAAGAGCAGCAGTTGGACCATCTTGGAATAAAAGATGAAATAGTAAATAAATTTAGGACACACCTACTATTGACCTACAATGTTAGTAAGGAGATAAAAATTTAACATGGTCGCAGAATTATATACTTAAACCCTTTGGAAGGAGACAGTAAATTAAGGATATATTAACTAGATTCATAAAAAAAGACAGAGATGTTTTCGGAAGTGGAAGATCAGGACTATAATCGAGTTCAACAAGCGATAAAAGAACTATTTTCGAATGATAAAAACGTTCATTTTATTATGTTGTTACGGTTGACCAGCTTTCATCCGGGGACCACACCACGACCACTAAGGAGATCGGGATGCATGTAATTTACACACCCCAAACCCGCTTGAGCATCGAGGTAGCAGTTGACCCATTGTATTTTTTGACACAAATACTACTCTCATACAAAAGAAGGAAATATTATTGTTATTTAATTCAGAAGAAAAATGTTATTTTTGTATGATAAACAATGTTATTTATCAATCGAGCTAGAGTAGGGCGTTTAATTTAGGTAGGGAGCAAACGGCAGCAACGGATGACGAACGACATCAGAAGGGGGCCGGTCGACCATCACTCTTCCCAACAAGGATAACCTATGGCAACGCATCTAACGCAAGCCCTCCACAAAGGCTAGCACCTACTCGGAAGGCGTTAAGGGGGCCCACTCCTGGTCACCGCACTAGATGGATCCACCGTAATCGAAGGTAATGTCAACAGCAAAACCGTGAAGGGATGCAGCGCGCCAAACGGAAACATACACCGGCGAGGCTACTGTAAAATACATGGAGTGTCGTTACGAATGCAAAGACTTACCTCGGGGAACTTGTCGTCTCCAATTTACACCTTCCTGACGGCGTCTCTGGTGCGACGCCAAGACGAGGCGAATCCCAAGTTGAACAACACTCGCGATGTAATGCAGGCATCACGACCAGGTACACATATCACCTGTACTACGCCCAAGTCGACTTTCGGAAATCTCTAAATCATTTCACTAATTCCCGACATGCAACCTTATCGCGACGTACAAACCAATCACCTGCAACATAGAAGTAATGAAGCGGACAAACATTTCGTTCGGGGACGCCATTCCGCCATTCATTTAACAATCGGAACACTGACTTGCGAGCCAACCACTTACACTGATGACCTAACAAGCGATTGAATGCAGGGCGTGCGATTCTACCGACAAACACACGTTTTTCAGGAGGGAAATAAACTCAATGGCGTAAGCTAATTGACCGAAATCGCGATTGTTTCCATTTTCTGCTGACAACTACAAAATGGCATTCGGCGATGTCATTTTAGGATGATCCAGTGACCCACATATTGGGACTGCCCAGCTGATCCCAAAATAATGGGTAATGCAGTCCAACTCGCGTGCAGCAACCATGGGTGCGGAGCCGAGGTAGCGAAGATGGTTGGTAGCTGCGCTACGAACCGCGCCAAAAGGAAAGAAAGAGTTCGTCGTATGAATGGGAGGCCAACCACCTCCAATGTAGCGGACGTCCGTTAAGGCGAACGAATTTAAAGGGCTGAGGGATAACGGAGGCCCTCTTTTTTTGGTTTGACTTCAAGGCAGAGCGATCGGAGGATACAGGACTGGCAGCGCGAAAAGGTGATTGGAACTAGGAACAATTCGTCATCGTCACCACGGCACTCATCAAGACCACAGAAGAACAATTTCGTTCAGCGAGGAGCTGAACAAAACGAGAATCCGGCTCCCAAGATTGGCGAAAATAACCAGACGATCGTTTGCTGGGGCCCCAAGAAAAGATAGTTTAGCGAGATTAGGAAAGGTACCTATTTCTTTATTTTTTCTTTTTCTAGTTTACATCTGCTTTTATATTAATTTCATTGAAATCGTTTGTGTGAATATATCGAACTATAAACCCGGAAATAATCTTATTGTTATTATTGGAAAAAAGGTATTTTTTTTGGATTGTGCGCGACGTTCAAGCGGGGAGGTTTTCTTTTCCTCGTTCGGTTCAACAGATTTTCTTTCAGGAGGTCGTGGTGTGAGTAACCAGGGTAGTTTGGACAGGTTAGGGACGGGAGTAGCTAGAGGAGGTGAAACGTTTATATTTTTTTTTTTATTTTTCCTCCCTTTTGGTGCTAGTGGTTAACCCTCGTGCGTGCGCTGACGGATCGTCTACTCGCTGACGATCCTATTGTTGAATCCATCCAGCCTAGGGATAGCGAGTTGGCGCCTGCGCCGCCTCCGACGGAGCGAACCGGGCCCGCAAGGTTGGACAGCGCGTCTACCCTTGAGGCGTAAGGGTGACAAATTGGCGCCCAACGTGTTAAGTCATTATAGAAGTGGAAGTCAGTGGGAATTCGCGGAAGTGCTTTTCCAGAGTGATTCAGTGAGTGAAAGTGATTAACTAGTGTGAATTTGCGGGAGTGATTCTCTAGGGTGATTCAGTGAGTGAAAGTGATTAACTAGTGTGAATTTGCGGGAGTGATTCTCTAGGGTGATTCAGTGAGTGATAGTGAATTATCTAGTGTGAATTTGCGGGAGTGATTTTCTAGGGTGAATCAGTGAGTGATAGTGAATATCTAGTGTGGAATTGCGGGAGTGTTTTCTTAGGGTGATTCAGAGAGTGATAGTGTGTTGTTTCCTAGTGTGAATTTGCGAGGGTGTGTTGCGACGGAAGTGCGAGTGTTGGTGAGAGTGTGAGTTTGCGGGGGTGCGTTGGGATAGAAGTGTGAGTGTCGGTGTGAGGGAAAGGGCGTAGAATAAATCCGAATTTGCGGGTTGTTTGGAAGTGAGTGTTTTCTTTTTTTTTTTTTGGTCTGACTGTGGAATGAATGATTGCGGAGTGAATGTGTCGTTAGTGGTGAATTGAGTAAAAGTGTTAGTATAGTGCAGGTGGAAATAGTAGCGGAATTCATATATATATATATATATATATATATATATATATATATATATATATATATATATATATATATATATATATATATATATATATATATAGGTATATAAAATAAGTAGTGCGTAAATTTAATTTAAATTAATAATAATAAGTTAAATATGGCCGGGAAGGGTAGGATGCTGATAAATCGTTTGGCCAGCGACGAGCTCCAATATGAATTGGCTATTAGGGGGCTGCCTGCGGGCACAGTGGAGGAGATGCGAGCGAAGTTGCGGGTGGCGGTACGGGCGGAGAATTTAAAAAACATCAGTATGGTGAATATCAAAGAGTACCCTTTCACACCCGCAGAGGACATCAAGGCGCTGGAGGAAAAATGGGCAGAAGTCAACTCCCTGGTGGAAGGATTCTCGGGTGATAGAGAGTCGGGAGAGTATTGGAAGATATTGGCCAAGATCGAGTTTTGCCAGCGAAGGTTGGCGAATATCCAAGCTGAGGATCCCAAGGAGGAAAAGATCGTGGACAGATTGGAAAAGGATTTTATGATGGCGTTAGGGGGCCTGGATATAACAGCGGGTGGCAACTTGGAGGAGATGGAGGAGGAAACCGTTCCCAGAGGCAGGACATCTACTCCGAAAGCGAGGTTAACGGGAGAAAAAACCAGCACTAAGCCGGGAGGCAGAGTTAACGATGCACCCGGGCTGAAGGCAGGTCCTCCCGAAAGGATCACGGAGAAGGTAGAAGGGGAGAGTGACACGGGGGCGGAGAAACAAGTAGAGGAGCCGAGCGCAATCACTGAGGGGTGGCTACTTGAGTCGGAAGGGCCAGCAACTCAGACGGTGGAGGTACATCGGAATGATCCGGGAGCAGGCAAGGTTCCAGACGTGTCCAAGTGGGGGATCAAATTCTCCAGCGATTCTCCCGGTTCGGTAAGTGCTTTCCTGGAAAGGGTAGAGGAGCTTCGGTTAACGAAGGGCGTGACAAAGCCACAGCTGATAAGGATGGCCGCGGAGCTTTTTGAGGGTAAAGCCCTGATTTGGTTTCGTTCGGTACGGGAGCGGGTAGCTTCTTGGGATGAACTTTGCCAGGAGCTGCGGACAGAATTCTTACCCCCAAATTACAGTAAAAGGCTGTGGGAAGAAATTCGTCAGCGGACGCAGGGAAGGAACGAGTCCATCGGAGTTTACGTGGCTATCATGGATGGACTGTTTCGCCGATTGGGAGAACCCTGCTCGGAAGCCAGGAAGCTGGAGATTTTGCTGGATAACATTAGCCCGTTCTACCAGGTGAAGTTATCTTTAAGAGAGGTGACATCGGTTGCGCAGTTGGTGCAGTTGGGACGGAAAATGGAGGCTACTAAGGCGGCGGTTGATGCGTTTGTGCCCCCACCCAGCCGTAGGACGTCAAAGCTATTAGAACCAGATTTAGCCTATGAGGAGGTCCCTACAGTGAGTGAAATAGTTCTGGAGGGCAGGGCTGAAGGAGTCAAGTGCTGGAACTGCAACGGTGTAGGACACATCTCCCGGGAATGTCGCCAACCACGTAGATGCTTCGGCTGCGGTCGGTCTGGAGCAACAAAAGTCACCTGTCCGAATTGTTCTACTCAGCGAGGTCGAGCGCCGGCCCGGGCGGGTCCGTCGGGAAACGAGCACGGTGCTCGTTAGGCGGCGAATTGAGCACCGGAGCCGGGGAGGAGTTGGGGGCCGCGGGTACGAGTTATTTATTTTCAAATAGTCAGGGGGACGAACGACCACATTTGGAGGTTTGGGTGTTGGGCAAGCGCTTCAAGGGCCTCGTTGACTCGGGGGCGTCCAATACAATTGTCGGGAGAGATGGTTGGTCCGAGATGCGGAAAATGGGGGTGGAGATGATTATTGCCCAGAACCAGGCGGTGAGCCTAGCCGACAACGGCCAGTGCCCGATAGAGGGGAGGGCTTGGGTACCTTTTCGGTTGGAGGGCAGGGTGAAGTGGCTGGAGGTATTGGTGGTACCGGCTCTTGCTCACAAAGTTATCTTGGGGGTAGATTTTTTGCAGCAGTTTGGGGTTCTTTTGAACCTGCGGGATAACAGGTGGGGCTTTGCATGCCATGAGGCGGTGATGTTGGGGGGACATCTACACAGTAGGTCTGTATTGACCCAGTCTGAAGAAGAGGAGCTAGGCCAGTTAATTGGGATAGAGTTCCAAAACATGGGGGAGGGGCTGGGTTGCACTAACCTGGTGGAGCACGTCATCAAGACGGATGCAGCGCCCATCAAGCAGCGTTATTATCTGGTCTCGCCTACCATGCAGAAGAACATTAATACGGAGCTGGACGAGATGTTGGCGCTAGGCGTAGTGGAGCCCTCTAAGAGCGCATGGTCTTCCCCGATATTAATGGTGAAGAAAAAGGATGGGTCGTACAGATTCTGCGTAGATTTCCGTAAGGTGAATCAAGTCACCGCACGGGATGCGTATCCCCTTCCGTATATCTCCGCCACTTTAGATAAGCTACGGGATGCAAGGTATCTATCAACCTTGGATATTAAATCAGCTTACTGGCAGGTCCCAGTGGCGGAAGAATCACGTCAGTTTACCGCGTTTACCATCCCAGGGTGGGGTCTTTTTCAATTTCGGAGAATGCCGTTTGGCCTGTCAAATGCGCCAGCGACCTGGCAGCGCCTAATTGACAAAGTGTTGGGCCCGGAAATGGAACCTTTCGTGTTCACATACCTCGACGACATTATTATCGTAACACCCACGTTTAGTCAACACCTGGAGGTTCTCGCCGAGGTATTCAAGCGTCTGCGGCAAGCGGGACTGAGGCTATCGCGGGAAAAATGTCATTTTTGCCGAGCCGAGCTGAAATATCTGGGTTATGTGGTGAACGAGAACGGGTTGAATGTCGACCCTGAGAAAGTCGAGAGCATGTTGAAAATACCACGGCCTCATACGGTGAAGCAGGTCCGACAGTTCCTTGGGATGGTATCGTGGTATCGGAGGTTCATTCCGGATCATGCCTCTTTGGTAGCACCCTTAACCGATTTACTGCGCAAGCATAAGAGATTTGACTGGACCACCGAATGTGAGGAAGCCTTCGAACGCTGTAAATTGAAACTGGCCTCAGCACCTATTTTGACGTGTCCTGATTTCAGCATCCCATTCAATGTGCAGACGGATGCCTCAGATGTGGGTGTGGGAGCCGTGTTGAGCCAAACTTTTCCGGAGGGGGAGAAGGTGGTCTGTTATTTGAGCCGCGCCCTGACCAAAGCGGAGCGAAAATATTCAACCACCGAGAGGGAGTGCTTGGCAGTCCTTTGGGCGGTGGAGAAGCTACGCCCGTATATCGAGGGCTCGCATTTCCGCGTAATAACGGATCACCACTCTTTGGTTTGGCTCAACAATCTAAAGGACCCTACGGGGAGGTTGGCCCGCTGGGCTGTCCGTCTGCAACAGTTCGATTATGAGGTAATGCACCGCAAAGGCAGCGAGCATTTGGTTCCGGATGCATTATCGAGGTCAGTCACTGTGGAAACGGTGGAGGTGGCCAAGAACCAAGGGGATGTTTGGTACGAGCGAATGAAGGCGCGGGTACGCACTAACGGAGAGCTATACCCCGACTGGAGGATCAAGGACGGAGAGCTGTGGAAACATGTACCGGGACGATATCCTGCGTTAGAAGGAGCCGACTCGTGGAAAAGGGTTTTGCCCAAGGGTGAAAGGCGAGAAGCCCTCATGCGTTGCCATGACCAACCAACGGCGGGTCATATGGGGATCGACCGAACGATTCATCGGCTGTCGCAGTTCTATTACTGGCCGAAGATGTCCGCTGACGCTCGTACCTATGTGAACCGATGTAAGGTATGTCAGGCAATCAAGGTGGAAAGGAAGGTTCAGCCTGGTTTTATGGTTTCGCGTGCAGGAGAAGCGACAAAACCGTGGGAGATGATTTGTGTAGACTTGGTGGGCCCGCTACCTCGATCTACACGCGGACACTGCTATGTTCTGACCGTTCTGGATTACGTGAGTAAATTTTCTCTACTATTCCCACTACGGAAGGCCACGGCAAGGGAGATCTGCCGGTTATTGGAGGAACATGTATTCCTGCTGTTTGGAGTTCCGAGGTGGTTAGTGTGCGACAACGGTGTCCAATTTCGCGGGAAGGGCCTACAACAATTAGTCGAGGGGTACGGAACGCGGATTAAGTTTACTGCGCTATACCATCCCCAGGCGAACCCTGCCGAGCGTAGGAATCAAGACATCAAACGTATGTTACGATCCTACGTGTCGGAAAATCATCGGGACTGGGACCGACAATTGGCAAAAATCGCTTGCGCGCTACGAACCTATAGGCACGAAACCATGCGAGTCACCCCTTACTTTTACAATTTTGGCACGGAAATGCGGGTTCTGCAGGAACCGGGTGAAGGGCCAGAGCGACCTCAAGAGGAGATGGATCCTGAGCAACGGGCAAGGGATCTAGAGAGACTGCGGACGGAAGTATCGCAGCGTATGCAGGCAGCTGCCGAACAAAACTCTAACCGGTATAACCTCAGGAAGCGGGATATGGGTTACCAAGTGGGGGACCGAGTATGGAGGAGGAATTATACTATCTCCGACGCATCCAAATTCTACTCAGCCAAGTTGGCTCCTGAGTACTTGGGTCCGTTTAGGATAGGGAAGAAAGTGTCCGGTTGGACTTACCAGTTACGGGAAGAGAAAGGCAGAGACGCGGGTACCTGGCACGTCAAGGATTTGAAGCCGTTCATAGAATAGCGGGACAAAGCTAAAACGCTAAACACCAGAGAAAGGGGGAGGGAAGCAGAAATAAAAGGGATATAACGACACAAAAGACATGTAATTCCAATTGCAAATGTTTACCTCTAGATTTAAGTTTTCGGAAGTAATTAAGTTGCTCCGCGCCGTCCGGGTTATGTCCGCGTTGTCGGGGCGTGTTGTTCCGATCGCTGCGCGTCGCTGGAACCGCCACATGCAAGACACGCGAACTCCATTTGCGTGGGTGCTTTTATCTTTTTTTTATTTTATCCGCTGGCTTTGTGGGGTCCCGAGTCGCTAGTTTTCCCTTCCGTCACATGGAGTTTGCGATCTAAAAACGAGTAGTGAGACATTAGAATAATGATAGTTATTTAGACAGATAGTTATAAGATAGGGAATTAGGGATGATTGGTGGAGGGATAGTTATTTAGACAGATAGTTATAAGATAGGGAATTAGGGATGATTGGTGGAGGGACAGTTATTTAGACAGATAGTTATAAGATAGGGAATTAGGGATGATTGGTGGAGGGATAGTTATTTAGGCAGGCAGTTATAAGATAGGGGACTAGGGATGATTGGTGGAGGGTAATTACCATAAAAGGATATAGGATTAGCACTTGTTAGGAGTAGATCGGTAGCGTCATTGGGGTTGGAGTAGCAATAAGTGGTATGGCTCATATAATGAAAAGGATTATCACATTAATAGCAAAGCAATATACATATATATATATACCCATACCGTTTTACTTAGACGCACAGGTAGAGAGAAGGCATAAATAGAGATAGGGATAAAGCTCGATAAGAAGTAGGGAGTAGGGAATTGGCCACCGTTTTGGAATTTTATTAAGATATCGGAGTATATGGGAATAGGTTTGGAAATTGAAGGGAGTTGCGAGTAACCGGTTACTTTAGAAGTGCAGCCGGTAGCAGTAGGGCATAGCTAAGGAGTGAATTTCCAGGGAAATTCACTTGAAGTAGGGGAGGAATGTTACGGTTGACCAGCTTTCATCCGGGGACCACACCACGACCACTAAGGAGATCGGGATGCATGTAATTTACACACCCCAAACCCGCTTGAGCATCGAGGTAGCAGTTGACCCATTGTATTTTTTGACACAAATACTACTCTCATACAAAAGAAGGAAATATTATTGTTATTTAATTCAGAAGAAAAATGTTATTTTTGTATGATAAACAATGTTATTTATCAATCGAGCTAGAGTAGGGCGTTTAATTTAGGTAGGGAGCAAACGGCAGCAACAGATGACGAACGACATCAGAAGGGGGCCGGTCGACCATCACTCTTCCCAACAAGGATAACCTATGGCAACGCATCTAACGCAAGCGCTCCACAAAGGCTAGCACCTACTCGGAAGGCGTTAAGGGGGCCCACTCCTGGCCACCGCACTAGATGGATCCACCGTAATCGAAGGTAATGTCAACAGCAAAACCGTGAAGGGGTGCAGCGCGCCAAACGGAAACATACACCGGCGAGGCTACTGTAAAATACATGGAGTGTCGTTACGAATGCAAAGACTTACCTCGGGGAACTTGTCGTCTCCAATTTACACCTTCCTGATGGCGTCTCTGGTGCGACGCCAAGACGAGGCGAATCCCAAGTTGAACAACACTCGCGATGTAATGCAGGCATCACGACCAGGTACACATATCACCTGTACTACGCCCAAGTCGACTTTCGGAAATCTCTAAATCATTTCACTAATTCCCGACATGCAACCTTATCGCGACGTACAAACCAATCACCTGCAACATAGAAGTAATGAAGCGGACAAACATTTCGTTCGGGGACGCCATTCCACCATTCATTTAACAATCGGAACACTGACTTGCGAGCCAACCACTTACACTGATGACCTAACAAGCGATTGAATGCAGGGCGTGCGATTCTACCGACAAACACACGTTTTTCAGGAGGGAAATAAACTCAATGGCGTAAGCTAATTGACCGAAATCGCGTTTGTTTCCATTTTCTGCTGACAACTACAAAATGTCATTCGGCGATGTCATTTTAGGATGATCCAGTGACCCACATATTGGGACTGCCCAGCTGATCCCAAAATAATGGGTAATTCAGTCCAACTCGCGTGCAGCAACCATGGGTG
Organism: Odontomyia ornata; assembly: GCA_963969285.1. Taxonomy (NCBI): domain Eukaryota; kingdom Metazoa; phylum Arthropoda; class Insecta; order Diptera; family Stratiomyidae; genus Odontomyia; species Odontomyia ornata. The sequence goes on along the minus strand of OZ017741.1, from coordinate 129,197,662 downwards.
CGGAGCCGAGGTAGCGAAGATGGTTGGTAGCCGCGCTACGAACCGCGCCAAAAGGAAAGAAAGAGTTCGTCGTATGAATGGGAGGCCAACCACCTCCAATGTAGCGGACGTCCGTTAAGGCGAACGAATTTAAAGGGCTGAGGGATAACGGAGGCCCTCTTTTTTTGGTTTGACTTCAAGGCAGAGCGATCGGAGGATACAGGACTGGCAGCGCGAAAAGGTGATTGGAACTAGGAACAATTCGTCATCGTCACCACGGCACTCATCAAGACCACAGAAGAACAATTTCGTTCAGCGAGGAGCTGAACAAAACGAGAATCCGGCTCCCAAGATTGGCGAAAATAACCAGACGATCGTTTGCTGGGGCCCCAAGAAAAGATAGTTTAGCGAGATTAGGAAAGGTACCTATTTCTTTATTTTTTCTTTTTCTAGTTTACATCTGCTTTTATATTAATTTCATTGAAATCGTTTGTGTGAATATATCGAACTATAAACCCGGAAATAATCTTATTGTTATTATTGGAAAAAAGGTATTTTTTTTGGATTGTGCGCGACGTTCAAGCGGGGAGGTTTTCTTTTCCTCGTTCGGTTCAACAGATTTTCTTTCAGGAGGTCGTGGTGTGAGTAACCAGGGTAGTTTGGACAGGTTAGGGACGGGAGTAGCTAGAGGAGGTGAAACGTTTATATTTTTTTTTTTATTTTTCCTCCCTTTTGGTGCTAGTGGTTAACCCTCGTGCGTGCGCTGACGGATCGTCTACTCGCTGACGATCCTATTGTTGAATCCATCCAGCCTAGGGATAGCGAGTTGGCGCCTGCGCCGTCTCCGACGGAGCGAACCGGGCCCGCAAGGCTGGACAGCGCGTCTACCCTTGAGGCGTAAGGGTGACAATGTGTACAATAAGAGCTACAGAAATTCAAACGGAAGAGGAACTACACAAACAAATTTCTATGTAACACACGAAGGAATCAATGCATAGCGGAATATTCATTGAAATCAAAGGTATATTTCCCTAAACTCCAGGAACATATACAACGTAATAAATAATTGTGCAAAGTGTCAGGAAATAAAATGCGACCGTAATCCCATTAAACCAAAAATTCAAATAACTGAGACCCCTACACAAAAAAATGAAATCCTACATTGGGACATTTTTTATTTGTCAAAAAGAGCAATTGTATTGATTGATTGCCCTAACTTGGTAAATCAAATAAGTTGGAGGAGCCCCGGCAGGCCTCTGCGCTCCTCCAATCTTCACATCCAATTTGCGCGTACTGAAACCCATTTTCATTCTGCCATGATTCGTTTGCCTCGCGTGCACAATCAATTAGAACTTGGTACTTTCCCTCAATCTTTAATAGCATTTAAGCATTTACTTAGAAACAAACTACATTAATTGTTATAATTTATGATTAATTGCTTAATTATCTTAAATATTTTTGTCTATTTTATCTATATTGTCTTTTCTATTTTTGTAATTGGGCATTTTGCCTGTTAAAATGGATTCGAAATAAATAAATAAATAACTAAATTGTAACTAAAATTGATAAGCTTACTAAATTTACAGTAGCATACATACACATGATAAAAATTGAAGGGCGAAGAACGCGATTTTATTTGAGCATTTTGCTAAATTTGGTACATCAAAAAAGATGACACTAGACAATGAATGCAAAGCAGAACAATTGAAAGAATATTTTAGGCAATGCAATGTAAAAATACACTATACAAAACCGAATAGCCATACTGAGAATGTAGATTTTGAAAGACTTAACAGTCGAAGCTAAAATTCAGTTAGTAATAGGCAATTATAATGATAAAAGGTGGTCCAACCATAATGCACGATGTTAATTTTTGAGTCACACTTGAACGTCAAGTTTTTCACCCAACTTAATTTGACGTTTCTTTGTTTCAGTCTTTGATAAATTCAACCATGGAGAGGTACACAATTGAGCAGCGCATTAAGATTGTTGAAGTCTTTCCCGAAAAAAGGCGTACAAATCAAAATGCATTTCGTGCACTTCGTTATTTTTTGGTTAGCATATTGCTGTTGTTCGCGATAGTGTGGCAGAAGAGTCATCAACCTCGACTCGTCGCCGTGCCCAACATCTCATGAACATCACTGATGCGAATCTCACGAACACCACTGTTGCGAATATCAAATAAAGATTTGAATTTACACGCTTACAAGGTCCAATTGAGTCAAGAGCTGCATTCTACTGACCATTTCCAGCGTCAGAAATTCGCAGCGACGAGGCACACTTTCACCTCAGTGGATTCGTTAACAAGCAGAGTTGCCGCCTTTGGGCTAATGAGAATCCAACTACTTTGCTATTTTTAACCGACTTCCAAAAGAAAGAAGGTTATCAATTCATCGCGTATATTTTTTTTTGTATGTTCACGCATAACTTTTAAACGGAGATAGATAGAAGAGTCCTGTTTTCGGAAAATGATACGTCTTTCTTTCATTTAGGTCCCGTTTACAAGATAAGAAATTCAAGTAACGGTAAAGGACTTTTATCCTTAAAACTAAAAAATTTCCGACTTTCACCCGGATTTTTCAGTATAACTGATCGACGTGTGTAAGGATTTTGATTGTAGAGGTTTCAAATGAAGGATAAAAAATTGATCTGAAATGTATCGGAACAGAATCGTAATCCTTTCAAGGACTCTGTACATACTAACAGTTCAATATGATACATTGATGTCGAGAAATTGAGTTTAAATAATTTTTCACACGAAAAGTGCCAATTAGTTGGAACAGTTCAAGGATTTGATGGAGATACCGAGCGCTTTCGTGGTGAATGATAAAAATTATCAGTATCCTTGATTTTCTGCATAAACTTTACATTTTAGTCAATCATTTCTACCGGGAATAACCAATAAATTACTTCTAAATGTGGCATAAACACAATTCAACAATAGTTAGAAGGAACATTTCAGGATGCTTTTCTCTTCCGAAGTCATCCTTTGCTTACCGATGAGCTTAGTAAAGGATCCTTCTTACATCCTTAGATGTAAACGTTACCCATAGGATTTATAAAATTCCCCGAAGAAATAATAAGGACTGAGTGATTTCAAATTATAGAGTTGATTCGTTACTTTCCAGTTAATATTATACATTATAACATATGCCCAGAAATCTAAAATTAGTAATTTCCATACAAAAGACCGGCGAGAATCACAACCTAACAACAGATACTTTTCCTCCTATAACTGATCATAACTTTACATATGAAGATGAAAATGCATACCTGAGTTTTCATTGAACTATAGGGTATAATTTCATGAGAAGTTAACTGAAAACGAAGGTGACGGGTATCAAATAAAAGTAAACGAGTGATACGGTTAGAAAGGATCTTTTTAAGTAAATTTCTTGAGATTAATTCCGGAGTAAACTTTATGTTTACATATATGAATAGATATGTCGATACATATATACATATATATATATATATATATATATATATATATATATATATATATATATATATATATATATATATATATATATATATATATATATATATATACATATATTGATATATATATATACATATATATATTGATATATATATATATATATATATATATATATATATATATATATATATATATATATATATATATATATATATATGTATATGTATATATATATATATATATATATATATATATATATATATATATATATATATATATATATATATATATTGATATATATATATATATATATATATATATATATATATATATATGTATATATATATATATATATATATATATATATATATTGATATATATATATATATATATATATATATATATATGTATATATATATACATATATATATATACATATATATATACAGATGTATATATATATGTATATATATATATATATGTATATATATATATATATATATATATATATATATATATATATATATATATATATATATATTATATATATATATATATATATATATATATATATATATATATATATATATATATATATATATATTATATATATATATATATATATATATATATATATATATATATATATATATATATATATATATATATATATATATATATATATAAAGATGTGTCTGGCTGTGGTTGGTTATATGTAGATAGGATATAAAAAAATGTGTGCCTGAAGGTCGCCACTTGCTTCAATTTTCGCCAAATGTTCAGAAATATTTCTGTTCTGACCATAGTGTAGCTCCGGATTGTACCAAAACTGGTACAAGAATTTATTCAATTGTGTGATAAAACTCACAATAAAAAATCCGAAGTGGAACAATTTGAAACAAAATGGCGACCGCTCAAAGGTAGAAAAAAGTTGAACGATAAAAAAGCACTTCAGAGTCAGGTCAGAATATAAAAATGGAGGCAAGGCAAAGTTCGAAATTCGAAAATTTCTCAAGTTACAATCCATATTGGATTTTTATGAAGTCTAAAATCAAGGTAGACGTTGATGAGATCATGTATGAAATGTACCAGAATTAAATTCGATTCCAATGAACGCTGCAGATTTTAGCCGTAGTGGTTTTTGCATTGCAGTAAAAAATTATATTTTAAAATACGAGTACATGATACAATGTGTTCAAGAAATTGAGTTTTTAAATTTTTGGAATGAAAAAATTTGCCACTAAAAAGGGTGAAATAAAGAACTTTTAGAAAAAAAAGAAAACCGTCCTCGAAATGCCCTAAAAAGGATGAAATAAATGTTATGGAAGCGGTGCCAACTTAATTTCCCCATTTCAACACAAATACTTCCAACATCTGCACCATCACAAAAGAATGGGGAAAATATGATATGGCACCGCTTCCATAAAATTTATTTCATCCTTTTTAGGGCATTTCGAAGTTGGTTTTCTTTTTTTTTTTTAAAGTTTTTTAGGATAACAGCGATTGAATGTTTGGATGCTACTTTTCTCATTTTGTCACCTGCTTTATAAATTTCAGGCAAACCGTTCATAATGGGTATTTCAGGTTTGGATACAAGTGTTTATTTATTAACTTTAAAAACATCGCTAATCTGTTTTATAATGGAATCAGCATCTTAAATCATTGCATTTAAAGGGGATTTACGCAATAAAACAAATCCATTTTCGGCAATGGATTTTTCGATTCTTTCGTCATACACAGTTTTCGGCATCACCACAACCATATTTTCCTTGTCTGATTTCATATAATTGTTACGTTGCCAAGGAACTTAACCAAAAGCAAGTACGAATAATTTGTTTTGATTGCCATGAAATTGGATTTACTGGAAATATAATTTTCTGCTATTTTGTTTGAATATAATTTTGGGAATGTGAGCGTCACGACTGGCGTGGAGGAAGTCCAAACGAGAGGTCCAATTGTCGACTGTTCTAATCAATAATTGTGGCCGTAATTTGTCTATAACGTAGCGAATGTTGTCTTCCATTGCACCCTATTTATGATAAGATAGCAAAACAAACTAATCATAAAACTATAACAGCTGTCACACCATACTTAGCATTAAAAAGTGCTGCTAATTTAAAGTTCTCTGCCTCCAAAAAACCACCCTGTGAATTCCACCATTCGATTATGGTGTCAAATGACACTGTTGAAATATACCCGAAATATATAATACCGACCCATAAAACCTATTCGTGATCAAATGACAAACCAAGCTAACCACAAAACGTATGACAGCTGTCACACCATATGTAGCATTAAAAAGTTGTTGCTAATGTCCTTAAAGTTCTAATTGGGTTTATTCATTACTCGCGTCTGCAAATCGTACGTTCTAAAGTTCGTAGTGGGTAATACGTACTTATGTTTTTATTTTGTTTTGTTTTTTTTTGTAAAATCAGGAATATTAGTTTGGCACCAAGTAGTCTGCGTAGTGTAGTGATTAGAGCACTTACCCCATAAGCCCAAGGTCTCTGGTTCGACTCTCATTGGCGGTAACAAGATTTAGTTCGAGTGATTCTTCGGACGGATTATAAGCCCGTCCAGTTGTGATACATGCTGGTTTGAAAATCAGAACGTATCGCTGCGGGAGGGGCGGACACATAGCAAAAGCATGATACTGACCATATCACTCTGTGGAGTGCCGAGACATTCGATCATGATAATGAGATACTCTAGCTATCTCTAAGCGAAAGTTGTAGTGCTCCAATTTTAATTTAAAATGTAGCACCGATTTCATCAATATTATTTCATTCTCTATAACACATTTCGAAGCCTTTTAGTGTTATCTGTTAGCACTTCCTTAGGATTTTGTACAACCGCACACCTTTTTCCAAAAATTTGAATCATCGATGAGTGCATCAAATGCCTCAAATTTAAACCTTATTCAACTTTGTTAATAAGGGCATGGTTTTCTCCAGTGAAAGTCCTCAGGTACTAACCAGTGCAGGAATTAAAATTGATGCACCGTTTTGATATTTCATCTTATCTATGAACGCACACACAAGAGTTTATTCCTATCTGTCAATTCATTCTTTGTTTACAAACCATTTGAAGTTGACGTGTCAGTGAATTTTTAAACAATACATACAGGTAAAACCGAATATTGTGCAGTAATAAAAAATTTTATTTTGTAACGTTTATCAGCAAAACAAATTCATATGAAAATGGTGAAAGTCTTGAAAGAATTTGCTCCTTTATCGATGAGTTTTAGAGTTTAAACGTGGTCGTACAAGCGTTGAAGATAAACCACGTAGTGGGCGTCCAAAAAGTGCAACGACATCAGAAATCATTGAGCAAGCCTATGATATCGTTTGTAAATATCCGAGTGCGATCAGTGAGAAATTGCTGATGCCATCGGCATCTCGAATGAACGAGTACACTATATTTTACACGAAAAATTACGTATGAAAAAGTTTTTTTCAACCAAAACTAAATCGAAGACAAATTTGTAACCGTAATTTGTAGAATAAAACCAATTTTTGGCGTCGTTTCCTAACTGTGGATGAGACTTGGATTTACCATTGTACCATTGTAACAAGAACGTTTACAGTGGACTGGAGCTGATTCTACAGCTTCAAAATAGGTCAAGTCAGAACGATCGTCAAAAAAGGTTATGGCACCATTTTTTTGGGATTCAAAAGGGATTTTATGGATGGATTATCTTGAAAAAAGTAAAATAATTAACTCTGAGTATTAATACAACCTTTTGGATCTGCTGGATAAAAAGTTCATGAAAAAACATCCGGCTTACAGAAGACAAAAATCATTCTTCGTCAATGCAATGAACGTCCTCACACATGTGCTTTGACGACGGCGAAATTGAAAGAAGTAAAGTATACTGTATTCGCCAGATTTGGTCACAGTCTTCTTTGGGAATTTGAAACAATTTCTTCGTGGAAAGCGTTTTTCGTCGAATGAAGAAGCTATTGCAGCCGTGGAACAGTATTTTGCAGAGCTTCCGGAAAATCATTACAAAGATGGTATAAAGTTATTGGAGGATCGTTGGAATAAGTGTGTTGAATTGAGGGAGATTGTATTCAATAAAAATACTGATTTCATTAAAAAATGCAGATTATTTTATTTGCGTTATAAAAATCATTCAATCAACCTAGAATCCTAGTCAGTCAAATGCGTTTGCGTTCATGGATAAGATTTGAGCAATCAGACATAAAAATTGTAGGGTTTTTTAACGTGAAATCAATTCAATTCTTGAGCTTAACATTAAATTCAGCATTTACCTTACAAAATTACTAGCCGATAACACTATTAATTTTCACTCCAATAATACTTCCAACTTTGCCTCGCACAACCTTTACTGCTATTTAATTCATTCATTTTGAAAGTTATGCTTCTAATGGTTTTATTTACGCAAGAAAGATATGGATAGAGATTAGGTATTCCACCAGCAATTTTTTCGTTTTCTTAAACGTTTGTTATCCAACCAATTAAATACCATTAACTTACCCTGTGTTAAGTTTTGTTAAATAATTTTACAAATCCCCCACCAAAATCGTGACCTATCTGTCCGTCTAACCGTCTGCGTGTCACAGTCAGTGTTCTTGGAAAGTACACCAATTTCAACCACGAAATTTTCTGGAAAAGTCAATGGTGATGACAAAAGCTAGCCATAAGGATGTAAAATCAAAGGTCTTGGTAAATACTTTCAACACCAGGTATCAAAAGTGCAATAATAGTGGTGAAAGACGCAGGAGAAAGTCATATATGTGAAAAATTTGTGTCTTACCCTCGCGATTGGACATTGTTGGACCAAAAGGCTAAAAAAAGTTAGGAAAGTAGATCTGTATGATACAAAGCCAACAAATACTCTAGAAGTCAAAATTCGTTCAACTTTGTTAATAATAGCACAATTCATAGGGTTTGCATTGTTGCCCGTAAAATCAAGAGTAGACCCTTAAACATGCTAAAAACTCATCTAAAAGCCCTAGTAAAATATGGATATACTCTAAAAATTTCGTAACTATCAAGCAATAAACAATAAAGTAACAGCCGATTGAAAATTCCCCTGCCACAACAACACGGTACGATGTAAAATTTCAGGAATGATGTGCATCATGGATATAATATCATAACTACAACAAAAACACGTTGTATATAATATGGCGCAAATATAGAAACATGATTACCACGTATTATTTATTCTAATTCGATTAAGGAGTCTATATTTTAGCCAAAGTCTGATATTCAAAAGGGATTTTTTGACATACGTACAAATTTCTTCACGAAACCCTTCTAGCAGCAGTACTCTTTTGGTATTGCAAGTCATAGACTAAATCGCCTCAAACTAACTGTTATTCTAAAATATAACAGACACAAATTCTTTGCTTTTTTTATGAATCTTGAAACAAAGAAATCCTCACAAAATACACTATTATGTTTGAATGCACAAAAATTTAAATTTTCACTTCAAAGTGTACTTTGTCGCTCTTAATATCTGCAGGACTCATCAGTCACTATTCCAAGCCGATGCATTTGAGTTTAATATTTCGGTTCATACGCAGTTATTTAAATCTAAAGGATATTTCAAACTAAGATATAAATGAGTCCCAAAAATTTTATTTTTAACCGTAAATGTGCTTCTATTCTTTTTTGCTGTCCGCAAGGAAGTTAATGAAAATAATATCCCATAGTTTGGTCATCATCATTTTTTTTGTCAAGATGACCACTTTGGTTTTCTCCAGTGCTAAACTGAGTCCGCGAGCAGTCATCCACTCCCTTACCGGGCACATTAGCATACCTAGCCTAAGTTGCGCATGTTCAACGGTTCGTCCAGCGACCAGAGCTGCAACATCATCCGCATAGCCGACCAAGCGCGACTCATCTGGCATCTCAAGTCTCAGTAGCCCGTCGTAAGACACGTTCCACAGGTCCGGACCAAGGATAGATCCCTTAGCAACTCCCGGTGTAATTTCCATTCTTCGTTGGCCCTGTTTCGAGTCGTAGAGCAAGCTTCGGTCCTTTAGGTAGTTCCTCAAAAGCCGCATTAGATATTCTGAAACTTGAAAAGAGTTTTCCAGCGTGTCCAGAATATCCACCCATCTAGCGGAGTTGAAGGCATTCCTGACGTCGAGTGTCACCAACAGGACGATCCGTCGCTTGGTGCGACTATGTGCCTCTGCCCTTTGGACCGCGTTCACCACCTCTGCAATCGCATCAATGGTAGAACGTCCTGCTCTCAAGCCGTACTGCCGAGGAGATAGGTCCCCAGCAGCACGAATCGCGTCAGTGAGTCTTCCCTTGATTAGTTTCTCTAGCATTTTCCCAGCCGTGTCTAGCATGTATAACGGGCGGTATGCAGACGGCGATTCAGGATTTCCCTTCCCCTTGCTGATCAGCACGAGCCTCGCCACCTTCCATCGTACCGGGAAAACCCCGTCCCGTAGGCAAGCGTTGAATGTGCTGAGCAGCAAGTCAGGACAATGGTGATAGACGAGCCGCAACACCTCAGCTGGAACACCATCTGGACCTGGAGCCTTCCTCGTTTTCAATGAGAGGACTGCCTCCTCCAGTTCCAGCTGTGTGAAGAGTGGGCACTCGACTGCTGTTTCACCATGGACAGCGTCAACACGGACGGGATGGTCGGGGAAGAGTCCCCGCACTGTCGCGTCCATCTTTTCCGCGTCATGTATGCAAGGCTTCCGTAGGGCACCAAGTTTTTCCACGACCAGCTTGTAGCCAAGGCTCCACGGATCCTTGTTCACAAAGTCCACTAGGTCTTGCCAGCAGCGAGCCTTGCTACTGTTGATCAGTTTGCAAAGGCATTTCCTGGCCGACTTATATGCTGCCACCCAGTTGCATGCATCGTCACAGTCTCGCGCCCGTTGAGCCTCACGCCGAAGCTTGTGACATTCCCTCCGCTTTTCAGCGATTTCAATTGACCACCAGTACACTGGGGCTTGCCGTGCCGGGTTCCTCGACGGGGCATAGAAGCGCAGCAAGCAGTCGTAATGATGCTCATAGTAGAGTTCACCACGTCTTGAGCTGCCAGTTCTTCCGTCCCCTCCGAAGCTCCCTGCAGCTGCTCACCTGCTGTGAGCACCTCGACGAACCTCTTAACGTCCATTCTTCCGATGTTCCATCCAGTTGTAGAAGGCCGAGAGCACGGAAGTCGGGAGACAGCATCACTAATCTCAAGCAGAATGCACTGATAATCACTAGCTGAGTAGTCCTCTAATACTCTCCAGTTGTGTATCCTCCGTCCTAAGGACTCCGAGGTGAATGTCACGTCCGGTATGGTCCCCTCACAGCCATCATGGCGGAAAGTCGGCGTATTTTCGGAGTTTAGTACGACGAGGGCCGTCCTGGCCGCCATTTCCAGGATTCGTTTTCCCCGCGGATTCGTCTGAAGCATGCCCCATTCGATTGCTTTAGCGTTGAAGTCGCCCCCAACGAGCACTTTGCCCTCTGCTTTCGAGACAGCGCCCTCCAAAGCATTAAGCTTGGCTTGGAAGGATGATATCGATTCGTTAGGCGTTAGGTACACACTAAAGAAGGTGGTCCCTGCGCACCGAATTAATACGAAACCATCCCCCCGTCCACAACTCCCCGCTTGAAAGTCACTGTTCCGAACCCAGATGGCGGCAGTACCCGTTTCTTCAGAACACCATAATGCAGGACTTTTATTATGGTGTTGCCCACTCAGCAGCAAGAAGTCGGATTTCATGTCTCTCGCAAACTGCTCAAGCAGATTTTGGGCGGTTGAACTGCGGTGTAGGTTTAGCTGCAGGATGCGGGTCATCGGAGCTCTGATTTTGCCTTGGCTAGGGCTTCCTGGAACACCCGGCATTTTCCTGATTCCAAGACGTGTCCAAAATCAGGTTTTGGGTCAGCATCCTTGTGAAGAATACAGTTTGCCTCCTTCGTACACTCTTTTCTTTTATGTCCCATTTCACCGCATTTGTAACATAGGGAACTCCTATCGGGTCCTTTGCATACTTGTGTGGTGTGACCATAACCAAGGCATTTGAAACATTGAAGAGGCGCTGCTCTTCGCATTTCCTACAGACAACCGTCCTCGGCGTCCTTTTTGGTCAAGTCAACTATGGCCATGCGTTGTCCCCTGCTGTTTTCTGGTGTCAGTCTCGCTTTGATCCTTCCCACGCTAGGGAAATCCCTTTTGATGGTCTCTTCTACCTCGGCCAGAACCATCACGCAGTCAATGTCTCGTATTTCGATCGTTACCATCGGCTCGAGCGGGGCTATTGTTGCGCTTTTGCCGAGGACTTTCCTTACAGAATCCTTTTTTACTGTCGGCCTCTGCTCTGAATTCGACCAGTATGTGGCCCGACTACGTTGGTCGTGCTACTTTAATGGTAGTATTGGTGTCTTCGGGCCTTACGTTTCCATTGATGTCCCGCAGTACCTCCGCTTAGGATCGGCCATCTTGGGGCTTTACAAGCAGTGCCTGCTGCCGGGGTCTTCGTCGGGGCTTCTGCCTCTCCTGTTTTTCATCAGGGCCTTTTTCTAATTGGGCGTCCGTGCGAACTTTAGTATCTGGGTTTTTTTAAAGGAGTTTCTTAGCGGCTTTCTTCGCTCCTTTTGTAAGCACTCTCTGGAACCCATGATCTGGTGCTCCTCGCCCTTCAACTGCCTCTTCCTTCCTTCTTTCGTCCCGATCTCCTTTGATTGGGCTAGACGCCATTCTTTTATAGACTTTTAATGGTGGAGCTATTTGCGTGTCGCCACTAGATTTCGCCGCAAGAGCCTCTTCAGCCTTCTGTTCGTCTTCGGCCCTTAGCCAGCTCCTCCGATAGTACCCTATACGATCTAATTCAAGGAGCCCCACATTTGCTGCTTCGCTGATTTTTGGGGAGTCGCATGCAGATTGCATTCTTTTCACAACACCTCCCGCTTTTCGGAGTAACGTTTCTTCTTCGTACCGCTGGGCCGCAATTGTACCTTGCAACCATCCTTGGGAGAGGTTATCGCATTCCGTTTCCGAGTGCAGTACTTCCGCCACATTTTCGACGTTGGCGGTGCAATCACGCGGTGTCTGGTCACTCGTTGCTTTTCGTGCCGTAATCTCCTCGTTGACTTCTGGATTTTTCGTTGCAATATCGGGATTTGCGACCCTTGCATCGGTCGCTTCGGTAACGATCGCAGCAGTGACAATCGAATTTTTGGTGGTTTTTATATTATCTTCCGCCGCTCGAACATCCGAAGCGTCCTGCAGAGTCTCCCGCTTTTCCTTAATAGGACGCTCTGTCGTTTGTACCATTTTTTTGCTGCACCCAAACGCCGCAGGAATCTCAGTCTGAACCAGATTGTCTGCTGCTCCATTTTTCGTCTCCCTTCACGGTCATTGTGTTATTCTTCGTTTTTGTCATGGTTAGTACCGCTTTCGATGTACTGTTAACATCGTCGCTGCAACCGCTAGTTGCGTCGTCGTTGTTATTAGTTTTTTTTTCTTTTTTTGGATGTTTTTGGTCTTTTGATTTTGTTTGCTCCAGTTTTGTTGAGTCTCCCCTCGGAGCCGCTATCTCCGTTCGTGTGTGCAGTCGCCTTTTTGGTCCCATGGTTATCTTTGCAGAGCAGGGAGGCCATGCGAGGGTTGGCACAAGCCAACCCTCGCATGGCTAATCGGGAGTCCGTCTCAACCGAACCTACACCACCAACACAATGGTGCAAACTTCGACCGTACTCTGAGGCCTGCCAAGGTTTTACCGGGACGGAGACGGTATAATAGTTGAATTGGAGCCGTTTACACACGAGTTTCACCTCGGCGCTACTATGCAAAGCAACTAGGTCCAAACCATCACATCCGCCAGCCCAAAGCGTCTTAAGAATATCGATGTTGTTCCTCTTATTTGAAAATTTCGAGAACATCCAATCAAAACTGTAGTCTCTGGATCGATACAAAGTCTATATAGTAGTATATTGTTGTTGGAACTTCCATAGGACTACCAAAATATCAAATTTCATTTGGCTTTAATGGGCCCCGTACGGGTTTTTAGGAAAACTGTGAAATTCGTAAATCCTACTGTTAATAGCCAAGTTGAGCAAATTTGGACCTCACAGGTAACATATTTGTTGACCTATGGCCATGATTAGTTTTAAATTTTTCAGAACAAATCATAAAGGAGAAAAATCCGTCGTACTTTTTACCTACTCCTGCAGCCCTCGAGCTGGTAATACTGTTTAAAGATCTATTTTGGAAGTACCACTTACGACTACATTTGGTTAAAAAAAATTTAGGGTCCTGTTCATTTTTGGGGAGACCTTCCCTGTTTGCTACCAAAGCTTTCTAGAGGTCATCAATTTTCATGCCTGTAATAATTATATTTCCGAAGAAAAACTGCTGTGATACACAGACGGTCAAACAAAACCGATTTTCTTCAGGTTTTGTAAGTAGTACAAACCCTTGAAAAGTACTCGTATATTGGCAAAAATATTACCTTCCTCTCCTTTGGAAGTTGTTTAAAAACTTTAACCGACTTTAAAATGGGTTAAAAAGCATCAAATAAATTTCCTGGATTACAGACAAAATAATTTTTTTCCATCACATTAATTGATCAACAAACGAATGTACTCGAAAGCACAAGAATTGGCCAAGTATGATCAACATCTGAAGGTGATATCACTGCATCCATTCAGAATTGCTCGAATGGTAGTTCGCCAATGTACGAGAAATGAATTGAATGACTAGAGACCCTATATAAAGCCGAGCAGAATGAATGGGGGAAATAGTAAAACTGCGATAGTAAGAACTGCGGTAAGTGTGGAGTGCGAATTAAAGGCGATGGTTAAGACAGTTGAATTAAAAATTTATAGACAAGTGAAAAGTAAAATTGGTGAAATAGTTAAATTAATGATTGTGCATTTTTAGTAAATAAACTCTTAACTTAATTTAAAAGACAGTGCGTCTTCACTTTCCCGGAACATTAAAATTATTAGCCGCGAACCATAACACGCGACAGTGGGGTTGAGAAGTGAGAAACAAAACTTCGATAGTGAAAACTTATAAATAATTTTTTTTAAATGCATAATTGTGAAATGTAACGTGGAAACTGGTGAAGCTAACAATTAAAAATTAATGAATTTACCATGTCGGAGCCTAAGGGAGAAGCAGAAACCCCCAAATCAAAGGAAGCAGAAGATGCGCTGATGCAAATGTTGTTGCTGATGCAGCAAGAGCAGCAACAACAGTAATCCAGTTTAAATGCGAAGTTAAGTGAACAGTCTTCCACTTTAACTGCAAAACTAAGCGAATAGTCATCCAGTTTAACTGCGAAGCTAAGTGAACAGTCATCCAGTTTAGCTGCGAAGCCGGACCAATAAGCGATCAAAATCAAGGCGGATTTGCAAAAACAGTCAACCGAAATAAAAGTGGAGCTCGGTAGTCTGACCAAACAAATTAAATGCATCGAGGAAAAGGTTTACCAGGTCGAGGATAAGATCAGCCAGGTTGAGGAGAGAATCAACTATGAGATCAGCCAGGTCGAAGAGAGAATGAACCATGAGATGGAAAAAGTGAAAAAAGAATAGGAAGCAGCCAAAGCAGTAGTAACCACCTCATCAGCCTCGCTTATAACCGAAGCGCAAAGCACCAATATTCGACGGGCAAACGGTCTGGAATTCTACAAAACCCAGTTTGAAGCCACCGCTAGGAAAAATCACTGGAATGAGCAGGGACGAGCAACTGCATTAATTTTTGCTCTAAGTGGCCCAGCTGCCGATCTTTTGCAGACTATCCCCGTTGAGTTGCACTCAAACCCGGCTGCTATATTGAATGCGCTCGACATGCGTTATGGAGGCGATCATCTGAAGCAGATTTATCGGGCACAGCTATGGCATCGGATGCAGAAGTCTGGCAAGCCCAAGACATTGAGCGACTGAAACTTTTGGCTTACCCCGCGTACGACCCAGAACATCGCGATGACGCAGCAAAAGAAGCATTCATCAGCGCATTAAAGGACCAGGAATTGCAACAAGCCGTGCGTTTAGCTCAAAAGCAACCGGTAAAGGACGCATTGGCTTATGGTTTAAACTTTGAGGTAGCAAAAAATGTGGCTCGTACCACTGCTCGGGTTCGCGAGGTACTGGCAGACGAGTGCAGGAGTGAGTGCGTGGAAAATGAACAAGAGCCGCATGTAAATGGTGCGCCTAGATGCTGGGATTGCGGTGAGAAGGGGCACCTGCAAAGAGACTGAAAGAAGCGAAGGAAACGGAGCTATTTTCCAGGATGGTGAAAATCGATACCGTGTCAGGAACCTAGAACGAACTACGTGGGGCAGACGTTGGCTAGGAGGATCGACGTCCCCAGCATCGCCACCACCGTGTCAAGACTATATCGTGGAGGAGCAGACTTATGCCTGCCGGATCAAGTTGATGAAGAACATTGCACCATAACAAGCGACACTGGCGCAACTCGATCGACTTTCCGACCAGACCTAGTGAGGCACCAACTACTTCTCAAGGGCAGAGTTCATGGAAATGCTCACGCCCGATCTCGTTAACCATGTCCAGCTAACTGCGCGCGTTGCCGGCGAATTGAGAAAAAGGAGCCAACCGTTGATCTGCGACTGATAACGACCGAATTAGCCGATGAGGACATCGGACCATTGCTCGTATGGAAGGAGACAACTAGGTGATCTGAGTCGAAAGACGTTTCGATGCATGGTGCCAACCTGAAAAGTTATTGGGTGCAATTGAACTCCCTTCAGGTGGAGGGTGGCGTACCACACAAGCAACAAAACCATTGATTTTTTACGGGAAAAGTTTCCGGACCGTGTGTTCTCTGGAAGAGGTGATCACGATTGGCCACTGAGATCTTGTGATTTAACACCTTGCGACTTCTTCCTTTTGGGAGGTCTACTCCCACAGCCCAGCATCGATTCAAGACCCCAAAGATGGGATTCGTGAGGCTATCGAGGACATAGGGCAGCCACTTTGCGATTTGGTTATAGAAAATTTCATAAAAAAGTTATGTTCCTGAAAGTGTGGTCGTGGGGGTCATTTGTCTGACGTTATTTTTCACTATTAACGGCATATCTTCCTCCTTACAATGAAGTAAACATTCGATGATTTATATTATAAACTCCAACTCATTTATATTAGAAACTGGCATTTTTCTTTTAATATCAAAATAACACCTCTTATTGGAAAACCCTGTATATAGGATATTCTTAAAAGTACTGAGCATTTTTTGTCCCTAGATGGAGTTCGTTGTCATATATCGGGCAATACTAATCTAATTGAGTCAAACTGACATGCGTTTGTAAGATGAGATTACAGGTCATGGGGGAATCGAGCTGGTAGCTGCCGATGACTTCTCCCGCTTTGATGGTTGTGGTTGAGTCTGCGGGGTTAAGGACCCTAACTGGCACGTATCCGTTCCTTATATATATATTCGAAGGCTTCGTCCTACAATCAAACTGTACAATGCCAACGTCTTCGTTGGCTCTATCTGATAATATCAGTGATATTCAGAATCACCATCAAGCTTGGCCTATACAATGCTCTCGAAAGATTTCGGTACATCAGTGTTGGCACATACTACCACATTTATCTTTGAAATTAGGGCGCTAGGATCGTCCATCAATACTTCGACATTCCGCCATTCCAATACCCGTTTCCCCTAATCCAAGTGATTCCATGTGGTCGCAGATCTGGTCGGATAATCGATCAACTTGACTCGGAAAGCATAAGTCTGCTTCTTCACGAGTTAGTCTTGACACGGTGGTGGCGGTGCTGGAGACGTCGATCCTCCTAGCCAACTTGTGCCGCACGAAGTTGCCCCCTCAGTTTGAAGGGCTTCCAATCTGGGCTCCTGACTCGGTCTGGATCTCCTCCTACTTGCATACCCTGGATAATAGCTCGGTTTTCTTCGCTTCTTTCAGTCTTTTTGCAGGTGCCCCTTCTCTCCGCAATCCCAGCATCTAGGCGCACCATGTACCTTCGGCTCTCATTCAATTTCCGCATGCTCACACCTGCACTCGTCTGTCACCACCTCGCGAAGCCGGGCGGTGGCATGAGTCTCATTTTTCGCTTCCTCAAAGATCAGACTATAAGCCAATGCGTCCTTTACCGTTTGCATTTGAGCTAAACGCACAGCTTGTTGCAATTCCTGCTCCTTTAGTGCGCTGATAAATGCTTCTGTTGCTGCGTCATCTCGATATTCCGGGTCGTAAGCTGGGTAAGCCAAAAGTTCCAGTCGCTCAATGTCTTGGGCTAGCTGCTGTAAAGTTTTGCTAGACTTCTGCATCCAATGCCTTAGCTGTGACCGATAAATCTGCTTCAGATGATCGTCTCCATAACGCATGTCGAGCGCATTCATTATAGTAGCCGAATTTGAGTGCAATTCAATGGGGATACTCTGCAAAATCTTGGTGGCTAGGCCGCTTAGAGCATGAATTAATCCAGTTCCTGCTCATTCCAGTGATTTGTCGTAGCGGCGGCTCCAAACTGGGTTTTGTAAATACTCCGGACCGTTTGCTCGTCGAATATTTGTGCTTTCACGTTTCTGGATGTGCTTAACGCTGCGGTTATAAGCGGGCCTGGTGAGGTGGTCACTACTGCCTTCGCTTTTCCGTCGCATGGCTGATTCTCTCTTCGACCTCGTAAACCTTTTCCTTGACACATTTAATTTGGTTGTTCAGACCGCCGAGCTCTGTTTTCATTTCTGTTGACTATTTTTGTAAATGTGCCTTCAAATCAGTTGACTTTTTTTGCAAATCTGCCTTGAATTCGATTGCCTGTTGGTCTAGCTTCGCTGATTGCTCCTCCAGCTTCTGTGTGATGTCTGCCTTGATTTCGAATGCTTGTTGGTCCAACTTCTGGTGTAGCTTTGATAATTGGTCATCTAACTTCGCTAATTGTTCAGTTGGCTTCGGAGTAAAACTGGATGACTGTGGTCGCTGCTCTTGCTGCATTAGCATCGACATTTGCATCAGCGCATTTTCAGGTTCCTTGGATTTTGGTGTTTCTGCTTCTCGATCTTCTCCGCCTTTTCCGAATCTGTTTGCTCACTCGAATCCAGATACTCGCCTTCCGATTCAATTGCGGCGCCCCAGCGTGCAATCAGTGTGGCCTTTGTACCTTGCGTAGCCAGATTTCGCTGTCCCAACACTTCTTTTAGCTTCGATATGGTCAATTCATTAACTTTTGAATGTAATGTGAGTGGCATTTTTATTATTTCGGTTTTTTTCCACCAGGTTCCATGTTAAATTTCACTATTATGCACTTTAAAAATGTTCAAAACTTTTCACTTCCGAAGTTATCTTTCTCACTTCTCGGCACCACTTTCGCGAGTTATAGTTCGTGGCGGATAAGCTTAATGTCGCGGGAAAGTGAAAACGCACTGTAATTTAAATTAAGTCAAAAGAGTTTATTTACTAAGAATATAAAATAGTTCATTTCTTTTTTCTACGAATCGCACTTTAATTCACTTTTAACTTGTACCATCAATTTAAGTTGGAACTGCCTTCAAATATATCACGAAAAAACCTTCACTCCACTGTCAACAAATGTCACCCTCAATCGCGCTCTAGTCTTATCACTGTTTTAGCATATCCCCCATTCCTTCAGCTCGGCTTTATATAAGATCTCTAGTCATTCAATCCATACTGGCGAATGTTCTGACGAGAACTACCTGAGATATCCGAGAAATTCTGAATACACGCAGTGACGTCACTTGTTTCCTTCCAGATACTTGGTTCATTCTTGTGCTTTCATTTGTTTACTTTTTTTGGTTGCGTCTTTTCAATCAATGTTGAACATGATGCCATGAACAGTTGCGACAACACTTGCGACAGTAGCTCGCAGAATTGTGTGGACACGATATATATATATATATATATATATATATATATATATATATATATATATATATATATATATATATATATATATATATATATATATATATTGTTACATGTACAAATAATCCTGCGAGCTACTGTCGCAATTGTTTTCTCAATCATTAAGAACATCAACAAATGAATTTACTCGAAACCACGAGAACCCAACAAGCATTATCAACATCTGAAAGTGAGTCACTGCCCATTCATTCATGCTGGAATGTTCCCGCTTATTCACCAATGTACGAGAACTGAGTTGAATGATTAGAGACCCTATATAAAGGCGAGCTGAATGAATGGGGGGATCATTCATTACAAGCGCGATAGAAAACTGCGATACGCGAAGTACAGGCGATATTGATTGTTTGAGTGTGAAGTGATTTTAGTAGACAATTCGATAGAAATTTATGGACAAGTAGAAGATTGAATTTTAATAGTGAAAATTAAAGTTTTAAAATTGTTAGTGAAGTGATTGTGCATTTTTAACAATTTAAATAAACTCTTTTAATTTAATTTAAAAGAAATGGCGTTTTCACTTTCCCGGAACATTAAAATTATTGGCCGCGAACCATTGTTCATTCCAGACATACGGACGATTTTTCTTGGTTAACTGATGGAGACACTTAGCTATTTTGGCAAAATCTTTGACGAATCTTCGATAGTAGGTTACCAGACCCAGAAAACTTCGTAGTTCGGCGCTTGTTGCTTGGTGTTGGCCAGCTTTTCACAGCTTCAATTTTCTCAGGGTCTGTTTTGACCCCTTGTGCTGATACGACGTGTCCCAGGCATTTTACTTCAGCTGCGAAAAGGGTACACTTGTCGGGACTAAGTTTCAAATTTGCCAGTCGCAATCGGGAGAAAACCTCTTCTAAGTTCCGTCCATGCTCTTCGAACGTTCTCCCGATGACAATGATGTCATCTAGGTACATCAAGCAGGTTTTCCAGGTGAGGCCTCGTAGGACGTACTCCATCAGGCGTTCGAAAGTGGCTGGAGCATTGCAAAGCCCAAACGGCATCACCACAAATCGCCACAATCCAGTCCGAACTGGAAATGCGGTCTTCTCTCGGTCGTTCTTGTCGGTTTCTACCTGCCAATAGCCACTCTTGAGATCGAGTGTAGAAAACCATTTTGCGTCGGCTAAAGTGTCCATGATGTCATCGATGCGTGGGAGCGGGTAACTATCTTTCTTAGTGACGTCGTTAAGCTGCCTATAGTCGACACAAAAACGAGTGCTACCATCCTTCTTCTTTACTAAAACTACTGGCGTGGCCCATGGACTGACAGCAGGTTCAATAACGCCTTGTTTTACCATGTCCGAGATCAGCGCGCTCACTTCTCCTTGTTTGGCTATAGGGAGACGTCTCGGTGCTTGTCGAATCGGCTTGGCTCCCTGTGTATCTATGACGTGAGTTACCAGACTCGTTCGGCCTTGGTCATCCGGGCTTGTTGAGAAGATGTCACTGTACTTGGTGACCAGATCAGAGGCTCGTTTGAATAGCTGCACTGACAATTTGACCTGCTTCAATATTGCAGACGTGAATTCCCGGGTTTTGTCTTTGTTTTGCCTCCTACTCCAATGATTGTCGTGAAAAGCTTCCAAAGAGGTGATGGTGGAAATAGGCTGGCAGCTGCCGATGACTTCTCCCGCTTTGATGCTCGTGGTTGAGTCTGCGGTGTTAAGGACTCTAACCGGCACGTATCCGTTCTTTATAGATCTTAAAAGGCTTCGTCCTACAATCAAACTGCGCACACCTTCGTTGGCTCTATCAGATAAGATCGGTGGTCTCCAGAATCACCACCAAGTTTAGCCCATACAATGCTTTCGAAAGAATTCGGTACATCAGTGTCGGTACATCAGTGTCGGTACATACCACTACATTCATCTTGGGAATTTGGACGCTGGGATCCTCCATCAGTACTTCGACATTCTGCCATTTCAATACCCGTTTGCCCAAATCCAACGTGATTCCATATGGTCGCAGAAAATCCATTCCGAGAAGGCAGTCATTCATAATGTTCGCGACCAGAAAATTATGTCGGAACACAAGGTCTCCCAACTGTATCTGGAGGATGACCTCTCCATGAACAGGTGCAGTTTCTCCCGTAGCTGTTCGTAGTGAGGAAATTCTGCCCTTGTGAAGTTGTTGCTGTCTAACTAGGTCTGGTCGGATAATCAATCGGGTTGCACCAGTGTCGATTGTTATGGTGCAGTGTTCTCCGTCAACTTGACCCGGAAGGCATAAGTCCGCTTCTCCACGATGTAGTCTTGACCCGGTGATGGTGGTGCTGGGGACGTCGATCCTTCTAGCCAACCTCTGCCCCACGAAGTTGGCTCTTACATGTTTCCCGACCCCTCTGTTTGAAGGGCTTCCATTCTGGGCTCCTGACTCGGTCTGGATCTCCTCCTAGCTGTACACCCTGGACAATAGCTCGGTTTGCTTCGCTTCTTGCAGTCTCTTTGCAGGTGCCCCTTCTCTCCGCAAGTCCAGCATCTAGGCGCACCATTTAGATGCGGGTCTCGCTCAATTTCCACGCGCTCACACCTGCACTCGTCTGTCACTACCTCACGAACCCGGGCAGTGGTACGAGTCACATTTTTCGCTGCCTCAAAGTTCAGACTGTAAGCCAATGCGTCCTTAACCGTTTGCTTTTGTGCTAAACGCACGGCTTGTTGCAATTCCGGGTCTTTTAGTGCGCTGATGAATGCTTCTGTCGCCGCATCATCTCGATGTTCTGGGCCGTAGGCTGGATAAGCCAAAAGTGCCAGTCGCTCAATGTCTTGGGCTAGCTGCTGTAGGGTTTCACCAGACTTCTGCATTCGATGCCTTAGCTGTGACCGATAAATCTGCTTTAGATGATCGTCTCCGTAACGCATGTCGAGCACATTCATTACAGCATTCGGGTTTGAGTGCAATTCATCGGGGATCGTCTGCAAAAGCTCGGCAGCTGGGCCTCTTAGAGCCAGAATCAGTGCAGTTGCTCGTTCCTGCTCATTCCAGTGATTTGCCCTTGTGGCAGCTTCAAACTGAGTCTTGTAAATACTCCAGACCGTTTGCCCATCGACTATTGGTGCTTGCACATTTCTGGATGTGCTTTGCACTGCGGTTATAAGTGGTGAAGTGGTTACTACTGGCTTCGCTGCTTCCAATTCTTTTTTCACTTTTTCCATCTCATGGCTTATTCTCTCTTCGACCTGGCTGACCTTTCCCTCGGCCTGGCTGACCTTTTCCTCGACCTGGTAAACCTTTTCCTCGACCTGGTCAACCTTTTCCTCGACGCCTTTAATTTGTTTGTTCAGATGACCGAGCTCCGCTTTTATTTCGGTTGACTGTTTCTCCAGCTTCTGTGTGATGTCTGCCTTGATTTCGATCTCGATCTCGATTTCAGATGTTGATAATGCTTGTTGGGTTCTCGTGGTTTCGAGTAAATTCATTTGTTGATGTTCTTAATGATTGTGAAAACAATTGCGACAGTAGCTCGCAGGATTATTTGTACATGTAACAAAATATATATATATATATATATATATATATATATATATATATATATATATGTATATATATATATATATATATATATATATATATATATATATATATAAATATATACATTTATATATATGTATATATATATATATATATATATATATATATATATATACACACATATATAAATATATACATTTATATATATATATATATATATATATATATATATATATATATATATATATATATATATATATATATATATATATATATATATATAATAATTCTGCAAGCTACTGTCGCAATTGTTTTCACAACCATTAAGAACATCAACAAACGAATGTACTCGAAAACCCGCCAAGCATGATCAACATCTGAAAGTGAGTCACTGCCCATTCATTAAGCTGCTCGAATATTCCAGGCAACTCGCCAATGTACGAGAAATGAATTGAATGACTAGAGACAGAATATGAAGGCGAGATGAATGAATGGGGGAATTCATTACAACCACGATATAGTAAACTGCGATAGTGTAGAGTGCGAAAGTAAAAAGCGATATTGAAGTGACAGTTGAAATAAAAAATTGATAGACATTTTGTGAAATAGTTAAATTAGTGATTGTGCAATTTTAGTAAATAAACTCTTTTAATTTAATTTAAAAGGCATTGCGTTCTCACTTTCCCGGAACGTTAAAATTATTAGCCGCGAACCATAACACGTGTTTTGGTTTGCGGCCAATAATTTTAATTGGCCGCAAACCAAAACACGCGACAGTGGTGTCGAGAAGTGAGAAAGAAAATTTTGAAAGAGAAAAACTTTTAAACATAAAAAAATGCACAATAGTGAAATGTTACGTGGAAACTAGTGGAAAAATAATAATTAAAAGCCGAAATAATAAAAATAAATGAATTTACCATGGCGGAGCTTAAGGGAGACGCAGAAACGCCAAAATTAAAGGAACCAGAAGATGCACTGATGCAAATGTTAATGCTGATGTCATCCAGTCTAATTGCCAAGCTAGATAAACACTCAGCGAAGCTAAATGAACAGTCATCTAGTCTAACGGCGAAGCGAGATGAACAATCAGCGAAGCTAAGTGAACAATCAGCGAAGCTAAGTGAACAATCAGCGAATCTAGACCATCAAGCGCTCGAAATCAAGGCAGACATCACACAGAAGCTGGAGAAACAGTCAACTGAAATAAAAGCGGAGGTCAGTACCCGCAGGGTACAGGTCGACAAGAGCACTCTTGGAGGCTAGCATTCTTTGGGGAGTTCCGCCCCCACGTACCCGAGGGAATTCCCGCAGGGAGAATGCCGGTCGACAAGAGCACTCTTGGAGGCTAGTATTCTTTGGGGCGCGCTGCCCCCACGGACCCGAGGATATGGGGGGCGCCGTGAGGTTCCCTCCTGGGATGACAGGTAACGACTCTGATTGGATCTGCACTACGCTTTGGACAACGAACTGGAATCGACGCTTTGGGCTGGCGGATGTGATGGTTTGGACCTAATTGCTTTGCACAGTAGCGCCGAGGTGAAACTCGTCTGTGAACGGCTCCAATTCAACTATCATACCGTCTCCGTCCCGGTAAAACCTTGGCAGGCCTCGGAGTACGTTCGAAGTTCGCACCATTGGGTTGGTGGTGTAGGTTCGGTTGAGTGGGACTCCCGATTAGCCATGCGACGGTGCCTCGCATGGCCTCCCTGCTCTGCAAAGATAACCATGGGACCAAAAAGGCGACTGCACACACGAACGGAGATAGCGGCTCCGAGGGGGGACTCAACAAAACTGAAGCAAACAAAATCAGAAGACCAAAAGCATCCAAAAAAAGAAAAAAAAACTAACAACAACGACGACGCAACCAGCGGTTGCAGCGACGATGTTAACAGTACATTGAAAGCGGTACTAACCATGACAAAAACGAAGAATAACACAATGACAGTGAAGGGAGACGAAAAATGGAGCAGCAGACAGTCTGGTTCAGACTGAGATTCCTGCGGCATTCGGGTGCAGCAAAAAAATGGTACAAACGACAGAGCGTCCTATTAAGGAAAAGCGGGAGACTCTGCAGGACGCTTCGGGTGTTCGAGCGGCGGAAGATAATATAAAAACCACCAAAAATTCGATTGTCACTGCTGCGATCGTTACCGAAGCGACCGATGCAAGGGTCGCAAATCCCGATATTGCAACGAAAAATCCAGAAGCCAACGAGGAGATTACGGCACGAAAGGCAACGAGTGACCAGACACCGCGTGATTGCACCGCCAACGTCGAAAATGTGGCGGAAGTACTGCACTCGGAAACGGAACGCGATAACCTCTCCCAAGGATGGTTGCAAGGTACAATTGCGGCCCAGCGATACGAAGAAGAAAGGTTACTCCGAAAAGCGGGAGGTGTTGTGAAAAGAATGCAATCTGCATGCGACTCCCCAAAAATCAGCGAAGCAGCAAATGTGGGGCTCCTTGAACTAGAAGGGCTCCTAGATCGTATAGGGCACTATCGGAGGAGCTGGTTAAGGGCCGAAGACCAACAGAAGGCTAAAGAAGCTCTTGCGGCGAAATCTAGTGGTGACATGCAGATAGCTCCACCATTAAAAGCCTATAAAAGAATGGCGTCTAGCCCAATCGAAGGAGATCGGGATAGAAGAAGGAAGGAAGAGGCACTTGATGGGCGTGGAGCACCAAATCACGGGTTCCGAACAGTGCTTACAAAAGGAGCGAAGAAAGCCGCTAAGAAACTCCTCCAAAAAAAGCCAGAAACTAAAGTTCGCACGGACGCCCAATTAGAAAAAGGACATGATGCAAAACAGGAGAGGCAGAAGCCCCGACAAAGACCCCGGCAGCAGGCACTGCTCGTAAAGCCCCAAGATGGCCGATCCTACGCGGCGGTACTGCGGGACATCAGGGGAAACGTAAGGCCCGAAGACACCAATACTACCATTAAAGTAGCACGACCAACGTAGTCGGGCCACATACTGGTCGAATTCAGAGCAGAGGCCGACAATAAAGAAGCATTCTGTGACGCAGTAAAGAAAGTCCTCGGCAAAAGCGCAACTATAGCCCCGCAACGATCGGGGGGGCTACGGTCGAAATACGAGACATTGACTGCGTGATGGATCTGGCCGAGGTAGAAGAGACCATCAAAAGGGAGTTCCCTAGCGTGGGAAGGATCAAAGCGAGACTGACACCAGAAAACAGCAGGGGACAACGCATGGCCATAGTTGACTTGACCAAAAAGGACGCCGAACAATTCCTGAACAAGGGCAAAGTACGAATAGGGTGGGTTGTCTGTAGGAAATGCGAAGAGCAACGCCTCTTCAATGTTGAAAATGCCTTGGTTATGGTCACACCACACAAGTATGCAAAGGACCCGATAGGAGTTCCGTATGTTACAAATGCGGTGAAATGGGACATAAAAGAAAAGAGTGTACGAAGGAGGCAAACTTTATTCTTTACAAGGATGCTGATCCAAAACCTGATTCTGGACACGTCTTGGGATCAGGAAAATGCCGGGTGTTCCAGGAAGCCCTAGCCAAGGCAAAATCAGAGCTCCGATGACCCGCATCCTGCAGCTAAACCTACACTGCAGTTCAATCGCCTCTTGATGAGTGCTGTAGGGTCAGTGCTACTGTATGGAGCAGAGGTATGGGCCGACGCTCTCAGCAAGAATGTATACCGAAAACTTTTGGCACAGGTACAGAGAAGAGGTGCACTGAGAATTGCATCTTCGTATCCAACAGTCTCTGACTCGGCGATGAGAGTTATTGCAGGCTGATACCTATCGCCCTCCTTGCTAGAGAGCGCCACGCTATTTACCTCCGCTGAAACAAGGATGCCAGGGAAATGGTTGTACGCGAAGAGAGACAGCGCTCGCTCAACGATTGGCAGCAGTTTTGGGTCAATTGCACGAAGGGAAGGTGGACTACGCGCCTCATCCCGGATGTGAGAGCGTGGCTAAATCGAAGGCATGGTGAGACTGACTTCTATCTGACCCAGCTTTTGAGCGGGCACGGGTGTTTTCAGTCTTACCTGCATAAGATCGGTAAGTCACGGTCCACCGATTGTCGGTTTTGCCCAATAGAGGAGGACAATGCGTGTCACACATTTTTTGCGTGTACAAAATGGGTCAGGCTGCGAAGGGACCTCTACAGGGAGACGGGAGAGCTCACCCCGGATAATATAGTTGCGGTGATGCTCGAATCGGTTGACAAATGGAACCAGGTGGCGCATTATGCTTGGGCAGTCCTAAAATATAAAAGGGACTCACAGCAGCCGGAGGCACTGGGGCTGGGGGATCGCTCTTCTGGCAATTCCTCTTCCCCTCTCCCCTCCCGTTAGGAAAGGGACTCCCCAGCTTGAAGGCGCCCCACGGCGTAACAAAACGAGACCTGGCCTGAAGTAATGTGGCAAACGGTTCCAGGCTGGGTTCTCAAGTTGACAGGGGAGCTGTTTAGTCTGTAGTCCAGTCGCGCCGGGGAGTCCCACACTCTGTGCATAGATAGCATTCACCTCCCAATGACACAAAAAAAATCAAGTGGAGCTCAGTAGTCTCAACAACCTAATTAGGTGCGTCGAGGAAAAGGTATACCAGGTCGAGGAAAAGGTATACCAGGTCGAGGAGAGAATCAACTTTGAGATCAGCCAGGTCGAGGAGAGAATGAACCAGGAGATGGAAAAAGTGAAAAAGGACTTGGAAGCAGCGAAGGCAGTAGTAACCACCTCACCAGCCCCGCTTCTAACCGCAGCGCAAAGCTCATCCAGAAATGTGAAAGCACCAATATTCGACGGGAAAACGGTCTGGAGCATTTGAAGCCGCCGCTAGGGCAAATCAATGGAATGAGCCGGAACGAGCAACTGCATTAATTCTTGCCCTAAGAGGCCCAGGTGCTGAGTTTTTGCAGACGATCCCCATTGAGTTGCACTCAAACCCGGCTGCTGTAATGAATGCGCTCGGCATGCGTTATGGAAACGATCATCTGAAGCAGATTTATCGGTGACAGTTACGGCATTGGATGCAGAAGTCTGGCGAAACTTTACAGCAACTAGCCCAAGACATTGAGCGACTGGCACTTTTGGCTTATCCAGCTTATGACCCAGAACGTCGAGATGACGCAGCAGCAGAAGCATTCATCAGTGCGTTAAAGGACCAGGAATCGCAACAAGCCGTGCGTTTAGCTCAAAAGCAAACGGTTAAGGCCGCATTGGCTAACAGTCTGAACTTTGAGGCAGCGAAAAATGTGACTCGTACCGCTCCCCGGGTTCGCAATGACAGGCGAGTGCAGGTGTGAGCGCGTGGAAATTAAACGATGGCCACATGCAAATGGTGTGCCTAGATGCTGGGATTGCGGTGAGAAGGGGCACTTGCAAGGAGATTGCAAGAAGCGAAGAAAATCGAGCTATTGTCCAGGGTGGAGGAGATCCAGACCGTGTCAGGAGCCCAGATTGGAAGCCCTTCAAACTGAAGGGGTCGACTTCGTGAGGCAAAGGTTGGCTAGGAGCAACGTCCCCAGCAGTACCATCACCGTGCCAAGACTACATCGTAGAGAAGCGGACTTATGCCTTCCGGGTCAAGTTGACGGAGAACATTGCACAATAACAATCGACACTGGTGCATCCCGATCGATTATCCGACCAGACCTAGTGAGACGGCAACAACTTCACAAGGGCAGAATTTCCTCACTGCGAACAGCTACGGGAGAAACTGCACCTGTCCATGGAGAGGTCAACCTCCAGATACAATTGCGAGACCTTGTGTTCCGACATAATTTTCTGGTCGCGAACATTATGAATGACTGCCTTCTCGGAATGGATTTTCTGCGACCATATGGAATCACGTTGGATTTTGGCAAACAGGTATTGAAATGCCAGAATGTCGAAGTACTGATGGAGGATCCCAGCGTCCAAATTCCCAAGATGAATGTAGTAGTGTGTACCGACACTGATGTATCGAATTCTTCCGAAAGCATTGTATGGGCCAAGCTTGATGGTGATTCTGGAGACCACCGATCTTGTCTGATAGAGCCAACGAAGACGTCCGCATTGCGCTGTTTGATTGTAGGATGAAGCCTTGTAAGATCTATAAAGAACGGATACGGGCCGGTTAGAGTCCTTAACACCGCAGACTCAACCACGAGCATCAAAGCGGGAGAAGTCATCTGTTTCCACCATCACCTCGTTGGAAGCTACTCACAACCATCATTGGAAAAGGAGGCAAGACACAGGCAAGGCCCGGGAATCCATGTCTGCAATATTGAAGCAGGTCAAATTGCCAGTGCAGCTATTCAAGCGAGCCTCTGATCTGGTCACCAAGTACAGTGATATCTTCTCAACAAGCCCGGATGAACAAGGCCGAACGAGTATGGTAACTCACGTCATAGATACACAGGGAGCCAAACCAATTCGGCAAGCACCGATACGTCTTCCTATAGCCAAACAAGGAGAAGTGAGCGCACTGATCTCGGATATGGAAAAACAAGGTGTTATCGAGCCCTTGTCAGCCCAAGGGCTGCGCCAGTCGCTCTCGTTAAGAAAAATGATGGCAGCACTCGTTTCTGTGTTGACTATAGGCAGCTTAACGACGTCACTAAGAAAGATAGTTACCCGCTTCCATGCATCGACGACATCATGGACACTTTAGCCGACGCAAAATGGTTTTCTACACTCGATCTCAAGTGTGGCTACTGGCAGGTAGAAATCGACAAGAACGACCGAGAGAAGACCGCATTTTCAGTTGGGACCGGATTGTGGCAATTCGTGGTGATGCCATTTGGGCTTTGTAATGCTCCAGCCACTTTCGAACGCCTGATTAAATACGTGCTACGAGGCCTAACCTGGAAAACTTGCTTGGTGTGCCTAGATGACATCATTGTTATCGGGAGAACGTTCGAAGAGCATGTGCAGAACTTAGAAGAGGTTTTCTCCCGATTGCGACTGGCGAATCTGAAACCTAGTTCCAACAAGTGCACCCTTTTAGCAACTGAAGTAAAATACCTGGGACACGTCGTATCAGCAGAATGGGTCAAAACAGACCCTGAGAAAATTGAAGCCGCGAAAAGCTGGCCAACACCAAACATCAAGCGCCAACTACGAAGTTTTCTGGGTCTGGCAACCTACTATCGAAGATTCGTCAAAGACTTTGCCAAAATAGCTGAGTGTCTCCATCAGCTAACCGAGAAAAATCGTCCGTATGTCTGGAATGAACAATGTCAGGTAGCCTTTGTGACCTTGAAGGAGAAACTGTGTGAATCACCCGTGCTGGCATATCCGAAACCCGAAAAAATGTTTGTTGTTGACACCGATGCGAGCAACGGCGGTATTGGAGCTGTACTCTCCCAGCAGATCGATGGCGAAGAAAGAGTCCTCTCGTATTACAACCGAGTTCTCTCAAAAAGTGAGAGGAACTGCTGCGTAACCAGGAAGGAGCTATTGGCTATAATAGAGGCCACCAAGCAGTTCCACAAGTACCTATATGGCCAGAAATTTGTTCTTCGAACGGACCATGCATCGCTGAGATGGCTGCTTGACTTCAACGATCCCGAGGGACAAGTTGCGAGATGGATCGAAAGATTGCAGTCATACGAGTACGAAATTGCTCATCCGAAGTGCGGAGTTCATGGGAATGCTGACGCCCTAGCTCTTCGTCCATGTTAAGCTAACTGCAAGCATTGCCGACGGATTGAGGAAAAGGAACCGCCCGTTGATCTGCGATTGATAACGGCTGAATTCGATGAAGGTTGGTCATCGGAGGAGATTCGAAATGCCCAGTTATCCGATGAAGACATCGGACCATTGCTCGAATGGAGGGAGACGACTGGGCGACCTGAGTGGAAGAACGTTTCAATGCACGGCGCAACCCAGAAAAGTTATTGGGCACAATGGAACTCCCTTCAAGTGGAAGGTGGCGTACTCAAGCGGAAATGGGAAACGGCGGATGATAACTCCTATAGGATGCAAACTATGCTTCGCAAAAGCCGAATCCACAAGGTGGTGAAGGAAATGCATGAAGGATCCTCGGGAGGCCACCTTGGTGTTAACAAGACCTTGACGAAATTGCGGGAAACGTTTTACTCGAGAAGACGTAGAGGATTGGTGTCGCAGATACACGATTTGCGCCTCTGTTAAAGGTCCAAAGCGACGACTGAGAAGACAAATGCAAACCTATAACGTAGGCGTGCCATTTGAAAGGATTGCTGTTGACATCGCAGGACCCTTTCCTGAATCCGAATGGGGAAATCGGTACACGCTGGTTGTGGCCAACTATTTCAGCAAGTGGCCCGAGGTCTACCCCATCCCTAACCTGGAAGCAACTACTTTAGACGAACAGCTAGTGTTAAATTGGCTCAGTAGGTACGGCGTACCTTGTGAATTACATTCGGTTCAAGGCCGGAGCTTTGAGTCGCTGGTTTTTGGCGAAATGTGCGAACTGCTGGGCATCCGATGGAATGGTCGAGCGTTTCAACGGCACGCTGAATAAACACCTGGCCAAGATGGTTGGCGAGAACCAAAGGGACTGGGACCGATATATCGCACTATTTTTGATGGTGTACAGAGCTGCCGAACATGCATTGACGGACCAAGCCCCAGCCAAGGTCATTTTTGGAAAGACTATTCGTCTGCCAGCTGATATAAAGTTCGGAACACCCCCTGAGAAACCCCAAATGGTCTTGGAGTACGCAAGTGAGCTAAGACAACGGCTGAACCAGATACATCGGACTGTGCGAAAACACCTCGAATCGGCTACTAACCGCATGAAGACTTGGTATGATCTTAAGGCAAATTCCACTGGCTTCCAGCAAGATGACTTAGTGTGGCTATATAACCCACAACGGCGAAAGGGTAGGTCTCCAAAGTTGCAGCATAATTGTGAGGGACCATACCGAGTTACAAAGCGAATCAACGACGCCGTGTACCACATACAGGAATACCGTAAGCCAAGAGCCCAAATGAAAATCGTGCACCTGGACCGTCTTGCCCCATATTACATCCAGGGAGAATTGACTACAACTGGCGACACATCTTTTCGGGGCGAAAACGACTGAGGTGGCGGCAGTGTTACATGTCCAAATAATTCTGCGAGCTACTGTCGCAATTATTTTCACAACCATTAAGAACATCAACAAACGAATGTACTCGAAAACCCGCCAAGCATGATCAACATCTGAAAGTGAGTCACTGCCCATTCATTAAGTGCTCGAATAAACCAGGCAATTCGCCAATGTACGAGAAATGGATTGAATGACTAGAGGCCCTGTATAAAGGCGAGCAGAATGAATGGGGGGATACATTACAACCGTGATATAGTAAACTGCGATAGCGTGGAGTGCGAAATTAAAAAGCGATATTCAAGTGACAAACAGTTGAAATAAAGAATTAATAGACAAGTTGTGAAATAGTTAAATAAGTGATTGTGAACTTTTAGTAAATAAACTCTTTTAATTTAATTTAAAGGACATTGCGTTTTCACTTTCCCGGAACATTAAAATTATTGGCCGCGAACCAAATGTACTTATCTGTATATACATATATATATATATATATATATATATATATATATATATATATATATATATATATATAAAGATGTATATATATATATATATATATATATATATATATATATATATATATAAATATATATATGTATAGATATATATATCTATATATATTTATATATATATACATATATAGATATATATATATATATATATATATATATATATATATATATATATATATATATATATATAGATATATATATATATATATATATATATATATATATATATATCTATATATATATATATTTATATATATATATATATATATATATATTTATATATATATATATATATATATATATATATATATATATATATATATATATATATAAACACCTGTATAAATAAAAGGTGGCCCAACCAACACGCACGATAGTAATTGTAAATAAAACCAACATTTTTCAGAGAATTATGTTAGTAAGTTTTTATATAACAGAAGTATCTATGACAATTAAGCTTGAAACAAAATATCGCCCAAATGCTCGCCACGACTCCGATGGCACACTTCTATCCGATTTTCCATATTTTCAATGTCTCTGAGATATAACTGAGGCTCTATGTCGTTAGTTCAGCACATTCAACGCTTACCTACGGGACGGGGTTTTCACGGTACAATGGAAGGTGGCGAGAGGCTCGTGCTGATCAGCAAAGGGAAGAGAAATCCCGAATCGCCGTCTGTATACCGCCCGTTATGCATGCTAGACACGGCTGGGAAAATGCTAGAGAAACTCATCAAGGGAAGACTCACTGATGCGATTCGTGCTGCTGGGGACCTATCTCCTCGGCAGTACGGCTTTAGATCAGGACGTTCTACCATTGATGCGATTGCAGAGGTGGTGAACGCGGTCCAAATGGCGGAGGCACATAGTCGCACCAAGTGACGGATCGTCCTGTTGGTGACACTCGACGTCAGGAATGCCTTCAACTCCGCTAGATGGCTGGATATTCTGGAGACGCTGGAAAACTCTTTTTAAGTTCCAGAATACCTAATGCGGTTTTTGAGGAACTACCTAAAGGACCAAAGCCTGCTCTACGACACGACACAGGGCCAACGAAGGATGGAAATCACATCGGGTGTTGCCCAGGGATCTATTCTTGGTCCGGACCTGTGGAACGTGTCTTAAGACGGGCTACTGAGACTTGAGATGCCAGATGAGTCGCGCTCGGTTGGCTATGCAGATGATGTTGCGGCTCTGGTCGCTGGACGCACCGTTGAACAAGCATGACTTAGGCTAGGTATGCTAATGCGCCGATTGAGGGACTGGATGACTGCTCGCGGCTTCAGTTTGGCACTGGAAAAATCCGAAGTGGTCATCTTGACAAAAAAGAGAATCCCTAGAGTAAGGATGATCAGTATTGGCGACTTACGAATCGAAGCCAGCGGTGAAGTACCTGGGGCTACTGATCGACTCGAAGATGAGTTTCTCTGAGTAAATCAGGGCAACGGCTGAGAAGGCTTCTTCGGGAATATCGGCTCGGAGTCGACTTATAGCCAACGTAGGGGGACCCAGCCCATCAAGAAGACGCCTCTTGATGAGTGCTGTAGGGTCGGTGCTACTGTATGGAGCAGAGGTATGGGGCGACGCGATCAGCAAGGAGGTTTACCGAAAACGTTTGGCACAGGTACAGAGAAGAGGTGCACTGAGAATTGCATCTTCGTATCCAACAGTCTCCGACTCGGCGGTGAGAGTTATTGCAGGCGTGATACCTGTCGCCCTCCTTGCTAGAGAGTGCCACGCTATTTATCTGCGCCGAAACGAGGATGCTAGTGAGATGGTTTCCCGTGAGGGAAAACAGCGCTCGCTCAACGATTGGCAGCAGTCTTGGGTGAATTACACGAAGGGAAGGTGGACCGCGTGCCTCATTCCGTATGTGAGACCGTGGCTAAATCGAAGGCATAGTGAGACTGACTTCTATCTGACCAAGCTTTTGAGCGGGCATGGGTGTTTTCAGTCTTACTTGCACAAGATCGGTAAGTCATGGTCCCCTGATTGTCGGTTTTGCCCACTAGAGGAAGACATTGCCTGTCATACCTTTTTTCGCGCGTACAAAATTGGACAGGCTGCGAAGGGAACTCTACAGGCAGGCGGATAATATAGTTGCGGTGATGCTCGAATCGGTTGACAAATGGAACCAGGTGGCACATTATGTTCGGGCAGTCCTAAAAGATAAAAGGGACTCACAGTAGCCGAAGGCGCTGGGGCTGGGGGATCGCTCTTCTGGTATTTCCTCTTCCCCTCTCCCCTCCCGCTAGGAAAAGGACTCCCGAGTTTTAAGGCGCCCCACGGCGTAAAAAAACGAGACCTGGCCCAAAGTAATGTGTCAAACGGTTCCAGGCTGGGTTCTCAAGTTGACAGAGGGGTGTTTAGTGGGTAGTTCAGTCGCGCATGGGAGTCCCACTTATTGTGCTGAACTACCTCATCCTTTACTTCTTGAATGTTTCTTGGTTTATTGACCTATACTTTTTCTTTTAAATATCCCCAGAGACTGGGTGAGCATGCACAGGTTATTTTACAATTCCTACAGACCCAATTTGCTGAAAGTTGCGCACCATTCTCCCGGTTGTGGACACATTTGGTCGATTATGCTGACTAAAAAATCACGAAGTGCAGGAAACGCATTTTGATTTGAACGCTTATTTTCGTAAAAGGCTTCAACAACCTTAACGCGCTGCTCAATTGTGTACCGCTTCATGGTTAAATTTGTCAAACACTGAAAAAAGGAAATGTCAAATTAAGTTGGACGAAAAACTTGACGTCAAGGTGTTGTAATGATTGTCGTTGAAGAAAGAAAGAACACGTTTACATCTCGAACGAAATCTGAACCGACATCTCATCGGTTCTAGACATGAAGTTTCGGAATATAATAACGGACCGTATCCTTTAGGTCAACAAGTCCGGACATTCTTAGTCTGCCCCGACGTGGCTGTTGGCTTGCAAGCTAGTTCGGAGAGGGGTTCATTCGCGGGTATTACGCGAGCAGACTAAGTCCGAAATACAAAAATTCAGCCACCAGTTCACACGCCCGATTTACCAACCCGTCAAAAATACCAAAACGGAATGAAACCTATCCTTACTTTATTCCGTATTTCTTCCATTCATTCACACAGCACAAAAACTGGGCTTAATTCCGCGTTCCCGAATATCACAGACGCGGTATGGAAAAATATCCTACTCTCACGCGAGCTTCGAAATAATCTATTCTAAATTAAGAAAATTGCAAAACAAACTATGGTACCGGGTACCGAAGGCAGTGCGAAACCGGGCGTCCGCGGATTATACGAACCCTACCCTCGTAACGGCATACTCACCGTTCGCTGACATTCCTGCTGGAAAAGAAGGGTTAGCTGGAAAGGAAAGACGTTGTTGGATTTAGCAATTCATAGTATTTTATTCAATATTGATAATTATATTCTATGCACTTCAATATTAAATATTTGAGTTACCAAAGATCCTATGAAATCATTGAATTTATCGAAAATTTCAATTAAACTTTTAACTTCTTCTTTCAGCCTAAAAATAAGTTTTCACGTTTTCAAATTACTAAACGTATATAATCTTAAAAAAGTAAATTGTGTCACATTACAACACATCATTTTATAAGGCAAAAAAAACTCTAAGGTAAATACAGTTCTTTTTTTTTTAATTGTAATGAGTTACTAATTTCAAATAAATCGATTAATATAATGTCATTTGTAGATAATCAGAAGCAAATTTTTCGGTAAAATCCAAACTACAATTATGTCTTATTTTGCCATATATATTTGAACTATTTTAAAAGATTGTTTTGTGTTGATTACTGTAATTACTTTTATCTAGATATTGTCTCAGTGCTTTCTGAATTATTTATGATCATTTTTAGTTTGTTCTTAAAATTGTGGAGTTGATCAATGTAAATGTTTAGTTACTCCAAGTGGTTACTTTTAAAATACAATAGTAGACAATTTTTTGGTAGACATAAGGATGTTTTTACGATCGAATATTTTGTATTCCTCAGCTGGGATGGTTTAGATTAAAATGCGTAAAGATCTTACTTAGTAGATATAAGACATGCACACTAAGTGGATTGTCTTCTTCAAGGTAACGTTGATAGTTGCGGCTAATTTGACTTCAAATTTGACATGAGTGTAACGGCAAGCGAAAATAATGAGCTCGTAAATAAATAGAAAAGCCTAGCGAGCAAACAACAATGAATTCGGTCTAAAAGCTTATTCTAAAGAACGATGATCTTAAGAATAACTATTCAACTATTAAGATATATTTCGTGAATTATTGTTATTAGATCAAACGAGTGTCCTTATTTTGGCATAGGTTTTAAACAACTTATAGTTTAATATCGCTCAGTATAAAATAGAGTGTAATAAAGGAGACCGATTTCGCAAATATTGATCAAGATATATCCAGAAAAAGAGTATTTTACCCAAAATAAGCAATTTATCGGTTATGTCAAGAACTAGCATGTTAATGTTCGTAGAGCAAACAACTTGAAAAGGCATTGATTCTACTCTGTGATAATTCAGTGGCGCTATAACTACAACTTCCAAAGTTTAAATATCAAATGTTTTGAAAATAAAATAGGGGTCTTCTCTGACGCGTCAATAATTTTTATCGGTGTTCGGAGAATTTTGAAATATCCTCCATGCATATTTTGGAAATTAAGTCAACAAGCAATGGGCGGAGACACATAATCTTGCGAAAGTAGTAAAATAAAACTCGTGCCGTAACATTACGTATGTTCACAGAAGAGCTCACATTTTATATTTGTTTGCAAATTTTCATCAAATATTGTTTAGAAAATCAATGAGTCTCGTCAATAACCACAAGTATTCAGTAGCTAAAAGCCATACTATCATAAATTTCTATATCAATTCGGGCGTCATTTCTTGACTTACGTTTTCGTTGTATTCATATGAATGTTTTAGACGGTACCATCGACAGGATTCAGACTTAGCAACCGTGCTTTAACAATATTTCTTAGACATAATTTTACCTAATAACAATACAACTTATTCGATGATGGCCTAGGCCTAGGTAATTACAAATAATTACAAATGAAGATAAAGGCCAAAGTCGCGAACGTTGAAATTCGTATTACAAATTATGACACATCTTGCAACCAATTGAACACGCCTCACTGAGCTAAACGTAGCATTTTCAAACGTTTTCTCGATCTCGGGGAATCTTCTTGCAATTGAATTTAGTTGCGTATTTGTGCCATCTACCCATGCTCTAAACTTGCTTATTTTTCCGCGGCCTTTGTATTGTCGGTTTAAATTTTTTGAATACAACTGTAAACAATTCGGACTGGCGTATGAAATTTCACAGTATAATGACATCTCCGTCACTTGTCCGATTCATTATGGCCGACATAAGCTGATCCGCGCTGATAGAAAATGGAGAAGGTTCGCCATTTAATCTTCATCGTACGATTCAAATAACACTGAGTTCTAGACATATAAAAATGACAAGAAAACACTTACGATTTGTTGTTCAAGTTATGCAAGATCTCTACAAACCTCGACGATGACATGCAGATGACGAATACTCTCCGGCGTAAGTACATTGATGATTTCTTATTTGTTTGCCGTGTTTGTCGGGGAGTACTGTAAGTCAACTCCTTTTGGAGAATAAAATGACTGGTGAGCACTTAAATTATCTAAAGATGGACATACCACAGGCTGCACAAGTACAAAGTTGCATTCCTTCTAATTGTAAGCCACGAATTTGTTTCTGTACTAAAAATCTACCGGAAAAAGGAAATATACAAGAAACGAACATTTTTCTTCTTGAGCACCTCTACTTTGCAATATGCCCCTTCATTATTCACATGAGAACGCCATTTTGTCGTAGTGGCGTTGCAGATTCACCATTTCGTGTCGACTGGTTTTTCTACCAGGAAATTCTGTGTAGCACTTGACTTTGGTTCAAAAACATAATTTTCACATGTCTAGCTCTCCTTCACAAGTAAAATAACTACGCTCGGATAATAAACTCAATTTCTGCCAACGAACAATAAAAGAACACGTCTTACGCGACACTTGTATTGCCGGTCATCTTGGCCGGAGTCTTCCTCTTTCCCATTCAACCACAAACTTTCAACTTCCAATCAGCTGTCCCAAAACGCGGTTTATTGTCAGCGAGTGGTTAAAGGGTCGCTCCCGGACCGTCGACGTCAATAAAGAGCTGCGGATCGTTGTCAGTGGCGTAGGGCTGATTCATTACAGGGCAGTGTCTACGATGCCAACCAGGCATGTCGAGACTGAAGGACACGATGTCCAACTGTACGCTGCGTTTACCCGTCTGGAGGGGGTGTCGTGTGTCGGATGGATGGCTAACCTGCCAAGGTGCGTTCTAGAAGGAAAGGTTGCTGTGTGCAATTTTGAGCCAGGTGGAGGTGAGCGAGGCTAATTGTAGGATAACACCGAGAAAAAAAAACGAGAGCTTCTTTCGGATGGCGTGCTTCACCGTCGTAAGTCCTTGGCATGGTAGACTCCCAGTTCCTTCCCGGAGATGGCCGCATTGCGATATCGCGTGGGACTTAAGACTTGCAGGACCCCACACTTCACGAACTTCTTGTCCAATTTACCATTGTAGTGCTGGATCGCTTCACTCTGCCTGAAGTTCCATCGATAGATCTCGTCGCCTGCCTTGAAACTAGAAGGATGAGATCGCAGGTTGTAACTGCCGCAATAACCGGTACGAGTTATCGTGCCAGATCACGGCTGAACACGGCAGCACGAATCGCGTCAGTGAGTCTTCCCTTGATGAGTTTCTCTGGCACTTTCTGAGCCGTGTCTAGCATGCATAACGGGCAGTATGCAGATGGCGATTCGAGATTTCCCTTACCCTTGCTGATCAGTACGAGCCTCGAAAAAACCCCGTCCCATAGGCAAGCGTTGAATGTGCTGAGCAGCATGTCAGGACAATGGTGATAGACAAGCCGCAACCTCTCAGCTGGAACACCATCTGGACCTGGAGCCTTCCTCGCTTTCAGTGAAAGACTGCCTCTTCCAGTTACGGCTGTGTGAAGAGTGGACACTCGACTGCTGTTTCACCATGGACAGTGTCAACACGGACGGGATGGGCGGGGAAAAGTCCCCGCGCTATCTCATCCATCTTTTCCGCATCATGTATTCAAGGCTTCTGTAGGGCGCCAACCTGCCGCATAACTAGCTTGCAGCCAAGGCCCCACGGATCCCCGTGGCGGTGAGATACCCGTGGCGGTGAGATACCCGTGGCGGTGTGGTATGACGATCGCAGGGCATACGTAATGGCGGAACTCGTGTGGTTCCAATCCTTCCGATCCGGATGGACATAGGCATGAACGGCGGACGCTATTGCTTGAGGAGAGTTGACTGCGGTCCGCTGGTGAGTAATACCATACTTATCCATCAGGTCCCGAAATCTACCCGAGGTGAACTGGACTCCGTTGTCGGAGATAACATTTTCTGGTACTCCAAATACATGGAAGACGTGTTTCTCCAAAAAGCTGACTATTGGGCCGGTGTGCATATTACGAATCGGCTCAACGATTGGGAATTCGGTCAATTGGTCCAGGACAACAATCGCTTCCGTGTGACCAGAAGTCGAACGAGGATAAGGACCGATAAGATCGATATACAAGCGCTGAAACACACGCTCAGGTAGTTCAAATTTACCCATCGGAGGCTGAAGAACAGTATTGGGCGCTTTGGTGTACTTGTACAACTCACAGGTGGCTACATTCGCTTTTATTTGCTATGCCATCTTAGGCCAAAAGAAATAAGTTTTCGGCCGGCGAAGCGCACGAACGTATCCGCTGTGCACACTCCATGGGTGGTCATGAGCACGTCTAATAAGATCGATTGTCAATTCTTCGGGCAACCATAACTTCTACTGTTCCTCTTCTTGTATGGGGTCTTTGGATGCGTGTCCCATCCACTTTTATATAAATCCCTCCATCACCCGCAGTTCTGGCAGCTGTGGTAACTGGCTCCAAATAGTATGCAGGGTGTAACCTGCTGACTTGAAGGCGAGATGGTTCAGGTCGAACAATAGGGGCCTGTCGCCCTCCTGAGCCAACTCGGCTCCTTCCGGGGCGAACATCCTGGACAAGGTGTCCGGTACCTCATGTTGGCTTCCTTTCCGGTTTCGAATCGTAAAGTCAAACACCTGTAATTTCTAGGCCCATCTAGCCAAATGGGCCGGATTCAACGTGTGTGACATGAAGGCTATAGGCATCTCCTCGCCGTCTTGCGTAACCTGGACTAAGACTGCTCCCACCCCATGTTAACTAGCATCGCATTGGATTGAGAACGGTTTACCAAAGTCCGGGCGATGTAGTATGGGGGCTGTTGTCAAACTCTTCTTCAGCTCTTCACAGGCTCGCAAGCTGAGCCCTTCCCAGATAAACTTTCATCCCTTACGCAGCATGTCGGACAAGGGTGTGATGATGGTTGCGTAGTTATGTACGAATTGTTGGTGCCATCCGCATAAACCTAGGAATCGGTGTAACTGCTTGGTGGTCTAAGGCAGTGGAAAAGCATCAATCGCTTGTGTCTTGTCCGGGTCGGTTTTGATGTTGCCATGGCCAGTGATACGACCCAAATACTTAACCACCGTCATTACGAACTGACTCTTCTGTATGTTGATGGTTAACCCTGTTTTCCGGATGTGTTCATCAAAGGTCTCGGTTATAAGCAGTAGGTCCTCATTGTTTGAGGGGTATTACACAGTTCGAATGGCATGGTCACAAATTGGTACAGTGGGCGACCTGGGACCGTAAAGGCTCGTGTCTCCTTTGAGCCAGGATCTAACGGGATCTGCCAGAAAGCATCTTTGAGGTCCAAGCTCGTAATGAGATGGGCTTCAGGTAGTCGACTCAAGATACCCTCAATCAACGGTACAGGATTGTGTCTTTGACAGTGATGGCATTCGAACGTCGGGCATCTAAGTATAGCCGGACCATGTTCGGCTTAACAACTAAAGTGACCGATGAAGCCAATGCGCTCTGCGAATCTTCGATCACGCCTAGTGCTAATATCAGCTCAACTTCGCCATATAACGACTTTTCTTTCGCCGGAGATATGGCAAAATGTCTCTGCTGTAGGGGTTTAGTGTCCCCCACATCTATTCAGTGAAACACCAAGGTTGTCCTGCCGAGACATTCCTTCTCATGTGATGGAAAAGCCGATATAGCCGAGTCAAGTCGCATTTGTTGATTCGCATCCAGTGCATGTCGAAGTAAGTGAGAAGTTAGGATCGCGTCATGGACAGTGGTTACCGAGTCAAGTATCGTGCCGGAAAACAGTGCCGGAGCCAAATTAAATTTTCGAACGAAGTCCACTCTTAGGTAAAGATTCTGTGCTAGTTGGGGTATAATGTAGAATTCCAGAGACTTGGACACCCCTTTAAAGATGACATCCATCGTAAGTTCCCCCCTACGGAGTGAGGAGCTCCGTTCACCGTGCTTAACCGGGTAGTAAAATGTTGGATTTGGTCTGCATGAGTCGTCAGGACCTCTCCTGCGAAATCGGCTGATATGCAGTTCACACTGGCCCTAGTGTCAATCAAGCCTACCAGTCACTTGTGCAGAATGTGTACTGGCGCGTACGGGTGAAAGTCGTCCTTCAATAACTCGTCTAAGTGTATCGCCCGGAACGCCTTCCTCGACTGCCTAACCCTTCCCCAGAAGCTCCGCATCTGACGCGTGGCTCGCTTTCTACGGGGTTATAACCATCTCCTCATTGAAGATGCGCTGACGAGTAGCTAGATAATGCCGTAGTCTAACATGAAAGGGCTTAACATGCCGAGGGACCTTCATCTTATTACCATTCCCCTGAACGTCCGGTTCAGCAATGTCGGCTGTGGAATTTCAGGAGAACTGTTTTTGGCGATGCGAGCCAGCAAAGTTGGGGTCGTATCTGGGGCTTGGTTGCACAAAGCAATGGGTTCAGTATCTGTTTGTTCAGGCTTTAGGAGTGCCGACGGGTGGTTGCGGCACTCGCTGGCAAGTTTTTTCGTAACTTGCAATCTGCGCATTCCGCAACGGTAACAGAAGACCGTCGGTTCAGCTGGACATGCAGAGAATCGGAGTCTCGGTTGTCGGTAGTTCCAACAGACCGTCGGGCTTGCAACTACCTCGACAAAAGGTCGGTCAGTTGTTAATTCAAACTCGCAATCCAGGGGTGCTCCACTCCTCGGGGCCTGTGTCAGCTCCGCATTTACGTGATCAGCTTTTACTAACTCTGCTGTACGGTTGCTTCGTTGATTAGGTCCCGACATGCGAGGTTGTGGATGAAAGATTCCTTGCCGTTCATCTAGCCGTTCTTGCCTACGGGCATGGAGACTGTTTTGAAGCTCCCAACGCATGTTCTCCCTGATAACTTCCACCAGTTCGTCCTCGGGCATAGGTGTTCGTAGCCGAGTGCTTAGGCGTAGTATACTAGTATAATCCTGGTTGAATGGTTCGTTGGAGCCTTGCTTGCGTTTCCGCAGTTGTTTA
Source organism: Odontomyia ornata (assembly GCA_963969285.1). Classification (NCBI taxonomy): domain Eukaryota; kingdom Metazoa; phylum Arthropoda; class Insecta; order Diptera; family Stratiomyidae; genus Odontomyia; species Odontomyia ornata. The sequence continues at coordinate 129,154,863 of OZ017741.1, read as the reverse complement.
CGCAATTCTTTTCCGTGAGGCCGTCGTCAAAGTGGTTGCGAAAAGTCGCACCGAAGGAATTCCAATCGGGGCGTGTTACGGATTCCTTGAAACTCCAGTACCATTCGGCAGCATCCCCCTGATTAAGAGGTGTGGGTGTCTAAGCAAAGCCGAAAAGGTGCCCCCAAGCGTACTGGTGACTAGAGCCTGAATCCGAAACAGGAACCTGTCCACTTGTGCCCCCGAATTGAAGCCGGTGAAGCTGAGTCGCCAACTCTCCATGATGCGAGGTGTTGGTGTCATGAAATTCGCGGGGCGATTCGCATCATTGGTGAGCCTGCTATAAGGGACCGAGTCGTGGATTGTAGGTATCAGTGGGGGTGCAGTGCTGTACGGAGGCCGATAATCTGATGCTCTGGGATCCATTCCCGAGCTCCCCCGGGGGAGATTCAAATCATCAGTCAGTGTAGAGGTGAGCATAGCCGTACTGGGATTTGGCTCCCAGCCAGGTGGAGTTCTTGCGCGGCTGGGGTGCTGGCTGATCCTGAGGTCCTGGGAATCTCTCTCCATGTGTCCGATCCTATCGGACAACCCTTGCAATAAGGACAAAATTATGTCGTTGACCGTGTTATTTGAATGCGCTGTTGCGGCATTTGCCGGTACTCCTGCAACTGGAGCTTCTCCGCTCACGGCTCCTTAGTTGTCCGACAGCGGTTGGGTCTGTTCATTAATCCGGGGGTCTTTCGCCACTACTCCACGCATAGGGCGTGCGCTTTGAGGGGGTCGTCTAGGGCACTTTGCTCGATCGAGCGTCTGCATAAGGAACTGAGATCGGATCATTGCAAGTACTGCTGGACACAGACACGGTGGAACAAGCGTTCGCACTCCAATCGGATACTGGTTACCCCTTCTAAGACATCCTCGTAGCAGATCCCGCAGTTGGCTGGTTGCACCGTTTTGGAGCGGGTCGAACGTTTTTCCGGAGTCCGCTTCGTAGTCATTGTTGGTTTCGTCGATGGTGGCGTAAAGGTAGGTATATATATATATATATATATATATATATATATATATATATATATATATATATATATATATATATATATATTTTTTTTTTTTTTCTTTAAAAGCCGTCGGGCCTTGCTTAGTTGTGTGAGCAGACGCGTTTCGACTACTTTGAGTCATCTTCAGTGTCTAAAGGATGTGTTGAAGGTAGCGACTTTATATAGTCGTAGGATGGGTAATTAGCGAATAGGTAATTAGCGGATGGGTAATTAGCGGATGGGTAATTAGCGGATGGGTAATTAGTGGATGGGTAATGAGGTCAGGAAGTAACTTACTCAATTATGCCACGTAGGGGGATATTATGTTTTTGTTTTTTTGCTTGTTGGCTGTCCGTTTGTTCTGTTTCATCTCGTTTCCGTTTTCGTCTAAGAGTGTGGTCTAGGACTGAGAAAATTGCGTCGGAATTGGTAACAAGTTGTTCGTTGATAATGTCACCGTCTGTCTTTCTATGTTTATAAATTTCAAGCCTTTCTAGGATGTCAAGTCTTGGTCCTTTGTTTCGTTTGTGTAGCAATTTCATAGAGTTTGTCATAGCATCAGGCTCATGTGCGTGCTTTTGAAGGTGCGTCGCATAATTGGAGTCTGCCTTGTTGTATAAGAAAGATCGTAGGTGCTCTTTGTATCTTGTCGTTAGTTTTCGTGTTGTCCTTCCTATATATACCATGTCGCAGTCCTTGCATGTCAGTTAGTATATGCCGCTGCCTTCGTATATCGATGTGTCATTCAGTTTTGGCTTCAGTTTGTTTCCAATGTTGTTGTTCGTTTTGAATGCAGTTTGCAATTTGTATTTCCTAAGGAAGTTTGATAGTTTGTATGTCTCTTTGCCTACGTATGTTAACGATACCCACTGTTGGTCGTTCTTATGAGTTTCCGTCGGTTGGCGTTCCTGTTTTTGTTTGTACTGGATGACTAGTTTGTCAATGTCGCATTGTTTGTATCCGTTATTATTAGCTATTCTGTAAATGTTGTTTAGTTCGTTGGAGTAGTTAGTAGGAGTCATGAGGATGGAGTGAAGCCTCTGCACCATTGATCTGTACGCTGCTAGCTTATGTTGTGCGGGGTGGTTAGATGTTTCATGTATGGTATGATCAGTTGTGGTTGGTTTTCTGTATATTTTGTAGTCCAATCGTGTTTGTTCACGTGTCACAGTTAGGTCCATATAGTTGAGTTGTCCGTTTGTTTCTTTTTCCATAGTGAACTTTATATTCGGGTGAATTTCATTCATATAGGCAAGTAGTTCGTCTTGTTTATTTTCTTGTGAGTCAATAACAATGAAACAGTCATCCACATATCGTCTGTAAAATATTACATTGAATCTTTTGACAACTTTGGGTATAAAGACTTCTTCCAAAGATTGTAAGAATATTTCTGACATTATTGAGGACATTGGATGTCCCATACCCAGACCGTCTTTGGCAATGTATGTGTTGCTATTGAACTTAAAATAGTTCTGTTTGATTGTGGTCTTTATGAGATTGAGTATTTGATCTGTGAATCGTCGGCTGTTGTTGAATGAAAGTTTTTCTTTTAGTATGGCCAGTGTTTCATCGACAGGGATAGACGTATAGAGGTTGGTGATGTCGAATGATAAAAGTTGACAATTTTCAGTCAATTTTAATGAAGTGGTAGAATTTGCTAGCTCGCGGCTGTTCTTTAATGCGTATTTGTCGTCAAGGTGTACATAAAAAAGGACGAAATCAACCGACAACTACTACACTCACACTTACAATTAACTAACACTATACAAACTGAAAACTTTCTACAGTTTTATAATGACGTGAGGCAAAACATTGATATTCAGCTCAAAACTAAATATGAGACCATGACGAAAAAACTTGACAAATTGATGAAAAAACAAAACAAAATGACCACACCAGCGAAAAGAACTTTCTATCCACGGACTGTAAACCTATCAGATACGCCTTTTACGACACAAGAAATGGAGCTATTAAATAAGGGACTGAAACACAACTTACATAATACAAACCGCAACAAAGACCTAGAACAACTAGTAATCGACACTGAACTAGCCATTAACAAACTGCCGCAGGAACAACAGACACATGCAAGACATACTGCAGTAGACATACTACAAAAAATACGCACTAGCATAAACAAAACGGATTTCCACGAAGACCATAAGATATTAAGACACATTCAGACAAAGCTAACGGATAACCTACTAACAGTGACGAAGGCTGACAAAGGACATACAACGGTGATCCTAAAAACAACGGACTATGTACAAAAAACAATCGACTTCATTAACGCCAACGGCTACAAACTGGTAAACAAAGACCCCACCAATAGGTTCCAAGCGGACTTACGTACCGCCATTATACAATCCCCACTAATTATTCCTCCTAATACTAAGCAACGCTACATAAACCCAAATCCATGCACACCACCCCTTAAAGCACAACCTAAGCTCCACAAACCCAATATTCCTATCCGTCCTGTCGTCAACTACCGCCCAGCTCCTGCATACCAATTAGCACGGTACTTGGCAACGATAATGGCTGATGTCGTGCACCTTGACGACAAATACGCATTAAAGAACAGCCGCGAGCTAGCAAATTCTACCACTTCATTAAAATTGACTGAAAATTGTCAACTTTTATCATTCGACATCACCAACCTCTATACGTCTATCCCTGTCGATGAAACACTGGCCATACTAAAAGAAAAACTTTCATTCAACAACAGCCGACGATTCACAGATCAAATACTCAATCTCATAAAGACCACAATCAAACAGAACTATTTTAAGTTCAATAGCAACACATACATTGCCAAAGACGGTCTGGGTATGGGACATCCAATGTCCTCAATAATGTCAGAAATATTCTTACAATCTTTGGAAGAAGTCTTTATACCCAAAGTTGTCAAAAGATTCAATGTAATATTTTACAGACGATATGTGGATGACTGTTTCATTGTTATTGACTCACAAGAAAATAAACAAGACGAACTACTTGCCTATATGAATGAAATTCACCCGAATATAAAGTTCACTATGGAAAAAGAAACAAACGGACAACTCAACTATATGGACCTAACTGTGACACGTGAACAAACACGATTGGACTACAAAATATACAGAAAACCAACCACAACTGATCATACCATACATGAAACATCTAACCACCCCGCACAACATAAGCTAGCAGCGTACAGATCAATGGTGCAGAGGCTTCACTCCATCCCCATGACTCCTACTAACTACTCCAACGAACTAAACAACATTTACAGAATAGCTAATAATAACGGATACAAACAATGCGACATTGACAAACTAGTCACACAGTACAAACAAAAACAGGAACGCCAACCGACGGAAACTCATAAGAACGACCAACAGTGGGTATCGTTAACATACGTAGGCAAAGAGACATACAAACTATCAAACTTCCTTAGGAAATACAAATTGCAAACTGCATTCAAAACGAACAACAACATTGGAAACAAACTGAAGCCAAAACTGAATGACACATCGATATACGAAGGCAGCGGCATATACTAACTGACATGCAAGGACTGCGACATGGTATATATAGGAAGGACAACACGAAAACTAACGACAAGATACAAAGAGCACCTACGATCTTTCTTATACAACAAGGCAGACTCCAATTATGCGACGCACCTTCAAAAGCACGCACATGAGCCTGATGCTATGACAAACTCTATGAAATTGCTACACAAACGAAACAAAGGACCAAGACTTGACATCCTAGAAAGGCTTGAAATTTATAAACATAGAAAGACAGACGGTGACATTATCAACGAACAACTTGTTACCAATTCCGACGCAATTTTCTCAGTCCTAGACCACACTCTTAGACGAAAACGGAAACGAGATGAAACAGAACAAACGGACAGCCAACAAGCAAAAAAACAAAAACATAATATCCCCCTACGTGGCATAATTGAGTAAGTTACTTCCTGACCTCATTACCCATCCACTAATTACCCATCCGCTAATTACCCATCCGCTAATTACCCATCCGCTAATTACCTATTCGCTAATTACCCATCCTACGACTATATAAAGTCGCTACCTTCAACACATCCTTTAGACACTGAAGATGACTCAAAGTAGTCGAAACGCGTCTGCTCACACAACTAAGCAAGGCCCGACGGCTTTTAAAGAAAAAAGAGGATTGGCCTGCGGATATCAAATAAACAAAGTTATTGAATATATATATATATATATATATATATATATATATATATATATATATATATATATATATATATATATATATATATATATATATATATATATATATATATATATGTATATATATACTCCTAAATATAGAAAAACTTACTTAAGCTATTTAAGTGGCCGAAAGGGGCAAACTAATGTTATCTATTCAAAAAAAAAATTTATCTACTCTTTCCCTTCCAGCAGCGCCGACTCCTCCATAGGGAAATGAGAGCGAATGGTGGTTTGCCGAACAAGGGTGCTCCTGGCCGATTTTAAAAATCATCCCCCCATCCCCCAAATGCATTACAAAAATCGTCTCTAATCTACGTTAATTGACTCGACGAGATGAGTGATAGCGTCATCGTAACAAGCTTTGTACGCTGTTAAAAATCCCGATGCGTAGAATTATTCCGGGCTTCGCAACTCCAGCATATGCCACCGAAAGTCGAACCGAAACTATCACGCATAAAAAGATGGGTAGAATCTTTCCGTGATATAAAGGCAAGGTAACCTTCTATTTTCTTGAGAGTCCAGGCAGATAGGAGGAACGCATCTGGCTGACAGTTTCCATCAATCAAATAGAAGGTCACTTTTGGCTTTACCCTAGGACAACACAACGGAAAGATTCTGTCGCGAGAAAATATATATAAAAAAAAAATAGCGGAAGCTACAAGTCACGTGAAGTGACTGCATAGGTGTATACCACATCTCTACTACTCCTGTTCGTGGGACTCGAGTACCGAGGTACTTCACATCCTCCGTAAAGGAACTAATCGTCAAAAGACTCGAATCTTCTACCGCTTTAGGAGGTTTAGGCTCCACGTTGGGCTCCATTTGTAATGATTTTCGTTTAAGAAAGAACACGTATACATCTCGAACGAAATGTGAACCGACCTCTCATCGGTTCTAGACGTGAAGTCTTGGAACGTGACAACGGACTGTACCCTTTAGGTCAACAAGTTTGCACACTCTTAGTCCACTCCGAGGTAGCTGCTGGCTAGCTAGCTCGGAGAGGAGCTCGGTCGCGGGTCTGAAGTGAGCAGACTAATTCTGAAATACAAAAATTCAGCCACCGGTTCACATGCCCGATTTACTAACGCGTCGAAAACACTACCATACGGAAACGAAACCTATCCTTACTTTATTCCGTATTTCTTCCAATCATTTAAACAACGCAAAAACTGGGCCTAATCCTGCGTTCCCGAATATCACCGACGCGGTACCGAAGAATATCCTCCTTTAACGCGAGCGTCGAAATAATCTACTCTAAATAAAAAAAACTGCACAACAAACTATGATACCGGGTACCGAAGGCGATGCGAAACCGGCCATCCGCGGATTATACGAACCCTACCCTCGTAACGGCATACACACCGTTCGCTGACATTCCTGCTGGAAAAGAAGGGTTAGCTGGAAAGGAATGACGTTGTTAGATTTAGTAATTCATAGTATTTTATTCAATATTGATAATTATATATTCTATGCACTACAATATTAAATATTTGAGTTTCCAAAGATCCTTTGAAATCATTGAATTTATCGAAAATTTCAATTAAACTTTTAACTTCTTCTTTCAGCCTAAAAATAAGTTTTCACGTTTTCAAATTACTAAACGTATATAATCTTAAAAAAGTAAATTGTGTCACATTACAACACATCATTTTATAAGGCAAAAAAAACTCTAAGGTAAATACAGTTCTTTTTTTTTTAATTGTAATGAGTTACTAATTTCAAATAAATCGATTAATATAATGTCATTTGTAGATAATCAGAAGCAAATTTTTCGGTAAAATCCAAACTACAATTATGTCTTATTTTGCCATATATATTTGAACTATTTTAAAAGATTGTTTTGTGTTGATTACTGTAATTACTTTTATCTAGATATTGTCTCAGTGCTTTCTGAATTATTTATGATCATTTTTAGTTTGTTCTTAAAATTGTGGAGTTGATCAATGTAAATGTTTAGTTACTCCAAGTGGTTACTTTTAAAATACAATAGAAAACAATATTTTGGTAGACATGAGGATGTTTTTACAATTGAATATTTTGTATTCCTCAACTGGGATGGTTAAGATTAAAATGCATAAAGATCTTACTTAGTAGATATTAGACATGTACACCTTATGGATTGAGTCTTGTTCACGGTAACTTTGATCAATGGAGGTTGTATTTAATAAGCGGGGGGTGCGGCTAATTTGACTTCAGATTTGACATGAGTGTGAAGGCAAGCGAAAATAATGAGCTCGTTAAAAAAATAGAAAAGCCTAGCGAGCAAATAACAATGACTTTGGTCTAAAAGCTTATTCTAATGAATGATGATCTTAAGAACAACTGTTCAACTATTAAGATATATTTCGTGAAGTATTGTTATTAGATCAAACGAGTGTCCTTATTTTGGGTTATGTTTTCAACAACGTATAGCTTAATATCGCTCAGTATGAAATAAAGTATAACAAAGGAGACCGATTTCGCAAATATTGATCAAGATATATCCAGAAAAAGAGTATTTTACCCAAAATAGCCAATTTATCGATAGTGTCAAGAACTAGCATGTTAATGTTCGTTGAGCAAACAACTTGAAAAGGCATTGATTCTACTCCGTGATAATTCAGTGGGGCTATAATCTATGTTTTTTTTTTGTGGTAGGGTGACAAAAGCTCATTTACACAGAGTGTGGGACTCCCAAGTTCGTAAGAAGGCGACTGGACCACCCACTCAACACCTCCCCTGTCAACCTGTGAACCTAGCCTGGAATGATTTGACACATTACTTCGGGCCAGGTTTCCTCTTGTTACTCCGTAAGGTGCCTTCAGGCTGGGAGATCACTCTTCTAGCGGAAGGGGAGAGGAGAAGAGGAAGTGCCAGACAAGCGATCCCCCAGCCCCAGCAACCTCGGCTGCTGTGAGTCCCTCTTATCTTTATCTCTCCTGGGCGATACCGACAATCGGGGGACCATGACTTTCCAATCTTGTGCAGGTAAGACTGAAAACACCCATGCCCGCTCAAAAGCTGGTTCGGATAGAAGTCAGTCTCACCATGCCTTCGATTCTCACATCCGGGACGAGGCGCGCAGTCCACCTTCCTTTCGAGCAATTCGCCCAAGACTGCTGCCGATCGTTGAGCGAGCGTTGTCTCTCTTCGCGGCCAACTATCCCTTTGCATCCTCGTTTCGACGCCGAAAAATAGAGCGGCGCTCTGTAGCAAGGAGGACGAAAAGTATCACGCCTGCAATGACTTTCACCACCGAATCAGAGACTTTCGGGTACGAAGATGCAATCCTCAGCGCTCCTCTTCTCTGTACCTGTGCCAGGCGTTTTTGGTAAACCTCTTTACTGAGAACGTCGCCCATACCTTTGCTCCGTACAGTAGCACTGGCCCTATAGCACTCGTCAAGAGGCGTCTTCTTAATGGGCTGGGTCCCCCTACGTTGGTCATAAGTCGATTCAGAGCCGATACTCCTGAAGCAGTCTTCTCAGCCGTTGCCCTGATTTGCTCAGAGAAATTCATCTTCGAGTCGATCAGTAGCCCCAGGTATTACACCGCTGGCTTCGAATCGACTTGTATGTCTCCAATACTGACCATTCTTACGCTAGGGATTCTCTTTTTTGTCAAGATGACCACTTCGGTTTTCTCCAGTGCTACACTGAGCCCGCGAGCAGTCGACCGGTCTCTCACTCGGCGCATTAACATACCTAGCCTAAGTTGCGCTTGTTCAACGGTGCGTTCAGCGACTAGAGCCGCAAATACATCTGCACAGTTGATCAAGTGCGACTTATTTGGCATCTCAAGTCTCGGTAGCCCGTCTTAAGACACGTTCCACAGGTCTGGACCAAGGATAGATCTTTGGGCTATACTCGATACAACCGCCTTCTTTTGTTGGCCCTGTGTCGTGTCGTAGAGGAGGATTCAGTTCTTTACGTAGTTCCTCAAAAGCAGCTTTAGATATTCTGGAACTTGAAAAGGATTTTACACCCATCTAGCGGAGTTGAAGGCGTTCCTGCCGTCGAGTGTCACCAACAGGGCGATCCGTCACTTGGTGCGACTATGTATCTCTGCCTTTTGGGCCGCGCTCATCACCTCTGCAATCGCATCAATAGTAAAACGTCCTGCTCTAAAGCCGTACTGCCGAGGAGATAGGTCCCTGGCAGCACGAATTGCATCAGTGAGTCTTTCCTTGATGAGTTTCTCCAGCACTTTCTGAGCCACGTCTAGCATGCATAACGGGCAGTATGCAGATGGCGATTCGGGATTTCCCTTACCCTTTCTGATCAGTACGAGCCTCAAAAAAACCCCGTCCCATAGACAAGCGTTGAATGTGCTGAGCAGCATGTCAGTACAATGCTGATAGAAGAGCCGCAACCTCTCAGCTGGAACACCATCTGGACTTGGAGCCTTCCTCGCTTTCAGTGAAAGACTGCCTCTTCCAGTTACGGCTGTGTGAAGAGTGGATACTCGACTGCTGTTTCACCATGGACAGCGTCAACACGGACGGGATGGGCGGGGAAAAGTCCCCGTGCTATCTCATTCATCTTTTCCGCATCATGTATGCGCCAACCTGCCGTATAACTAGCTTGGAGCCAAGGTCCCACGGATCCTTGTTCAAATTGTCCACTATGTCTTGCCAGCAGCGAGCCTTGCTACTGTTAATCAGTTTGCGAAGGCCTTTCCTGACCGACTTATATGTTGCCACCCATTTGCATGCCTCGTCATGGTTCCGTGCCCGTTGAGCCTCACGTCGAAGCTTGTGAAACTCCCTTCGCTTTTCAGCGATTTCAGTTGACCACCAGTACATTGGGGGCTTGCCGCGCCGGGGTTTCTGACGGGACAGAGAAGCGTTGCAAGCAATGATGCTCCTAGTAGAGTTCACCGCATCTTGAGTTGCCAGTTTTTCCGTCCTCTCCAAAGCTCCCTGCAGCAGCTCACCCGCCGTGACCACCTCGACAAACCTCTTGACGTCCATCCTTCCGAAGTTCCATCCAGTTGTAGAAAGCCGAGAATACGGACGTCGAGAGACAACATCGCTTATCTCAAGCAGAATGCACTGGTGATCACTGGCAGAGTAGTCCTCTAATACTCTCCAGTTGTGTATCCTCCGTCCTAAGGACTCCGAGGCGAATGTCACGTCGGGTTTGGTTCCCTCACAGCCAATACGGCGGAAAGTCGGCGTATTTCCGGTGTTTCGTACAACGAGTGGCGTCCTGGCAGCCATTTCCAGGATTCGTTTTCCCCGCGCATCTGTTTGAAGCATGCCCCATTCGATTGGTTTAGCGTTGAAGTCTCCCCAAACGAGCACGTTGCCCTCTGCGTTCGAGACAGCGCCCTTCAAAGCATTAAGTTTATCTTGAAAAGATGATATCGATTCGTTCGGCGTTAGGTACACACTACAGAAGGTGATCCCTGAGCACTGAACCCACACGAAACCATCCCCCCATCCACAACTCTCCGCTTGAAAATCACTGTTCTGAACCCAGATGGTGGCAGTACCAGTTTCGTCAGGATACCATAATGCAGGACTTTCTTTATGGGGTTGCTCACTCAGCAGCAAGAAGTCGTGTTTTATGTCCCTCGCAAACTGCTCAGGCAGATTCGGGCGGTTGAACTGCGGTGTAGGTTTAGTTGCTGGATGCGGGTCATCGAAGTTCTAATATTGCCGGTAAGTCACGGTCTCCCGATTGTCGGTCTCCCGATTGTCGGTTTTGCCCAGGAGAGGAGGACAATGCCTGTCACACATTTTTTGCGTGTACAAAATGGGTTAGGCTGACGGAGACGGGAGAGCTCATCCCGGATAATATAGTTGCGGTGATGCTCAAATCGGTTGACAAATGGAACCAGGTGGCACATTATGCTCGGGCAGTCCTAAAATATACAAGGGACTCACAGCAGCCGGAGGCACTGGGGCTGGGGGATCGCTCTTCTGGCATTTCCTCTTCCTCTCCCGCTAGGAAAGGGACTCCCCAGCTTGAAGGCACCCCACGGCGTAACAAAAGGAGACCTGGCCCGAAGTAATGTATCAAACGGTTCCAGGCTGGGTTCTCAGATTGACAGGGGAGGTGTTTAGTGGGTAGTCCAAGGGTATCCTCCATGGGAGTCCCACACTGCCAGACTCGGCGGGCGTAAATGCCTTCACCTCCCTACCACAAAAAAAAAACAAAAAAAAAATTGCCTTTGCTAGGGCTTCCTGGAAAACCCGGCATTTTCCTGATCCCAAGATCTGTACAAAATCATGTCTTTGATCAGCATCCTAGCAAAGAATACAGTGTGCCTCCTTCGTACACTCTTTTCTTTTATGTCCCATTTCACCGCATTTGTAGCATAAGGAACTCCTATCGGGTCCTTTGCGTACTTGGGTGGGGTGACCATAGCCTAGGCATTTGAAACATTGAAGAGGCGTTGCTCTTCGCCGTATCCTACAGACAACCCACCCTATTCTTACTTTTCCCTTGTTCAGGAATTATTCGGCATCCTTTTTGGTCAAGTCAACTATGGCCATGCGTTGTCTATTGTTGTTCTCTGGTGTCAGTCTCGCGTTGATCCTTCTTACGCTAGGGAACTCCCTTTTGATGGTCTTATGCACTTCGGCCAGATCCGTGGCGCAGTCAATGTCTCGTATTTCGATTGTTGCCATCGGCTCGAGCGGGGCGATAGTTGCGCTTTTGCCGAGGACTTTCTTTACTGCGCCGCAGGATGCTTCCTTATTGTCGGCCTCTGCTCCGAATTCGACCAGTATGTGGCCCGACTGCATTGGTCATACTTTCCCCTGATGTCACGCCGAACCTCCGCGTAGGGCAGGCCATCTTGGGGTTTTACGAGCAGTGCCTGCTGCCGGGGTCATCGTCACCGCTTCTGTCTTTTCTGTTTTGCATAAGGTCTTTTATCTTGTTGGGCGTCCGTTCGAACTCTACTTTTTGGCACATTTTGAAGAAGTTTCTTTGCGGCTTTCTTCGCTGCTTTTGTAAGCATCTGGAACCCCTGATCTGTGCTCCACGCCCGTCAAGTGCCTCTTCGTTTCTTCTTTGATCCCGATCTGCTTCGATTGGGCTAGACGCCATTCTTTTATTGATTTTGAATAATGGAGCTATCTGCATGTCGCCTTTAGATTTCGCCCCCAGCGCTTCTTTAGCCTTCTACTCATCTTAACCAGCTCCTCCGGTAATGCCCTATGCGGTCTAGGAGCTCTTCTCGTTCAAGGAGCCCAATCCTTACACCTGTGCTTATTTTTGGAGAGTCGCATGCAGATTGTATTCTTTTCAGAGCATCTCCTGCTTTCTAGAATAGCCTTTCTTCATCGATTCGCTGGGCCGCAATTGAACTTTGCGACCATCATTGGGATAGGTTATCGCTTTCCGTTTCCGAATACAGTACTTTCGCCACATTTTCGACGTTGGCGATGCAATCACACAACGTCGCTTTAGTTTTCTGGTCAATTGCTGCTTTTCCTACTGCAATCTCTTCGTTTGCTTCAGGATGGGTCTTCATTATGTCGGGATCTACGACCCTTGCATCGGTCGCTTCGGCAACGGTCGCAGCAGTGACCATCGAATTCTCGATGTTCTTCATATTTTCTTCCAACGCTCGAGCACCTGAAGCGTCCTGCAGAGTTTCCCGCTTTTCCTTGATAGGACGCTCTGGCGTTCGCATAATCTTTTTGCTGCGCCCTAACGCTGCAGGAATCTCAGTCTGAACCAGACTGTCTTTTAATCTCCGTTTTTCGTCCGTCTTCACTCTCATTGCAGTATTCGTCGTTCTCGTGGCTGCAACCGCTGGTTACCTCGTAATTATTTTTTTTTTTTTTTTGGGTTTTTTTATGGTTGCACCAGTTTTATTGGCTCCCCCCTTGCCGCTATCTCCGTTCGTGTGTGCAGTCGCGTTTGTGGTCCTATAGTTATCTTTGCGGAGCAGGGAGGCCATACGAGGGTGGGCACAACCCCTTATGGGGACAAGTGCTCAGATCCAGACCAGCGCTAATCGGGAGTTGTCTCAACCGAACGTACACCACCAACCCAATGGTGCGAACTTCGAACATGCTCCGAGGCCTGCCAAGGTATTACCGGGACGGAGACCGTATGGTAGTTGAATTGAAGCTGTTCAGACACGGGTGTCACTTCGGCGCTACTGTGCAAAGCAGCTAGGTCCAAACCATCATATCCGCCATCCCAAAGCATCAATTCCAGTTCGTTGTTCAAAGTATAGTCCAGATCCAATCAGGGTCGTTACCTGTCATCCCAGGAGGAAACCTCATGGCGCCCCCATATCCTCGTGTCCGAGGGGGTGGCGCTCCCTAAAGAATGCTAGCCTCCAAGAGTGCTCTTGAAGACCGGCATTCCCCCTGCGGGAGTGTCCTCGGGTACATGGGGGCAGAACTTTCCAAAGAATGCTATCCTCCAAAAGCATTTTTGTCGGCCAGCATTCCTCCTGTGGCGATATTCTATGTTAGTCTCTTGTATTAGACAGCTTCCAAAGTTGAAATACAGAAACAATATGGAAGGACATGGCGCAACAGCTATCAAATACTTTGAAGAAAAGTGATGTCTTCTCTGACGCGTCAATAATTTTTATCGGTGTTCGGAGAATTTTGAAATATCCTCCATGCATATTACGGAAATTAAGTCAACTAGCAAGGGGCGGAGACACATAATCTTGCGAAAGTAGTAAAATAAAATGCATGCCATAACATCACGTATGTTTACAGAAGAGCTCACGGTTTATATTTGTTTGCAAACTTTCATCAAATATTGTGTAGAAAATCAATGAGTCCCCCCTCCCCCGACTGTCAATAACCACAAGTATTCGGTAGTTAAAAGCCATACTATCATAAATTTCTATATCAAATCGGGCCTCATTTCTTGACTTACGTTTTCGTTGTATTCATATGAATGCTTTAGACGGTACCATCAACAGGATTCAGACTTAGCAACCGTGCTTTAACAATATTTCTTAGACATAATGTTACCTAATAACAATACAACTTATTCGATGATGGCCTAGGCCTAGGTTGTTACAAATTATTACAAATGAAGATAAAGGCCAAAGTCGTGAACGTTGAAATTCGTATTACAAATTATGACACATCTTGCAACCAATTGAATACGCCTCACTGAGCTAAACGTAGTAATGCAAAAGATTTATCCAGTGCTTCCATTTGATACTTAACATTACTGATCATTTCAGGAATAGTATTAGCCGAATCACAACAATTTTTCCGCAGTTTTTCACATTATTTTTCTAGGTCTTGAACGCCAGGCAGTAAAACAAGAAGAGAGGGTGAATGTTTAGTAGCATATTCAAACGTTTTCTCGATCTCGGGGAATCTTCTTGCAGTTGAATTTAGTTGCTTATTTGTGCCAACTACCCATGCTCTAAACTTGCTTATATTTTCCCGCGGCCATTGTATTGTCGGTTTAAATATTTTGAATACAACTGTAAACAATTCCGACTGGCGTATGAAATTTCACAGTATAATGACATCTCCGTCACTTGTCCGATTCATTATGACCGACATAAGCTGATCTGCACTGATAGAAAATGAAGAAGGTTCGCCTATTTAATCTTCATCGTACGATTCAAATAACACTGAATTCTAGACATGTAAAAATTACAAGAAAACACTTACAATTTGTTGTTCAAATTATGCACGAACTCCACAAACCTCGACGATGACATTCAGATGACGAATACTCTCCGGCGTAAGGACATTGATGATTTCTTGTTTGTTTGCGTGCTTGTCGGGGAGTACTGTAAGTCAATTTCTTTAAGATAATAAAATGACTGGTGAGCACGTATTTACATACCACAAGCTGCACAAGTACAAAGTTGCGTTCCTTCTAATTGTAAGCCACGAATTTTCCGTACTAAAAATCTACCGTAAAAAGAAAATATACATGAAACGAAAATTTTTCTTCTTGAGCACCTCTACCTTGGAATTTGCCCCTTCATTACTCGCGCGAGAACGCCGTTTTGTTGTAGTGGCGTTGCAGGTTCACGATATCGGGTCGACTGGTTTTTCTACGAGGAAATTCCGTGTAGCACTTGACTTTGATTCAAGAAAATAATTTTCACATACATATCTAGTTCTCCTTCACAAGTAAAATAAAACCCTATTGAACTATGCTCGGATAATACATTCAACTTCTGCCAACGAACAATAAAAAATAATTAAAGAAGAGTAGTTGCTTAAATGAATAAACGTATTCTTGGAATCTTTCATTAGGCTCTACCGGTTTTAAAACACAATTTAATTGAGGTACATCAAATGAAGTATCCCTTCAGCTCTACGAGTATATATTTGGTTGAAAGATGCGTGTCACTGAAAGCTTACGACTTTTTGTATTTTAATTGCTACATATGCTAAGCTTGATTTCCGGAATACATGTTTTAATTTTTAACACCCACTCGGTTGCGATCCATATGTCGTTTATGGTTTTTCAAGCCTACTCCCAGACTGTGCTACAACAAAAATGCTAACGTATGATATTTTATTGTAGGAGAAGTACCGATTTGTCTCCTGTTTTAACAACATGACAAAGCAACATACAACAAGACATAGTATTTTGAAGCGTAGATTAATCGAAAATAAAGTTGGAGAAATGCGACAAGGACTAGTCCACAAGTCTACACCGAAACATACCTACTAACGTCAGACATCATCGTATTCATGTCGCCCATAATTCCTAGAAGAAGCTAACCGATGAACCAGAAATGCAACAGCTGGTGGCATTGGTAAAAGTTAAATTTGTTGTTGCAAAATCGAAAAGATCTTGTGGGTGAACTAGCTCTGCTCAGTTGATTTCCATATGTTATAATGCATGTACATATGTTGGTATGACCATGCAATTTTTTTTCCAATAAATTTTCAACTACATTTGTGATTCGACTATCCGTAAGTGAGGTAATGTGTATTTCTTATGGGCCTGGCTGAAGTTAAAAGGAATAGGAAGTCAAGTTGTACCGACGATTCAGGAACAGTTTGCTTCGCTTTTCCATGCAGGGAAAATGCAAAATCAGGCTTTCTTCGAGCATAAGGACACAAGGTAAAACTCATAGGTGATTCCAACCAGAAGTTTGGAAAGTTGTAGTTGACTAATAAGAAAATCCGTAGAAAACATGGAAATTTAAAAGAGGACAGGACCGCTTTCTTATATATGTTTGCTTAATTCTATGTTGTTCTGTAGTTAGAGGCAAAATCGAATGTATAAGAACCAAATACTTTTTTCATTGTTATTTTTATAGTACCAATTGAAGTTGTAACATTAAACCCATCCTCCAATTGGATAGTAAAATTTTATATATGGGTTTGTGTTGCAGCTGGTTAATTATCATATGAGTTAATAAATTAAGCTACTCATTCGGGGATTGCTCAAAGTTATTGATAAGAAAAATCCCGTTGTCACCACTTGCCGGAAAGGCAAATTTCTCGTAGGTACCCATATTTTTAAAAGGAAATAACCATTTTATTGTCACCTTTTTGAAACTCTAGCACTAATTAATTGTGTGTTTTAATTTGCCACCATTTAATTTCAGCCTGTTGACCTCATTTTTTGAGTAGTCATAGTAACATTATATTTTAAAATATTCCTAAAATTGCCATCAAAACCTTTACACATCTGTAATTTTGAGTCCTTTGCGAACGTGTATTTATGTAAACAGTATCACGTGTAATTGTTGTTTCAATTCAAAAATTTCAATCGTCTATAACATAGCTGTTTACGGCTTGATTTTTCTGAAATTTTCAGAAAGCGTTTTACATCAGAAAAATGAGATACAAATTTTTAAGCAAATTTAAGAGTCATTATTTGATTTTACGGATGAAAATGGTAAAATTTATAAAATGTAAAAATATTAACAAAGTTGATCGAATTTTAACTTCTGAGGTATTTGGTAGCCTTGACTCATAAAGATCTACTTCTGTGATTTTTCTCAGATTTTCCTGTCCAAAGATGTCCAACCGCGAGGGGACAGGACACCAATTTTTCGTGCACTTCCCTTCACTCTGCACCCCTCCTTGCATTAGCCTCTTGTTTGGAAACTGTTTTGGAAATTCCTCACCAAAACCTTTGATTGGACACCCATATTGACTACCTTTGGTAAAAAAATGTCTAAGAGTCACCCCTTTATATAGGGAGACCCCCTTTAAACACCTAAACATATTTTTTTTGCACTGTCAATTTTGAGGGAGCACCACTTTTGACCTACGTAGAAAGTATCATCACTCGAGTTTATGTGGTTTGCGAGAAAACGTGCTGTTGTCGCACGGACGGAGAGACAGGTGAACGGGACGGACAGACATACATACAGGTCGCGATTTTAGTAAGGCATTGTAAAAATATTTTACAATACCCTAAAAATAGTCTGATGTATAAATACTTCCAAGTTAAGTCGTTAAAAACGTTTCCATGAAAAGTATTCATTATTCCAGTTGCTGCTAAAATAGCGAATTGCGCTTGCTTTCTGACCTTCGGGAGCCACCATTTTGGATAAATGCATTTAATTTTGGATTTTTAAAAATTTTTGTGTCAGGATCTCATTAATCAATGTGCCAAATCTCGTTGAAATCGGAGTTTCACTCTAAACAGAGCAAAAGTATTAAGTTTTTAGTGAAAATGGCAGCTTAAAAATATTAGGTTTCAAGTTTTCGACTGTATTAATTTTCATTCAATTTTGATAGTTTTTTGCATAGTACAAGAACTTTGCACAAATATCCATAATCTCATTACGCTAAAATTCGTGGAAAAAAATGGCCGCTAGAGGGCCGCAAAAGTCTGGGAAATTGGCGTAATTTAATTATTTTCTATCTTAAAACTAAGTTTTTAACACATCGGATCAAAATCGCAATTTTTAGAAGCCTTTGAAATTTCAAGTTACAACTAGCCTCCATTTTTAGGGTATTGTAAAATTATTTTACAATACCCTATTAGTTTCGCGTCCTGTCTGTCCGTCTGTCCGTCCGTCCGTCCGTCCGTCCGTCCGTCCGTCCGTGTGTCACACCACTTTTTCTCGCAAAGCACATAAGCTACAAATATAAAATTTTATAGGTAGGTGCAAAGTGACGCCCTCTTCAAAGTTTCAACATGAAAAAAAATTTATAAGGTCTTTAAGGGGGGTCTCCCCATATAGGGGAGTTGCCCCTTAAAAAAAAGTTTTCATCGCATGTAGGCAATATGGGTATCAAATGTAAGGTCTTGATGAGAAC